>ML675649.1:48078110-48114388 GCA_007922155.1 Mesoclemmys tuberculata | reverse complement strand
GGCCCGCAGCGCAACAGGGGATCCCCGCCCCGGGCCCGCAGCGCAACAGGGGATCCCCCGCCCCATGCAATGGGGGCCAGGCCCCCACTCACCATCTCGCTCGCGGAACCAAGCGCCGCCGCCGTCAGCTGACGGCTCACACCGCCCCCTCTTATCCCCGCCCCCCCCCCCGCAGTGGTCCGTCTCGTCCAGCGCTATTGGCCCGCGGCGCTGTCCGTCACCCGCCCTCTGGGAGCCCCGCGCGGCCATTGGCCCGGATCTCTCCGTGCGTAGGGGGGGCGGGGTTGAAGGGCTGGGCGACTTCCCCTTCCTCGCCCTGACACGAATATCGCTGAGGTGAGAAATGAATATTAATGAGCCGTCGCCGCGCATGCTCCTCAGGAGCCTCCAGCCCGACGGCCGCCTGCCCCAGGGGCTCATGGGAGTCCAGCCCATGGCCCCTCCCCCCGGGGAGCCTGGCCAACGGCCACCGCAGGGGCTCATGGGGGCGCGGCCCAACGGCCACCGCAGGGCTCAGGGGGCCTGGCCTGCCCGTCTCCTGCCCCCGGGCCCGTGGGACTCTGGGAGCCCAGCCCAAGGGCTGCCCCGGGGCTCCTAGGGGAGCGGCGGGGAGCCTGGCCAGGGAATGGTGGGCCCCTCCCCCATAGGACCCCCCCAGCCAGTAAAGGGTTATTGGCCCGGCCCCACGCCCCCGAGTCTGTGGGGGGCCGGGGTGAGCTGTGCCCTGCCCTCACGCCTGGCCCCCCGGCCAGTCTGGCTCCGAGGGCTCTGCCCCGGGTTCAGCAGCGGAGGGTTAATGGGAGGCCCCGGGGCCAAAGAGGACTCCATGCTCCAGCTGTGTTTCAGGCCTTTATTTACCCCCCTCTTCTCCCCCCCCGGCCTAGGGGTCTCCTCGCTGCAGCCAGGGCAGGTGGGCCCGCAGCAGCAGCAGACAGCCCAGGATGCAGAGTGCGACCAGCAGGGCGATGCCCAGCGCCACGTAAACCAAGGTGGTAGTCCAGAAGGCGAAGAGGTAGAGTAGGCGGTTGCAGAAATCCGGCCCCTGGGGGTTCCAGTAGTTTGGGGGGTAGATGGAGTAGACCCAGACATTACCTGGAGGAGATTGGCAGTCAGAGATCAAGCCTGGCTGGAGAGGGAGCCCAAACCCCACCCAGGGGAGCTGATGCTAGGTCAGAGTCTAACCCAGCTGGGGAAGGGGACCCTTCCAAAGCAGTGCCCCCAAAGGGCACCCTCAGCAGCTAACCCCTCTTGCCTTGTCCTGACCAGTCCTTGGGAAGGAGGCAATGGCAGTCCCATTGAGCCAATGAAGGAGGGGTCCTGGGGAGCAGCAGGGTGATGTGGGTGTCTGGGAGGGGCAGGGCAGAGGGAACTCACCGGCGATGAACCAGGCAAAGAGGAAGAGCAGGAAAACAGCCCTCCAGCCACGGGCACCAGGGCTCAGCTGGGTCGGGGCCGTCCCATCCCCGCAAGGCAGGCAGGTCAGCAGCAGGAACAGCAGGCTGGCGCTGCCCCCCACCAGCAGGTAATAGGGCACCAGGTTCTGGCAGGGGCACTGCCCCAGGTACAGGGCTCCTGATAGGGGAGAGGGGAGTCAGTGCCCCAGGCAGGGGGGCCTTGTCCAGGCAGCCCCTGCCCAGGGAACACCAACACCGAGGGGGAAGGGGGTTCAGTGCCCAGGAGCGCTGTACAGAGCACACTCACCTATGACGATGCTGGCGATGGGCAGCGCGGAGAGCACGACCTTCCCCAGGACTGAAAGAGAACCGAGGTTAGGGGCAGGCTGGCAGGCAACACAGGGGGGAGCCCCCAGCGGCCTGGCACTTACAGCTCAGGACAGGGTGCCCAGGCGGCTCCTCGGTGCCCAGCAGCAAGGGGGCTGTGCTGCCATCGGGGTCCTCAGCCATGTCACAGGGCCAGGGGGCAGCAGGAGCTGGGGGCACAGAGGGGTTAGAGCTGCCAATGTCAGGGTCATCGCCCACAGACCCCTGGGCTCCCTCCTGTCCCCACCCCTCTCACTGCCCTAGTCCCAGGCTCCCACCCTATCCCCCAGATCTGGGAGGGCCCCTCTGTCCTGTCCCACAGCCCCTCACCCCATCCCCAACTCTGCCAGTGCTCCTCAGTTCCAACCCACACCCTCTGGCCCCCCCCAGCTCTGCCAGCGCCCTGGTCCTGACCCACAGCCCCCCCCATTCCCCAACTGTAAGGGTGCTGCTGTCCTGACCCAAAGCCCCTGCCAATCCAGACCTGGGCTCTTTTCTGCCCCCCCCCAGCTCTGCCAGTGCCCCTCTGTCCTGCCCCACACGCCCTGCTACCACAGCCCAGGGCTGTCTTCCCCTGAGCTCTACCAGGGCTCCTCAACCCCACCTCACAGCCGCCTGCTCTCTAAGAGCTAGGCTCCCCACCCACTGCCTACCTTCAGGCTGACTCAAAAATAAAAGCCCCTCCTCTTAGAGCTGACCCTTTATAGCCCCCCACCCAGTTTACTGTAGGCTGAGCCCCTCTCCCACTCCTTATAAGGCCATCTCCCAGAGGGGGGCAATTCCATGGGGGGGGGGTTCAGGTGTGCCCCACCCTAAACCCAGCTGAAACAGATCTGGGTGGGGCCTCTAGGCCTGCTTTCAAATTGGTTCTGTGAGAGAAGTTGGGCCTGGGAGCTAGGACGCCTGGGTTCTTTTCCCAGCTGTGGGAAGAAGTGGGGTCTTTAAATTATATCTGGGGGTTCAATGGTACAATTTGGGCTGCAGCTTGGAAACTTCCTGCTGATGCTATCTGTGCTGAGCTGGGCAAATAAAACGGCTTCCTGTAACAGCACTAGTCATGGGGCTGGGAGCAGGGCTGCCCCTCCTCCCCTGGAATGGGTCACGGGGCCTTTGCCCTCTAGGGTGCCAGTTCCCATTTGGCCCCAGGGCAGGAATTGGCTGCATGGGATGGGACACAGGGACTTCACCCTGATGGGTGCCAGGACAGCAGTCCCTTAGTGGTGCCTGTATGAAATGAGTTTGTCAGATCTCAGCCCGGTTCCCAGCACATCAGTTCCTCCCCCCTCCGCTCCCCACACTAAACTACTCCACACCCACCATCAGCCCCCACAGAGAGCCTGAGCGCTCAGCAGGCCCCTAGACTGAGCCCCTCTCCCCTCCAGCTCATGCTGAGGGGCTGGCGTCAGGCGCATTCACCTACCCTCTTGGGGGGCCGCTGGCAGCTGTGACACGGGGGCCGGGAGAGAGACGGGGCAAGGGCGTCTCTACTCCTTCACTAGTGTCAGCAAGTGGCCAAACCACAGCTGCAAACATCTGATCACAGCCTGACTTCCTGTCCCCGCTCACAGGGGGACTGAAGGCACCGGCAGAGCTGGGGGGGCCTAGGGCTGGGCTGGAAGCTGCTGCAGATCGAGAGTGAGGGGCGCTGGCAGGGCTGGGGGGGCCAGGACTGGGCTGGCAGGGGGCTTCAGGTCAGGAGTGAGGGGAGTCGAGGGAGTTTGGAGAGGCAGGACAGGGCTGGCGGGGGGCTGCAGATCGGGAGTGAGGGGTGTTGACAGAGCTGGGGGGAGCCAGGACCGGGCTGGAAGTGGGCTGCGGGATGGCAGAGTTGGGGGGGGACGTCTCGGACAGCAGATGATGCCGTGTCTGCTGCATTTGGGGGACCCCCTCCTACCTCCCATCTCTGTCTGATTCTTTATTGACAGGTACAGACAATGAGGCAGGCAGAGCTTTGTCCAGGGCAGGCACCGCAGTTCCCTGCCCCGCCACCGGAGGTGTTGGTTCCCCACGGGCCCTAGGCTTTATTACAAGCAGCTGGTGACACGGTGACACACACAGGTGCAGGGTGCTTGGCGTGTCGCACAATTGGGTACAGCTGGGGGCCAGACTGGCTCAAATGTGTGTATCTGGGGGGGTCATCCCCTGTCCGTGACCCCAGATGCCTGGGTTCCTGGTCCTGACGGGCAGCGAGGGTTCCCGGGGAGATGGGCAGGTGTGACGCGGCTCCTCAGGACAGGCTGGCTCCTCGTCTGCTCAGTTACATGGTTTGCTAGAAATGGAACAAAGGGGGTGAAATCTCCCCGTGTGTCCCCAGGGAGTCCTTCCTCGTGCTGGTCCCGCCTCAGCGCTGAGACCAGGCCTCTTGGGGTGGGACTGTTCATACGGGACTCCTTGCCTGGCACTGAAACCAGGCCCCTCTGGGGTAGGGTGCGGGGACCCCTTGCTTGTGCTGAGATACGGTCCCTCAGGGTGGGGTGTGTTCGTACGGGACCCCTTGCACAGCACTGAGATGCGGCTGGCTCTAGGGTGGGGTGTAAGGGCTGGTTACACCAGGACCCCTCGCTGGTGCTGAGACGCGGCTGGCTCTGGGCTGGGGCGTAGGGGATGGTTACACTAGGACCCGTCTCCCGGCACTGAGACGCGGCTGGCTCTGGGCTGGGGCGTAGGGGCTGGTTACACTAGAACCCGTCTCTCGGCACTGAGATGCGGCTGGCTCTGGGCTGGGGCGTAGGGGCTGGTTACACTAGGACCCGTCTCCCGGCACTGAGGTGCGGCTGGCTCTGGGCTGGGGTGTAGGGGCTGATTACACTAGGACCCGTCTCCCGGCACTGAGATGCGGCTGGCTCTGGGTTGGGATTTCACCTTGGAACTCCCGGCCCGGCTCTTGTTGCAGGTCCCGCAGAGGCATCCGAAGAGGCCGTTCAGCATCTGGATCCCGCAGAGCAGCAGCTCCAGCAGTGCCGTGCCCAGCACCAGGGAGAAGAGGATGACGTTGAACTGGACCACGCCGGGCGGGTTCACACACACGTCCCACATCGATGTGTTGAACAGGTAGCTCTGCTCACTTCACAGACAGGGAGGGGCTGGGTCGGTGCCACCCAGCTTGGGGTGCCCCTCGCCCCAACCCACAGCCCCCCAGCGCCTCTCCCCACCCGCAGCCCCCATCTCTGCCTACACCCCCAAGCTTTGGGGGCTGATCTGCAGCCCCTGCTACCTCAGGCCTGGGTTCTCTCGCCCTGCTAGTGCCCCTCACTCCCGACCCACAGCCTGTCAGTCCAGCCCTTGGTCTCCCCAGCCCTGCTGGTGCCCCTCACTCCCGACCCACGGCCCCTGCCAGCCCAGCCCTGGGTCCCCCCAGCCCTGCCGGTGCCCCTCACTCTCGACCCGTAGCCCTGCTGTCCCACCTGAGGTCGTAGTCTGCGCTGCGGAAGGGCTGGAACCATTCGCTGAGGCTGTTGTTGGGATGCTGGAGCTGGCACAGGGGCCCATGCACCAGCCCCAGGGTAGAGACGCTCACGGCGTAGACAGCGCCGGCCACTCCCAGCAGCGCGAAGAAGATGGACAGGAACATCTGGGGGAGGGGACCCATTAGTGCTGGGTGGGAGAGGGACCTAGGAGAGGGATGGACTCGGCTACTGCGCAGATCTGTTGGGGAGGGGACCCCATATAGAGCAGTGGGTGAGTGGGGAGCAAAGACCCAGTTGGGACTGGGATGGTGGCGTCACCTCCCACTGGTGGGAGTCGGAGGAGGATTAAACAGTTGTGGGGCGTTCAGGGGCCAGTGGAGGGCTAGAGGGGGTCACTCTCCCCGCAGCAGTTGTGGAGGGTTTGGGAGGGGGTAGAGGGGGTCACTCACCCCACATCGGTTGCCACAGCAGCCCTTCCGCCCGGTCGCCTGGATGTAAATCGCTGGGATCAGGTTCTGGGGAGAGAGAGAGTCAGTGGGGTGGGACCAAATCCCCACTCCCAGGTCCCCCCCCCGGCACCCCTTCCCAGCCTCCCCGTACCCACACGCCAGCCTGTCCCCTTCCCAGCCCCCCCCCGTACCTCCCCGCTGGCTTGTCCTCTTCCCAGCCCTTCCCCCCCCCCCGTACCTTCTCGCCAGCCTGTCCCCTTCCCAGCCCCCCCCATACCCACACGCCACCCTGTCCCCTTCCCAGCCCCCCGCACCTCCCCGCTGGCCTGCCCCATGCTCACCATGGCACCGCCCCCAACGATGCCCCCCAGGTAGAGCACCTCGGGGGTGACCATGCTGCCATTGTCCTGCAGATACTTGGTGTCCCAGTTGGGGAAGAAGAGCAGGAGGTTACAGACGATGCAGATCAGGGCCAGGGGCCACAGCCCCATACCCACCACCCGCGAGCATTTCCCTGTGCACATATTGCCCACTGAGGGGGTGCAGCGCAGCTCGGGCAGGATATACTCCTGGGGCGTGCCCTGGGCAGCACCTGCCCCCAGCCCCGCCCTGCTGGAGTTTGCTCCTAGAGCACAGATGACTGGCGCTGAGCCGGGGTAGGGTCAGGTCTTGGGGCGGGAAGATTGTTGTGGGGTCTCGCTGGGGGGAAAGGTTAGGAGGGGTTCTTTGGGCGGGTGGGGGTTGTTAGTGTAGGGTTTCGTGGTAAGGCTGGGGGCACCTTATTTGCGGTGGTTTGTTATCATAGGTCTCAGGAGTGGGGTGAGGTGGGCTAGAGCCAGTGGGGTGTGGGAGCCAAGATGCCTATACTCCATCACGTGGGGCTCGTGACCCCTCCTTCCACCAGCTGTCCTGCCCTGGGAACTCTCTTCCCCAGCTCTCAGTTGGGGCAAAGGGGCAGAGCCAGGGACGCCACAGGGGCAAAGTTGACATTGTGGAGCTGGTGGCCTTGAAAGGCAGGGGAAAATATTGCTCTGGAATGACCCCACCCAAGGCCACAGGCTGATGAAGGGAAAGAACCCAAGAGTCCCAGCCCCCCCCCCCCAGTGAGCAGATGCTGGGATGTCACACAGGTGTGCAGGTGCTGTGTCTGGTACCAGGCGGCGCCTGCTGCCCGTGGCCTTGAGCCATAAACCACGAGGAGGGTCATTAATACGTCAGCGCATCGATCTGCACTATCAGGAGCGACTCCAGAACCACAGGCAGAGCCAGAGATTTCCAGGAAACCCCCCAGCCCCGACTGAAAAAGTAGCCACCTCTGGGGTGGGGGCGAGAGCTGCTCATACAGGGGTCCCTGCCCAGTACGGAGACATCTCTGGGCCATGGCACTGGCTCTGTTCATTCAGGGACCCCTCACCCAGCCCCTCTGGGGTGTGGGTGCTTGTGGTTATGAGGTTCAAACCCCCGTTACCTGGGCAGGAGGCCAGGCTCACTGTGACACAAACAGGGCAATTAAACCATAAAGGGGCTGGGCGTCCACGTGGAGTGAGCCCAGGACGCGCATGGTCACAGCACCTCCCCCTCAATGTGTGCTGCTGCTGGCCCCACAGCTCCCGGCCCCCACCTGCACCTATGAGCAGAGCCAGGCCAGCATGAAGGCACTGCACGCTGCCCTCCTCCTGCTGGACTTCGCCCCCTGTGGCGCTGCTCCTGCAGAGGTGGGTGGGCTCCTCCCCCCGTCCCCTCACCAAGGGCTGGGTTCAGGGGTGTTGTTACCGTGGTTTGGGGAGCAGGAACCCCTGTGGCAGGAATTTCTCTCTGTGAAATGATCCCCCCCCCAATAAGAGGCAGGGCTGGGGGTTGCCAAGCTCCATTTAATTCTGGCTCTGTGGGTCACGGGGGCGTAGGCGTGCCTCCATCTGCAGCCATCTCAGGCTCTGCCACGTCATCACCTGTCCCCTCCCCTGCCGGCAGCCTGCCTGCCCCGGGGCTGCCCTCAGTCCGCAGCACCCGGAAGGGCGGCCCGTGGCCAGGGATCACCACATCAGCCATGGCCAGTGCCTGCCAGCGACTCTGCTGCTGCCGGTCGGGGTCCTCACTCAACGCCCGCCAGGCGTCTTCATCGTCCTCCCGCTCAAACAGGTCCCCAGCTACCAGCACGGTGCCCAGGGCCGTGCCGCGTACCAGCACGCTGGTGTGGGCAGCTGTGTGGCCAGGCGTGGGCAGCACCTCCACGTGCCCCGGGTCAATGGGGTAAGGGGTGCCGCTCCCCAAGTTATGAGGCAGGTAGAGCCCTTCTCCCCGGCTCACGTCGAAACCCACTAGCAGCGTGGCCCCGGGGAACAGGTTCAGGTTGCCCACGTGGTCAGAGTGGCCGTGGGTGCAGACCACGTGGGACACGTCCCCAGGTGCCACCCCCTGGGCTGCCAGCAGCCCCAGCAGCTGCTCCCGCCCCCAGGGGCCGCCCGTGTCCACCAGGGTGAGCTGGGGCCCACGCAGCAGCGTGATGGTGCCATCGGCCCGCGTGCACCCATCTGGCAGCTCCTGGCTGTAGCCCTCCTGCAGCACCAGCACTGCGTAGGGGGCACCAGGGATCAGGGAGAGCCCCAGTGGTGCCGTGCGCACCGGGAGGCTCATGGGGGGCCAGGGAGTCTGTGGGTCACACAGGCAGGGGGGGCAGGGGACAGGCAGTCCTCAGAGGTCAGAGTTTAAGGGGCTGGGAAGTCGCAGTTGGGGAGTCCCAGGTCCTCAGAGTTCACAAGTCCATGGGGTAGGAGGTCAGAGTTCAGAAATCCCGCAGTCAGAATCCAAGGGGTGCTGGCTGTGGGGTCTCCAGCTGTCCGTGCCCTAGAGACAAGGGGGGGGCTTGAGAGCTACAGGATCCCTTGTATCAGAGCCTCTCTATGACCCCCTCAGCCCCCACTGACTATCTCCCATTCAGACCCCCACACTCTGCCTCAGCTCCTCCTCCAGCCCATCACCCCCCACAGACCATCTCCCCTATCCAGACTCCCCACTCGGCCTCGGCCCCCATCTGTGCCCCACCTCAGCCCCACACTGATCCCGTCTCCCCTGTCCTGACCTCCATGCTCAGCCTCAGCCCCCCATCCAGCCCATCGCCGCCCCGCCTCAGCCCCCCACTGACCCCATCTCCCCTATCCAGACCCCCCACTCGGCCTCAGCCCTTCCTCCCCCTCCAGCCCATCGCTCCCCGTGTCGTTAGCGGGCAGGTCCCGCACCCCTACTGCGATGCGCTGCTACACGGCGGTGCCGGAAATGCTCCAGGGGACGGGCTCCCCAGCGGAAATGACGAACGAGCTGTGGCGTCAGCGGGAGCGTCCGTCCTGGGCGCCGCCATCTTGGTCGCAGCTCCGCCGGAAGTTGGCAACTGGGGGCGCCCTCGCGAAAGGGGCCGGGCCCTTAATGCGGGGGGAGGGGGCAGCGCAGCTCCTGGCCGCGCCCTGCCGGGCTGGGGGCGGGATCCGCCCCGGAGGCTCCGCTCGGGCGCCGCCGTTCGGCCACAGACCGCCGAGGCGGGAGCGGAGCCCTGCTGCTGGGCGCCGCCATGTTGGAACCAACGGGCACGACGGGCAGCGCCGAGGGACAGAAATGTTGAAAAAGCCCCAACCCTCTCGCGGGGCTCGCTGCCCCCTGGCGGCGCCCAGGGCTGGAGCCTTTAGGCAGGCTGGCCCCCAGCCTCCCTGCCGCGCCCCCTCAGCGAGCACCTTCCCCCCAGGAGTCCAGCTGGGGGGCCAGAGAATTTAAAGGCCCCTGTACCGAGAGCTGCCCCCCACATCGCTGCCCAGCCCCCAGGGAACAAGGCAAGGACACAAAACGTCACGTCCAGGGGCACCGAACCCTGGCCCTTGTGTATAAAAACGAGACAGACAGAGCGGCAATGGGGGGGTTGGTACCTGCCCAGCCTAGGACCCCAGCCCAGTGGGGAGCTGCAATTTGCCTACCCCCACCCTGCAGAAGGCACCTCAAAGGCAAATACACCCCCCGTGGGCCCCCAGGATCCCTCAGCCCCTGGGCCTCCCCCGCTGGGATGTGGGGGAAGAGGCTGGGGGTGCCTGATTTTCCCACCCACTCAGAGCTCCCCTGCATGGTGATCTGCATGGCTGGTGAGTGAGCTGGGTTGTTTCATCGTCTCCTCTTCCTCCTCCTGGGCTCGCTCGTCCCCCTTCTGCCCCGTCCAGACCTCGCTCAGACACGCTGTGGGGAAGGGGGATGGCAAGTTGTTCATACATCAGCTCCATTGGGTGGAAAGGCAGCTGCCTCTGGGGTGGGGTGGCAGCCGAGACAACAGTGGCAGCAAGGGGACGAAGCAGAGTGGGAAAATGGCCTGTGTGTGCAGGGAGTGCAGGGCTGGCAAAGCAGGGGCTGCAGGTTGGGACTGGGGCACTGGCAGAGCTGGGGGCGGGATTTACACACCTCTCTCTCCAGCCCCCAGCACGTGCCCTTCACACAGAAAGGCTCCCAGTGGCATCTCCTGATGGTGGAAGTACCAGTCCTCTAGCACGTCCTCGAAGCGCTCCAGCATCGTCTCGCACTGTGGGGAGAGGGGCCCAAGCCATGGAAGGTCAGCAGTGCCCATATATCTCATTGGGCCCCTTGCGTACCCAGCCCAGAGATGCTCAGCCCTGCTCCCCTAGGGTGGAAGCCAGTCACCTGCGTGTGGCTGAAGCATCTCTCAGAAAAGTCCCGGTTGGCCGTGGATGCCATCAGGAGAGGGCGAAGCCCCACTCCCACCTGCGCCGGGAATGATCCATCGGACCAACGTCTGTCACGAGGGGAACATGAACGTGGCTGTGCCAAGAGGCTGGAGGCATTTCACATGCACAGCCAGCTGGCCCTTGCTGGTCACGTTCCCAGTCTCCCAGAGACAAAGCCCCTGCCCGGTGAGCTGCAAGGTTGGGAGGAGATGCAACCAGGCCATGGACTGTCACCCACATCTGGCCACCCCAGACCAGCAATAATTCCACGTCGCGCTCAACAGGAATAAAGCTCCCTGGGGCAGGGCTGGTCTCTGCCCTGGTCCAACAAAGACGTTGCCTCCCCCTCCTCGGCTCTTGTTTCTCACGGACACTTGTCTGGGTTCAGCTCCCAGCCATTAGCCTGTGTTCCACCTGTCAGACCCACGCACCCACCTGCTGCTTGAGCTGGGTCACCTCCACAGAGGGCTCATCCCAGAGCTCCAGCGGGATCCCCAGATCCACCTTCACCCCCTTGTTCATCAGGTTTTTCAGGGTGCTCATGGTTTGGCTCTGACCCTGAAGGGAGAGAAGAGAACCCAGGAGTCCTGTTTGCTAACTTTCTCCTCCACACCGAAAACACTCTAAACCACCAGCCCCCACTCCCCTCCCAGAGCTGGGCAGAGAACCAAGGAGTCCTGGCTCCCAGGGCCCCCTGCTCTGACCCACTAGACCTCCCCGAGCTGGGGAGAGAACCCAGGCGTCCTGGCTCTGAGCTGTACCTTTGCATAGCGCAGACTGCCTGGGCGCTCAGCATGGACACTGTAATGCAAGAACCGCTCACACACGGTCTCCAGGGCCTCAGCCAGTCGGGTCTCCCTGGGCAGAGAGAGGGGGTGAGGAGTTGGATGGGGGGGGGGGCAGAATCAGGGTCATCACAAAGCTGAATTCAGGCTTGACTCTAAAACCCGCCACAGTGGGTCAGACTGGAGCCAGGATCGGGGCCCTGGTCTTGATCCCGGGGATCTGGCTCACAGCGGGGCCAAGGTCCCGGCAGGGAGTGGGGAGGACTTCTCTTGGGCAGACAAAGGGACATGCTCTGTGGTGACAGGCTTGGAGGCAAATGGTCCTTGGAGAGCAGCGACCCGGGGAATGCTGCCAGCATCCAGCAGAGCAGAGGCTCGGCTCTGCAGGGGGGCACGCCTGTCACGAACCTGCAGAGGGAGAGCAGGGCCTGCATGGGGCCCATCACAGGCACCCTCCCAGAGCCAGGGATGGGTCTCAGGCATCCGGGAGCCCAGCCCTGCACTTACGAGGTGTTGTATTTGATGAGTCTCTTCCTCCTGCCTGTGTCCAGCACCTGCCCCAGCTCCAGCACCTCCTTGGAGCGGCTGCTCTGGGCCAGGGTCTCCTGCAGTTCCAGGCTCAGGTACTTACAAACTGCAAGGAGGCAGGGGGTCAGCAGCTGCCCCCATGGCCCCATGCCCAGTCTCAGGGCTAGCCCTGGTCTCTGTAGACCCTGTGGATGGCCTGAGGAGGTCTCCCATCCCAACACTGACCCAGCCAGGCCCTGCTTTGCTTGCACAATGCAGCTGCCCCATTCCCTTGCCAGGGCACCACAGCCCCCCGCCCCGGTCCATAAAGCTCCATACGGACCCCAAGTGTCTGGGGAGAGCTCCCTTCTGTGCACCAACCCAGCCTGACCCCACTTGGCTTGCACAGCCCAGCTGCCCCTTACGGACCAGTGCCGGTCCCTATAGCCACCCCATGTAGGACACTGCACCTTCGCACGGGGTGGGCAGCCTCTCATCCTCCGCCTCCGGCCCCGCCCGCGCCCGCGCCCGGCGGGGAGCCCCAAGCAGCAGCAGCAGCCCCACCAGCAGGGGGAGCCCCATGGCACCACACGAGCCCCAGGGAAAAAGCGGCGCTGGCCCTTTAAGGGGGAGCTGGCACCGAGCATGCGTACTTAGCGTCTTGGCAGCACGGCCGGCGCGCTTGGTCGAGCGGCTGGAGATGCAGCGCATGCGTGCTGAAGGGAAGCTCCATCTAGTTATGACGCATGCGCGTCATAGACGGGAAGGGACGAAACCAGTAGGTGCATGCGTGATACCGCATTCCCGCAACGAAGTGTTGCGCATGCTCAGTAAATTCAGAGCGCGGGACGCTGGCGCAATCCCGGCGTCGAGGCAATACGCATGCGCACTGCAACCCGGCCCACACCCGCGCTTGCGCAGTGCCCTGCCTGGCCGCCGGTCGGCCTGCGGTGTGGCCCCGCCCCTCGCTGCTACGGTCCTGGCAGGGGTGTAGTGAGGGTTCGGCGGGGCGCGGGCTCGGGGGCGTTGAGCGGGCTCGGGGGGGATCCGGGTGAGACCGGGCAGGGGGCCAGGGCCCTGCGCGCTGAGCGGGGCCGGGCATGTCCCCGGGCTCAGGAGAAGGCGGCGGGCGGGGTTCGTGCCTCTGGCAGGACCTGGCGCGGCGGGAGGAAGATGGCGGCGGCGGAGGAGGAGAGCGGGGAGCGGGGCCGGGCGTGAGGTGACCGGGGTCGTGGGGGGGCGGGGCTGGGCTGCCCCTGCCCAGTGGCAGGGCGTTCCGCCGGCCCGGTGCGAGGGCAGGATGGCGGAGGAGAAGAAGCTGAAGCTGAGCCACACGCTGCTGCCGGCCGAGGCCATGAAGGTGATGGCCGAGGCCGTGGGCATCGCCCAGGTGCCCGAGGAGACCTGCCAGCTGCTGGCCGACGAGGTCAGCTACCGCGTCAAGGAGATCGCGCAGGTACGGCCCGCCCCGCCCCCCGGCCCCCCCCCCGCCCCGCCCCCCCGGCCCGGGGCCCCCCCGCCCCGCCCCGCCCCCCCGGCCCGCTGGGGAGAGGGGCCCGTGCGGGCGGGACCCGGCTCCCCGGCCACGCGCCTCACGCACAGACCCGGCACCCGGGGCACTGCCCTGTCCAGGGAGCCCGGCCCCCAGAGCCCCACCTCTCCCGGCCACCGCGGCCCTGCGCTGCGCTGCCCCCCGCCCCGTGTGACACCAGCCCCCGTGTTCTAGGACGCCCTGAAGTTCATGCACATGGGTAAGCGCCGGAAGCTGACCACGGGCGACGTGGATTTCGCCTTGAAGCTGAAGAACGTGGAGGTAACGGGGACGGGGAGCTGGTGTGGGGCCAGAGGGTTGTGCACTGGGGGGCAGGATCTGGGCTGGGATCGGGCCCCGTGGGCTGGGAGGGCTGGGTCCTAGCGGAGCCCTTGCTCCAAGTGGCTGGGGCCTGCGGCAGGGCTGTCTGGGTAGGGGTGTGCAATCCAGGGAGGGGCACAGGGCTTTACGGGGGCTCCCCGGATCAGGGGTTGTATGGTAGTTCGGCAAAGGGGGCACGTGAGCCGCTGGTCGCCGCAGCTGTTGCCAGAGGCATGTAACGTTTGGGGAGCTCGTTTCCAGTGGAGATCTGAACGCAGCAGGTCGCCTGGAGGAGCTAACGCTCACCTCACTGCAGCCAAGGCCAGGTTGTGTTTCCTGTTCAGGCCGGGCGTGGGTCCGAGGTGTCCACGCGCAAAGGAAGCCCCCAGGGAAAGTCTCTGCAGGGGGGAGACAATAGCCTGCATTGGCGGAGGAATGGTGCCAAGATTTTATCCTTTACCGTGGAGGCAGACTGGGCATGTGGCCCTCAAGGACATGGGGAGAGACACCGGCAGGTCTCGTAACGATCTCCGGGCACCAGGCTTTGACGTGGCTGCGCACGGAGCTGTCTGTTTCCAGGGCTGGCGCTGGCCTCTCCCCATCCTTTTGTACCCCGCTGAGCTGACGTCTCAGTGCCGCGTCTGTCTCCCCCTTTGCCCCCAGCCGCTGTACGGGTTCCACGCCCAGGAGTTCATCCCCTTCCGCTACGCCAGCGGGGGCGGGCGGGAGCTCTACTTCTACGAGGAGAAGGAGGTGGATCTGAGCGACATCATCAACACGCCACTGCCACGCGTCCCCCTGGACGTCTGCCTCAAAGGTGGGAGGGCTGGTACCAGGGGCGGGGGGGAGGAGTGCTAAGGAACAGAAGAGGCCGGGCACCCCCGCCAGCTCTCATCATTGCCTGCTCTCCTTTCAGCTCACTGGCTCAGCATCGAGGGCACCCAGCCCGCCATCCCTGAGAACCCACCCCCAGGTGAGTCGTGGACCCTGGCGTCCGGGCACGGCACCCTGCCCCACTGACCAAATCCTCCTCCTTTCCCCCCAGGGGAATGGGCCTTCTGCTTCCTGTTCATTCCCTTCGGTCTGGGCTTTTGTCCCATCCGTCCGGTGTCCGGACAAGCTTCTCCAGGCAGCGCGTGCCACGGTCCCTGGGATTCGGGAATTGAGTTCAAACGCCAGCCTGTTACACACCGAGAAATGCCATTGGTGGAGCCCCGCCCCAGAGGGGGCCGCATCTATGTGCTGGGTGTGGGGTCCCCATAGGAACAGCCCTCATACACCACCCCAGAGGTGGCCGCATCTCAATGCTGGGCGAGGGGACCTTGTAAGAACAGCCCCCCACATCCCACCCCAGAGGTGGCTGCGTCTCAGCGCCAGGCGAGGGGTCCCCATACGAACAGTCCCTGCATGCGTGAGAGGCTGACACAGGACCCCCGTACATGTCTTTCTTCAGCCCCCAAGGAGCAGCAGAAAGCTGAGGCCACGGAGCCGCTGAAGTCCACAAAGCCCGGCCAGGAGGAGAGCGGTGCCCTGAAGGGCAAAGGGCCGAGCGCAACCACCCCTGATGGCAAGGGTCAGTGTGGGGGGGGGGAGGGAGGAGGGAGGGAGCAGAGATGGGAGGGGCCACATCAATAGGGAGCGGGACAAGCTCGGGGGGCTGTGCTGTTTTGTGCCCTAGTCCCCCAGGGAAGGAGAAGGCTCAATGTCAGAAGGGTTGAGGCTATGTCAGTGAGGGCGGGGCTCTGCTCTCACACTCCGCGCCCCCCCCCCAGGGAAGGAGAAGAAGGCCCCGCTGCTCGAGGGGGCCCCGCTGAAGCTGAAGCCGCGCAGCATCCACGAGCTGTCGGTGGAGCAGCAGCTGTACTACAAGGAGATCACCGAGGCCTGCGTGGGCTCATGCGAGGCCAAGAGAGCCGTGAGTCCTCCCTGCACCCCAGAGCCTGCTGGCATGCCCCCCCACAGCCAGCCTGTGCGCCGCGTGCCCCCCCCCCAGTGCTCACAGGCCCTTTCTCTCTGTCCCTCCCGCAGGAGGCCCTGCAGAGCATCGCCACAGACCCGGGTCTCTACCAGATGTTACCGCGCTTCAGTACCTTCATCTCTGAGGGGGTAAGTGGGGAGGGCTGTGTCTGTGAGGGGGTAACCCCCTGCCCCTCTAGGCTGAGGGGTCCCATGGGGGGAACCAGGCTGAGGCCCCCTGGCCATGCCCCTGACCCATTTGTCCCCCCTAGGCTGGGGGCCCCATGGGGGGCTGGGGAGCTGGGCTGAAACCCCCTAGCCGTGCCTCCTGACTTGTCTGTCCTCTCTAGGCTGGAGGCCCGTGGTGGGGTGGGGAGCCAGGCTGAGCCCCCCCGGCCATGCCCCCTGACTGTTTCTCCGCCCCAGGTGCGCGTGAACGTGGTGCAGAATAACCTGGCGCTGCTCATCTACCTGATGCGGATGGTGAAGGCTCTGATGGACAACCCCACCCTGTACCTGGAGAAATACGTGAGTGGCCACCTGGACGCCTGGGTTCTCTTCCCCCTTCGATCCTGGCTGAGGGGGGTGGGGTCCCCGTGGGGCAGGCAGCGGCTAAGCCTCCTCCCCCCCATCCTAGCTGCACGAGCTGATCCCCGCGGTGATGACCTGCATCGTGAGCCGGCAGCTCTGCCTGCGGCCAGACGTGGACAACCACTGGGCCCTACGGGACTTCGCCGCCCGCCTCATCGCCCAGATCTGCAAGAACTTCAGCACCACCACCAACAACATCCAGTCCCGCATCACCAAGACCTTTACCAAGGTGAGGCGGGGCCTGGGATGTGGGGGCGGGGCCTGGGATGCGGGGGCGGGGATTACCACCACCAGTGCCCACTCCTGCATCATCATGATCTTTACCAGGGTGAGGGGCGGGGCCTGGAGTGAGGGGTGGGACCTAGCAATCCCAACAGCATCCACTCCTGCCTCCTCACGACCTTCACTGAGATGTGGGCAGGGCCTGGGGCAGGGGTGGGGCCCAGGGAATGGGACGGGGCCGAGGACCACCACTGCCACTCAGACCTGCATCCCCAGGACCTGAGCCAGCGCTTGGAGCCAGGACTCACCCCACCTTTCCCCCCCCAGAGCTGGGTGGATGAGAAGACACCCTGGACCACGCGCTATGGCTCCATTGCCGGGCTGGCCGAGCTGGGCCACGACGTGAGTGCGACACCTTCCTGGGGAGATGAGGGAGAAGGGGGCCCGAGGCGGGCTGGGAGTGGTGGTGGGGGGCTAGGGGACACACCGTGGGCTGGGCTGGGTGAGGCAGTGCGACAGGGAACAGCAGTGGGGAGCTAGGGGACATGCTGTGGGCTGAGCTAGGAGCGGCGATGGGGGGCAGGGGATGAGTCTGGGGGTGGCGGGGAGCGGCCTCCCAGATAACAGCCCCCCTCCTCAGGTGATCAAGACCCTGATCCTGCCACGACTCCCGGCTGAGGGGGAGCGGGTGCGCAGCATCATGGAGGGGCCGGTCGTCAGCAACATCGACAAGATCGGGGCCGACCACGTCCAGAGCCTGCTGCTGGTGAGGGGTGGAGGTTGCTGGAGGGCTTGACGTTTGGGATTGCAATTTAATGCCCCCTCCTAACTCCCTTCCCTCTTGCAAACTGCCTGGGACCCTGCCTACTTTCTGGGGCTCCACCCCCTTCTCTCTGGCCCCGCCCAATCCATGAGGCCCCACCCCCACTCCCTGAGGCTCCATCCCCTTCTTTGGCCCCTCCCACTACCTCCTCACCCCCCCCCCCGGCTTCTGTGGCCCGCAGTCTCCCCCTCACCCCTCTCCTCCCCTCTGCCCGCCCTGCAGAAGCACTGCGCCCCGGTGCTGGCCAAGATCCGCCCGCCGCCTGACAACCAGGACTCCTACAAGGCCGACTACGGCTCGCTGGGCTCCCTGCTCTGCACCCATGTGGTGAAAGCCCGGGCCCAGGCCGCCCTGCAGGCCCAGCAGGTCAACCGCACCACCCTCACCATCACGCAGGTACGGGCGGGGCCAGGGCAGGGGTGATCCGTGGGGCAGGGGGCGTGGGGGGGGGGAGCTGGCTCTGGGCTGAGTGTCCAGGGGGAGGGGGGCAGAGACCTGTGGATAGGGACCTGGGGGGGAGGCAGGGAGGGGGCTTTCATTGTGGGGGTGGGGCGGGGGGGTGAGTCTGTCTGACTGCATCTGTCTGTCTCCCCCGGCAGCCCCGCCCGACGCTGACCCTGTCCCAGGCCCCCCAGGGCCCTCCGCGCCCCCCGAACATCATCAAGGTCCCCAGCTCCATCACGCTGCCCGTGCAGACCCTGGTGTCCGGCCGCCCCTCCACCCCCACCCAGCCCTCCCCGCCCCCCACCAAGTACATCGTCATGTCCTCTGCTTCCGGCAACAGTGCCTCCCAGCAGGTAGGAGTGGGGGGCGGGGGTGGGGAGGCAAAGCTACTGCTCCAGCATGCACCCCCCCAAGTGGTCAGCCCAGGGGCCTGCAGCCGCTCTGCCTCAGTTTCCCCTGCGCCACTGTGCCCTGGCCTGCTGGAGCCTCGCAGCCCGGCTCTGAGATGTGGGTAGCGCCTGGGCGGGGCTCCCCACTGCCAGGGGTTGGCACATGCCTCCCCTTGGCCACATCCCAGCTGCGTCCCAGTCCTTAGCTCCCCATAGCCTGCCCTCCGGATCCCCCCTCCAGTTGGCCTGTGGTGGAACCGCCCGGGGTGGGCTGCGGGGGGCAGGGGGCACCGACTCCTCGACAGGGGCAGCCGCTCTGTGCCCGAGGGGGCTGCCTCCTGCTGCACCGGGGGGCGGGGGCTGGCGGGCGCTGACCCGTGCGTGTCGTTCGCAGGTGCTCACGTTCAGCACGAGCCCGGTGGGCACGGCCACCTCGCCCGTCACCACCACGGTGGCCAGTCTGCAGCCTGTGGTCAAGCTGGTCTCCACGGCCCAGACGGCACCCAGCGCCACGGTGACGGGCAACCTGCAGAAGTACATCGTGGTCTCGCTGCCGCCCCCGGGCGAGGGGGGCAAAGGGGGGCCCCCTCCTGCCCAGCTCTCGCCCTCAGCCCCCCCTGGCCTGACGCTGCCCGGCCTGGCCCCCCCCACCAGCGCCACCATCAAACAGGAGCCTGGCGACAGCCCCCAGACCCCAGTTGGCCCCCCCACCCCCTTTGGCAAGGCCAATGGGGCGCAGGGGGGCGTGGCCGAGTCCCCCCAGTGAGCCCGCTCCCCTTGCAGTCTGTCTGCCCCTTTGGCTGGGCCTATGGGGCGCAGGGGGCTGTGTCCCTGCCCTTAGAGACACCCCTGCCCCGTGGCGCCTCGGGGCCGCTCAGCTGGGGGGCGTATCTCCCAGCCACTGGCATCGCCTCCGGGAGGCAGGGACCAGGCATGAGGGGCAGCGCTCCCCGTCGGTGCCCTGCTGGTGTGGGGCTGGGAGGGGGGCGGCCTCTCTCTGTACATAGCTGTAAATACTGCGCTGTAAATGCTGATTCCCAATAAACCAGCCCTGCCCTCGTCTCTGCTGGCGTTGCCCTGGGCCAGGCACGGCTCCCCCAACCCCCCCAGCACACATGGGGAGGGGGAGGGGGTGTTTCTCTGCCCCCAGGGAACCGTGGAGTCCTGGCCCCCCGCCATCCCCCAGCTGGGATGGGAATCCCAGAGTCCGGGTCTTCCCCAACACGCATGGGGAGGACAGGGCATTTCTCTGCTAGGGAACCCTGGAGTCCTGGCCCCCCTGCCATCTCCCAGGGCATTTCTCTGCCCCCAGGGAACCCCGGAGTCCTGCTCCGCCCCCTCACAGCTGTGGGGAGTAGCCAGATACCAGCCCTGTGCCAGAGTGGGGGGCAGGGCCGGGCACCCCACCCTGGCTCCTGGCTGCTCATGTTCCACCTCCTTTCCTCAACCCGTTCTCCCAGTTCCGCCCACGCCCGCCGTGGGGCACCTGCCACGCGGTTGCTGGGGCTGAAGGTAGGGGGCTGAGCCCTGGGAATATGAGCTGGGAGGGGGTGGGGGGGTTACTGCTTAGCCCTGCCCCCTCCCCAATCCTCTCATGGGGGTCTCTCTGCCTTTGCAATGGGGCAGCAGCTGCTCCCCGTGGCAGGGCTGTGGGCCCCCCCCAACTGAGCTCATAGCCAAATCCAGCCCCCACTCTCCCCATTGCACCTGGGGTGCCTATGGGCTGGTGCTGGGGAAGGTGGGAAAGATCTCTGTGGTGGGGCAGCTGCCCTACCTGGGAGCTGTGGGGCTGGCAGGAAGGAGGGGTGTCTGTCTCCCCTCTGAGAGTCACCCCCAGCTGCTCTGTGCTCTGCCTTTTATTGCCTCCAGGGCCCAGCCCCCCAACCTAGTGCAGGACCCCTGAGCCCTCCCGGTTCCAGCTGGCGAACGTGGGGCTGGGAGGGTGGACGGAGACCCCCTCCTCGTTGGAGTCCTTCTGCCAGCCCGCTGGGGCATTGCCCAGGCTATGGGAGGGGGGGGTCCAGGCGGGGCTGTCGGGCAGCGGCCACACGTAGACGTGGGCTCTGTGGGCGGGGGCCAGGCGGGCTTTGGGGCGTGCCCAGGGCTCCGCCATCTCCATGCCCTGGGGGCCGTGGGCCGGGGGTCTCCAGCAGCTGAGATGTGGCCCTGCTTGCAGTCTCCGGCCAGTCTGCATGGGGCTGGGGGGGCCCCTGGGAGCGCTGGGAGCCCCTGGCACAGGTGGGGGCTGGCAGGGCCTGGCTGGGGGGGCGGCCGATTTGCTCAGAATGTCTGCTGCAGGGGAGAGAAAACGGAGGGGCGGTCAGTGTGGGGACCCCCTGTCCCCCCCCCACAAGCATGTGGCCCCGCAGCCCCAGGGGAGTGTGGGCCCCCCCTCCCATCTCTCCCGTGTCCCGAGCATGGGCCCCCCAAACCTCTAGGGATTATGGGAGTGTGTGTCCTCCAACCCCAGGGGATTGTGGGTGCATGGGGCTCTGTGCATCTCCCTCCTGCCCCAACGGATGCTGGGAGACGTGGGTCCTGCCCTTGACTCACTTTTTGGGATGCGGAAGAGGAGCAGCCCCTGGAGAAGGGGTCTCAGGTGCAGCCAGATCTGGAGGGTGGGGAAATGGATCAGCCCCACTGACTGTCCCAGCCTGCTCTCCCCCCATCAAACCCAGCCTCCCCAGCCTGGTATCTCCACATTAAACCCCCTTAACCCAGTCTGCCCCATTAGACCCCCCAGCCTGGTCTCCCCCTTGGCAGACCCAGGCCCCCCAGCACGGCATCCCCCGGTGGGGGTATTTCTGGAGGGAAAGGCCCAGCCAGGGTTTGGCCCAGATGCCGGGGTTAACGCCCTCATGGGGGGACCCTGCGAGGGGTAAGTGGATAGTGGAGGGCTGCCCCCTGGGCTGGGGTTGGGGGCCCACCGGGGTCTCACCAGGTGCGTTGTGTTGACCCCCAGGCACCCTAGCACCAGCAGCCCCAGGACCCCCAGGATGGCCTCGCCCAGGCGCTGGCAGGAGTCGCTGCCGGGCATGGCCTGGCCGAGGACAGGAAACCACTGCTGGCTCTGCCCCCCCCCCGCCCGCCTGCTGCACGGTGATGTCATAGGGGGCTGTGATGTCATGGAGGGCTGGGAATCCTGCCCTCCCATTGGCCAGTGCATGGGGAGCAAGGTGATTGGCTGCAGGGAGGGCCAGGTCTTTCTCCACTCTGGCTCTGGGGTGGTTTCACCGTCCCCCAGGGCCCGGGCACCTGCTAGATCCTCTGGGCACGTCTCACCGGCCCCGTTCCCGGGACCCCTCGGCCTCGCTGGTCTCTGCTGGCTGTCGTCCTTCGTCTGCCCCAAGGCGCTTTTCTCCCTTGCCACGCAGGAGGCCAGGCTGAAATCCCTCCCCCCGTTTTCGGGTCCCCTGCAGATGTGACGGGCGGATGTCACGTTTTCAGCCAGGCCGTTGATGCGAATGATGAATGGCGCAGGGCCCAGAGCCGGTCCTGGCAGGACCCGCTGGGAACGCACCCGGCTGCCGAATCTCCTTTGCAGTGCCCCTGTGAGAGTTATTCGCTAGCCGGCTTTGGGCCCCGTCCCTTGGACCCAGAGGTTGTGCGGTGCCACAGCCAACGCCTCACAGACGCCTTAGTCTGTTACAGCCGCACCGGGACCTCTCCCAACCCGAGCGTCATCGGAACTGGGTAGCCAGTGGGTGTGCTGGGATCTGTTCTCCATTAACTCGCGGTGATTGCCCCTAATTACGTTACTCTCCTTTAATTCTTACATCACCTGCCTCTAATTCACTATTAATCCAGTCCTGGATCAGCCACTCCCTTATCCTGCTGGGGAACAGAGTCAGACCCAGAGGCCTTGAATTACCCAGGGTTTCCTCTTCGCCCTTTTAAGATCTTCATGTTATACCCCAGAATGAGATTAGCCTTTTCTGCAACGGCGCCATGGTGTTGGCTCACATTCAGTCCCTCTGGCCCCCAGATCCTTTTCAGCAGTGCGGACACCCAGCCAGTTACTCACCGGTCTGGAGCTCTGCCTTGGATTGTCCTGCCGAAGGGAAGTACTTTGCACTTGTCTTTCTCGAATTTCATCTTCTTGATTTCAGACCAAAACTCCAATTTGTCAGAGTCATTCTGAATTCTGATCTCATCCCACAAAGGGCTTGCAAGCCCTCCCCGCGTGGGGTCAGGCACGTATTTTATACGCCCCCCTCGCCACTCCATTCCCCAAACCATTAATGAAGACATTGACTAGACCCAGGACTGATCCCTGCCAAACCCCACTAGATACACCCTCCCCGTGTAACAACTACACTTTGATATGGTCTGCTCATCACCTGTGCACCCACTATGCAGTAATTTCATTTAGGCCACCTTTCCCTGGCGTGTTTCTAAGTCTGTCACACGGAACTCTGTCAAAAGCCCTGCTAAAACCAAGATATGTTATCGTGTGAGATGATGGCATCAACTATTCTTCCCAGATATATTTATTAACCGCTTCTGCCTTTGCCGCATTATTACCGATATTTCCACCGTGTAATGGGCCAACATCATTGTCAGGATCCTTTTTGTTCCTAATGTACTTTAAAAAATGCCTTTCTTTGTCCTTAACTCTGTTGCTCGCAGATTTCTCTTGCTGCCCTTTTGCTTCCCTTACCAGTGGTCTACAATTCCTAGTTTCTGAGTCATAGTAAATGCCAAATTCCCCTTTCCTCCATTTGGTGTTTATTCATTTTTACTTTTTATAGCTGCCTTCACTTTCCCTCAAAGCCAGGTCGGTTTTTTAACCAATAGGGCCTTCTTCCTTGACTGTGTGAATGTGGCTTTTTGGGTCCCTAGTAACGTGTTCTTAAACAATTCCCACTTATCATTTGCATGGTTCTAATCGTGCAGCTTCTTTCCCTCACGCGTTGTATATCGTTGCTCATGGCCACGGTTCTCAACCTTTTAAGTAGCAAGTACCCCCAACGTCTGAACGTTGTAGTAAGGACCCAACACTCCATTTTCCACTCTGAGAAATAGTCGTTTTCCCCTTCGCCGCTGGACGACTGTACGTCTCGCAAAGCAGGAGAGTCCTGAGGTGTGCAGTGCTGTGTGGCTGTGGCAGGTCACAAAGCCCCCTGCTGTTTCTCCCCTCCTTCCTCCTCCCCTTCCTCCACATAGGAGCCAAGCCAGTCACTGTGGCCTGACGGCGGGGCCACGTCCTCTTCTCCTCCCACAGGCGGGAACTTGTGAGGTGTGAGCAGGCACTAGTGGCCCACCGGAGTGGATAGCAGCGCTCCCCACGGCCGTGCCTAGGGGCTGCGGGCCAGGGGCAAATCACGCCGTGTGGGCCAGGGGCAAATCACGCCGTGTGGGCCCGTCGTCACATTTTTACCCTGGTCAGACCTGGGGCTGTCACCGTTGTCAATTTCACTTGTCCAGCTGACAAGTGAGCCTCGGGGAGAGCCCAGCTCCAGGAGTGGGCAAGCGGCTGCGCTCTCCGCCTGGCTTCCTGGGCACCGGGCTTTGAGCCGGGGAGGGGAGCTGCCACCTGGGCACACTGCGAGCTGGGGCGGGGAGGCTTCTGCACAGGCTGGGACCTGGGGATGTGGGCAGGCAGCTGCGTCCTGTCTTCAAGCCAGGGTGCGGGAGGCTCTCTCTCGGCACTGCCACCCGGCTTCCCAAGACTGGGCCAGCTGCCGTCTACCTCCCAGCTGGGGGCTAGGACCGGGCGGGATGCAGGTGGCTGCTTCCTGGCTTCCCTAGAAGTCAGCTGCTGCTGCCCGCCTTCCTTCACTGGGTTTTTTGTCACGTACCCTGTGCCTGTGTCTCATGTACCCCTGGGGGTACGCATACCACAGGTTGAGAAACTATCGGTCATCCTGTTCCCCAATGTCTGTTGCAGACACCAACCAATAGGGAAGTGTTATTTCCTGCTTCTCATAACACAAGAACCAGGGGTCACCCAATGAAATGAACAGGCAGCAGGTTTAAAATGAACAAAAGGCAGTATTTCTTCACACAATGCACAGACAACCTGTGGAACTCCTTGCTACAGGATGTTGAGAAGGCCAGGATTATAACTGGGTTCAAAAAAGAGCTAGGTAAGTTCACAGAGGATAGCTCCATCAGTGGCTTTTAGCCAGAATGGGCAGGGATGGCTGTTTGCCGGAAGCTGGGAATGGCCGACAGGCTGGATCACTCGATGATCACCTGTTCTGTTCATTCCCTCCAAAGCACCTGGCATTGGCCACTGTTGGCAGACAGGATCCTGGCCTGGATGGGCCCTCGGTGTGACCCAGTCTGGCTGTCCTGAAGTTTTTATGACTACCCCATCTTGGGTTTTATTCCTTGGGACACAGATCCATAAGCATTCAAGGTCGTTTTCTTCCGGGTTATCAGTAACACCAGCGGAGCTCCTGGTCCATTCTGCCCTGCGATTCTGAGACACCCACTTATGCACTGACAGGTGTGCCTTTCTATGCGCATGGTGAAAACATACGCCTCCGTGTGCACTCGCATACCTGCGCACCCCCACCTCCGTGCACTGACACAAACACAGAAGAGCTGCCATGCTGGGTCCGATCAATGGTCCGTCTAGCCTGGTATCCTCTCTGCGACAGCAGCCAGTGCAAAAGCCTCTGGGAAATGAACAGCGCCAGGCAATTCTGGAGAGATCAAACCCCATCTTCCACTCCCAGCACCTGGCAGTCTGAGTTTAGGGACACCCAGAGCACAGGGTTGTGTCCCTGACCATTTTGGCTAATAGCCAGCATTGGACCTGTCCTCCATGGACTTAGACAGGTCTTTTTTGAACCCAGTTACACTCTTGGCCTGCACAACATCCCCTGGCAAGGAGTTCCACAGGTTGTCTGTACGTTGTGTGAAGAAATACATCTTTATGTTTGTTTCAAACCTGCTGCCTATTCATTCCATTGGCTGACCCCTGCTTTGTGTCTTATGCAAAGGGGTAAACAACACTCCCTTATTCACTTTCTCCACACCAGTCATGATTTCATAGCCCTCTGTCATATCCCCCCCTTGGTCGTCTCTTTCTAAGCTGAGCAGCCCTAATCATTTTCGTCTCTCTTCGTACAGAAGCCGTTCCATGCCCTCGATTATCTTTGTTGCCCGTCTCTGAACCTTTTCCAGCCCCACTAGATCCTTCTGGAGATGGGCGATCGGACCTGCCCACAGTATTCGAGGTGGGGGCACACCTGGGATTCATCTAGTGGCGTTGTGATATTTTCTGCCTTATTTTCCTTCCCTTCTCTCGTGGTGCCTAGCTTAGCTTTTTTGCCTGCCACTGGGCACCGAATGGAAGTTTTCGGAGAACTATCCACAGTGACTCCAAGGTTGCTTTCTAGCAGCTATTTTAGACCCCAGCATTATGCATGTACAGCTTGGATGATTTCTTCCAGTGTGCCTTACTTATTAGCATTGAATTTCATCTGCTAGTTTGTTGCCCAGTTTGGTGAGAGCCACTTTAGACTTAATTCATCTTGAATAATTTTATATCCTCTGCAAATGTTGCTGCCTCCCTGTTCATCCCCCTGTCCAGTTCATTTACCATGAAGTTGAACAGTTCTGGGGCCAGTACAGGTCCTGGGGGAGACCCCACTATTTATCTCTCTCCGTTCTGCTACTTTATTCCTACACTTTGGTGCCTGTGGTTTAACCACAGTTAGTAGTTCTGCAGTTTCATATCTGAATCCGTTCCAAATGGTGGGTGAATCCCATCTGCTCCCGGGGTCCTTATTACTGTTTCATTTATGGATTTGTTCTATTGACACATCAGCGAGGGACAGAACTTCCGATCTGTCACCCCTAAAGAATGGCTCCGGTGTGGGAATCTAACCCACCTCCTCTGCAGTGAAAACTCATGCAAAGAATTCATTTCGCTTCTCTCCACTGGCCTTGTCTTCCCGGACTGATCCTATAAGCAAGAAGGCTAACAACATATTGGGCTGCATTAGTAGGAGCATTGCAAGCAGATCATGGGAAGTGACTATTCCCCTCTATTTGGCACTGGTGAGGCCACATTTGGAGCAGTGTGTCCCATTTTGGGCCCCCCACCACAAAAAGGATGTGGAGAAGTTGGAGAGAGTCCAGCGGAGGGTAACAAAAATGATGAGGGGGCTGGAGCACAAGACTTATGGGGAGAGGCTGAGGGAACTGGGCTCGTTTAGTCTGCAGAAGAGAAGAACGAGGGGGGATTTGATAGCAGCCTTTAACTACCTGAAAGGGGGTTCCAGGGAGGATGGAGCTAGGCTGTTCTCAGTGGTGGCAGATGACAGAACAAGGAGCAATGGTCTCAAGTTGCAGTGGGGCAGGTCTAGGTTGGACATTAGGAAAACATTTGTCACTAGGAGGGTGGTGAAGCACTGGAATGGGTTACCTAGGGAGGTGGCGGAATCTCCATCCTCAGAGGTTTTTAAGCTGCGGCTTGACAAAGCCCTGGCTGGGATGATTTAGTCGGGGCGGGTCTTGCTTTTACCAGGGGTTGGACTAGACACCTCCTGGGGTCTCTCCCCACCCTCCTCTTCCAGGGTTCTGATTTAACCCTTCTGGCGTGTAGCCCATGCACTTCAAAGACATTTTGCTGTCAGCTCTCGCGTCTTTAGCAAGTTGCATCTCACGTTCTGACTTGGCCTACCCCATTACACGCTTACATTTCAGTTGCCAGAAGTTGTTGTTCTTCCTATTACCCTCGTTAGACTTTTAATTCCAAATTTTAAGGGATGCCATTTGGTCCTGCTGTCGTTTTGGGGCAGGCCTTTGGTCTGAAGGTTGTTTTTAAAGAGTTCTCCTGCTGCGTGCAGGCCTTCTACCTGTGCAAAACCTAACTAGTGTCCTCATTTTGCACCGTTCCCCTTTCGGAAGCTAAATATTACTATGCTGGGGTTTTTCTGCCCACAAGGATGTTCAGTGTTGTTATGCTGTGGTCGCGATTTCTCAGCAGCTCCGCGGTGTTCACGTCTTGGAGCAGACCCTGCGCGCGTTAGGGCTGAATCAAGAATTGCCTCACCCCTCGTGAGTTCCAGGCCCTCCAAGAAGCAGCCATTCCCGGGGTCTAGAAATGTTCACTGCATCCTGGCCCAAGGTGACGTGTTCCCAGTCAACACGGGGGTAGCTGAAACCCCCCCTTGTTCTGGGGTTTTCTGGTTTTGTTGCCTCTCTGACCTCGCTGAGAACGTGACAATCAACAGCCCGTGCTAGTCAGGTGGGCGGCGTTTTATTCCTATGGCTTTACCCTGGCTGTTCAAGCAGGGAATTTCTCCCCGGAGCGCTGCCCTGGCACAGCCCGATCCCTTCACATTTTTTACTCTGTTTGACCCTCTGCTTTCTTTCCCACTCAGCGCCCCTTCCCGCCAGCACCCTCCCCATGTCGTGTGTTCCCTGCTACTGCGTGTCCCATCCATGGCCACCGCGGTTCCACACTACCCATGGGATCGAAAGCCTCGTTTCTCGGACTCTCCCCAGACTTTCCTGTCTTCTTTCCTGGGCTACAGCCTTCCGCCACCAACAAACCCTCCCGGAGGGCTGTCTCCACCCCAGCGTGTGCCCTGCCGCACGCCACTTGTGCAACGGCACGTGCTCGCTCACACCCCTCCCGTGCATCTCCCCCCAGGGCCATGCTGTCCCGGCCGAAGCGGTTCCAGGGCCAGCATTACCAGCGGCTGAAGCGGAGCTGTCTGCGGGAACACTGCCTCTTTGAGGACCCCACGTTCCCGGCCACCGACACCTCCATCTGCTACCAGGGCCAGGTCCCTGATGGGGTGACCTGGAAACGGCCGGGGGTAGGGCCCCAATGGGGCGGGCGGGGATCCATTAGGGTCGGGGGTCCCCAGGGGGCTGGGGTGGAGGAAGGGTGAGTTCGGGGCAGGGTCACCTGGCAGGGCCCAACCTGGGACATTACCCCCCCCACAGAGCCCTGAGGGGAGCTCTGAGGGGCCCCCTCAGCCCCTCTCCAAGGCGGTGTGGGGAACGGGGAGGTCCCCACTCCCCTCCCCCCCAGTGACGGGACCCCCACCCCGCCCCACAGGAGTTGTGCGCCGACCCCCGGCTCTTTGTGGATGGGATCAGCGCAAGCGACCTGCACCAGGGCGCGCTGGGGAACTGCTGGTTCGTGGCGGCCGCATCCTGCCTGGCCAGCACGCCCGTCGCCTGGAAAAAGGTAGGAGATGCTGCTCTGCTCCCCAGCCCTGCCCCCCACCCCGCCCCCCACCCCCCCCCCCCTGTGCCCACCTGCTCCCTTCCCCCTGAACCGCCAGCCTTGCCCCTCACCTCCAGGCCTCCACCATCCTTCCTAACCTCCCCTGCCCTCCCCCTACACCCCCGCCCTGCCCAGACCCCCATTTTAGCACTCTGTTTTTCCCCCCACTTCCCCCCAGGTGATCCCGAAGCCCCGGGAGCAGGATTGGCACCCTGGGCGCCCCGACCTCTATGCCGGGATCTTCCGCTTCCGGCTGTGGCGCTTCGGGCGCTGGTGCGAGGTTTGTGTGGACGACCGGCTGCCCATGCGCCAGGGGCGCCCCCTCTTCTGCCGCTCCACCGAGCCCCGCGAGTTCTGGAGCGCCCTGCTGGAGAAAGCCTATGCCAAGTATGGGGCTTGCTGGAGGCGCAGGGCCCAATCCTGGGGCAGGGCCCCATATGGGCCGTGGGGGAGCCGATCTGACGGGCAGGGCCCTGTCCGAGGAGTGGGGGGGGCAATCTGGGGGGAAGGGCCCCGACTGGCAGTGGGGGGGCTGATCGGGGGCAGGGCCCGTCCAGGCAGTCAGGGAGACTGATCCAGGTAATGGTGGGCCCAGTCTGGGGTCCAAGGCCGGATCCAGGGCCGTAGGGCTCCCTGCTGGAGCAGATCTATGCCAAGCATGGGTGTGGGGGGTTGAAGCAGGTGCTGGGGGGCATCCGGGACCCTGTGGCCAGGGGTAATGGGGGGACCGTAGGGAGGCCCTTTCAGGACCCTTGTGACCCCTTCTTCCCCCCCCATCAGGCTGAATGGAAGCTACGAGGCGCTGGAGGGGGGGAACACGGCTGAGGCGCTGGTGGATTTCACAGGGGGTGTCTCGGAGCCCCTGGTGCTGGACACAGGCGGGTTCGAGGTCGTCGGCCGCAGAGATGAGCTCTTCCAGGCGCTGCTGCGGGACCACGCCCGGGGGGCGCTGATCAGCTGTTCCATCCGGGTGAGGGGGGGCTGGATGCGCCCAGGGTCTGATCCAGAGGGTGGGGAGACACTAAGCTGGGGGGAGTGGTAGATATGCTGGAGGGTAGGGATAGGATACAGAGGGACCTAGACAAATTGGAGGATTGGGCCAGAAGAAATCTGATGAGGTTCCACAAGGACAAGTGCAGAGTCCTGCACTTAGGACGGAAAAATCCCATGCACTGCTACAGACTGGGGACCGACGGGCTAGGCAGCAGTTCTGCAGGAAAGGACCTGGGGGTTACAGTGGATAAGAAGCTGGCTATGAGTCAGCAGTGTGCCCTGGTTGCCAAAACGGCTAATGGCATATTGGGCTGCATTAGTAGGAGCATTGCCAGCCGATCACGGGAAGTGATTATTCCCCTCTATTCGGCACTGGCTGCATTTGGAGTATTGTGTCCAGTTTTGGGCTCCCCACTACAAAAAGGATGTGGAGAAGTTGGAGAGAGTCCAGCGGAGGCAACAAAAATGATGAGGGGCTGGAGCACAAGACTTATGAAGAGAGGCTGAGGGAACTAGGCCTGTTTAGTCTGCAGAAGAGAAGAATGAGGGGGGATTCGATAGCAGCCTTTAACTACCTGAAAGGGGGTTTCAGGGAGGATGGAGCTAGGCTGTTCTCAGTGGTGGCAGATGACAGAACAAGGAGCAATGGTCTCAAGTTGCAGTGGGGCAGGTCTAGGTTGGACATTAGGAAAAAGTTTTTCCCTAGGAGGGTGGGGAAGCCCTGGAGTGGGTTACCTGGGCATAGGTTACCATCTTTAGAGGTTTTTAAGCTGCGGCTTGACAAAGCCCTGGCTGGGATGATTTAGCTGAGGTTGGTCCTGCTTTGAGCAGGGGTTGGACTCGATACCTCCTGAGATCCCTTCCCACCCTCATCTTCTAGGGTTCCATGATCCAGGGCCAGGTGGGGAGCCCTGGGGAGCACAGAGAGGGAGCTGCTGTGTGGGGGGTTATACCACGGATTGAGAGAAGGGACTCCCACAGCTGGCACTGGGGGGATAGTGGGGTGGATGGGGCCCCCCACACTGACCCAGCCTGTCCCCACAGCCGGCGCCGGGGGAGGCGGCCGAGACCCCGCTGGAATGCGGGCTGGTGCGGGGCCACGCGTACGGGGTGACGGCCGTGCGGCGTGTCCGGCTGGGCCGCGGGCTCCGCTCCCTCTTCGGAGCCAAGAAACTGCAGCTGATTCGCATGCGGAACCCGTGGGGCAGCACTGAGTGGAACGGGGCCTGGAGTGATGGGTACGGGCAGGGCAGGGGAGCCTGGAGAAACGGGAACCAGGGGGATGGCGGGGCCTGAAGCGACAGTGACCAGGTTGGGAGGCAGGGGGCTGGAGCCAGGGCCAGGAGTGCAGCAGGGGTGGAAAACGGGGGCACAAAGGGGGCCAAGGTGTGGGGCAGGGCAGGGGAGCTGGGGGTCCCAGTCCTGACCCCTCTCCCCCCAGCTCAAAGCAGTGGCAGCAGGTGAGCAGCCGGGAGCGGCGTCGCATGGGGGTGACTGTGCGGGACGACGGTGAGTTCTGGTGAGTCTCCAGACTGGGGGGTGGGAATTGGGGGGTCCCTAGTGTGGGAGGGGGCTGGGACTGGTGGGTGGGGCCCAGGGCCGGGGCGGGTTGTCAAGGCCTGGGGGGCCCAGGGTGGGGCTGCGGGGGTCAGTGATGGGGGGTTCCCAGTGCCAGGTGAGGGGATCTCTGCGGGGCTGTGTTGGGGGTTGGTGCTGTGGTTCCCCCGACCCATGACATGCCCCCTCCTCTTCCCAGGATGAGCTTTGAGGATTTCTGCACCCATTTCACAGACCTGGTCACCTGCCGGCGGATCCGCACATGGGGCCTGGGGTGCGGCTGGGCCAAGGGGCAGAGCTATGGGGCCTGGACTCCCCACCCTGACCCCCGGCAGGACCGCAGCGGGGGCTGCATGAACCACCCAGATAGCTTCCTGCGCAACCCACAGGTGGGAGAGGCCCAGCCCCCCAAACTCCTCATCCCCAAACCCCTTGGCTCCCCTCAACACCCCCCATAGAGATCACCCCACTTCTCCCCAGTGCAACTTACAGAGGAAAACACCCTGGCACCCCCGTAAGGCATCCCCCACCCCACTGCTGCACCCCCATGACCTACCCTCTATGGGGCTCCTCCCCGGGACCCCTCGCCCTGCCTTCAGGGCTCCCCCTATCTCCTCTTTTCTTCTCCCCACCTCCCTGCACTTTCTCCCCACAGGAGCCTCCTCCCACCCCCCAGCCACCCCTCTTGCAGGAGTGGAGGGAGGAAGCGATCACGTTAGCCAGTGGAACTCCCTGCCACTGCTGGGGGGGCACATGGCCAGGGAAAGGGGATCACCCATATGCGCTAAGGGAGGCTGGGCCCAGGGCTCTGGAGGGGGAGGAGGGCTGTTGGGAAGCTGGGGGAGTCCCCAGACTCCCCAATCCCCAGGTAACCCCCCCTGCAATCCCCATCCCCCAGTTCTTTTTCGAGGTGCGCAGGGCGCGGGCCACAGTGCTGATCACGCTGCAGCAGGAAGATGCCCGGCCCCAGCGAGGGGCAGGCGAGGTGGGCCATAATCTGCCCATCGGTTTTGAGGTCTTCAGGGTGAGTGACACCTCCACCCCTGGGGGGGCGGGGACAGGAGGTGCTGGGGGTGGGTCTGGGGGCCGTCAGGGGGCCTGGCCAGTGTCTCTCACTCCCTTTTCCCTCCGGCAGGTGGAGCAGAACCGGGACTGGCGGCTGCACTGTCTCCCCCAGCGGGTGGCCGGCTCCCCCCACATCAACTCCCGCAGCGTGCTGGTGCGGGCGGCCCTGCCCCATGGGCGATACGGCCTGGTGCCCAGCACCTTCGCCCCGGGGCAGCGGGGGTCCTTCCTCCTGCGGGTGTATGGCCCACAGGCCCCCCGGCTACGGTGAGACCCCCCCCATTCCCTCTGACTCCTTGCACCTTCGCCCTGCCCCCACCCCCTTTCCCTGGCATTTCCCTTGACCCCCCCCCAGACTTCTCTGACCCCTGCCCACCCCCCGCTGACCACCTGCTGCTCCACTCCCCAGGGAAATTCACCAGGGACAAGCCCCCCACCCCCTGGAGCTGCTGCCGGGGCCGACCCCGGCTCCTCACCTCCGTCTGGGTCCATCGGGCTGTGGGGCTCACCCTCCCTGGCTCCGACAAAGGTCAGTGCAGGTCAGCTGCCCCCTCACTCTGTGTCCAGAGGGGTCTCCCGGCTCCCCCCCCCCCGCCCAGGGTCTGGGGCTGGCTCATTTATCTGTGCTGGGGATATGGGCCCTGCTACTGCTGCAGCACGTGGGGATCCCCCGTTGGCTTTAGTGCTAGGGGCTGTAGGTTGGGGGTTCAAATCCTCCTCAGGACCCTTTATTTCGGGGGGCCAGGACTGGGATCATTCCCTGAGGCCCAACTGCCCCGTGCACTTCCTGTCCCAAATGCAGTCCCACACTGTGGGTAGCGGGGAGGGGGCTCTGCTGAGCTGGGATGTCACCCCATTTTGCCCCACGCAGCCCCTGACGTCTACGTGACCATTCGCTGCGAGGGGCAGCGCCTTCGCTCCTGCCTGCACAGAGCAACCCAGGGCCCAGAGCTGGGCCTGGGGGGGATCTTCCCCCGGAGACGCCCCCGGAAACCTATCCGCATTGAGGTAACCCCCCACGCCCATCTTGCCCCCGCCACCCTCCATGTGTTGGGGAAAGGGGAGCTCGTGTCTCTAATCTGCCCCCCACATCTCTCTCCCCACCCAGGTCTGGGCCCGGAGGTGCCTGCGTCCCTCCCTGCTGGGCTACGTGGAGGTGGCGGCCGACCCCCCCAAGGGGGTGGGGAGCCCCCAGGTGCTGCAGCTGCAGGGAGCCCCTCAGGGCTGCCCTGCTGGCTTCCTCGTGGTGGAGACCTCGTCCAGCACCGAGCTCACGGCCCTGTGACCCGACGCCCCCGGCTCGGGGCTCCAGGACAGTCTCCAGAGGCTATAGGGTTCATCTGGGCCATGGCAAAGTCTTCTGAGCCTGCTGTCCCACAATGCACTGGGCTTGGCCATCCCACAATGCACCTGCTGTACCTTGGTTGTCCCACAATGCACTGGGCTTGGCCATCCCACATGCCCCTGCGGTACCATGGCCCTCCCACGATGCACTGGGTTGGCCGTCCCACAATGCCCCTGCGGTACCATGGCCCTCCCACAATGCACCGGGCTTGCCCTGCTCGTGCCAGTTCAGGCCAATAAAAACACTTTAAAACAAATGGTCTTTTGTGAGCTGGGGGGCAGGTCTGTGCCCTGGGCTGTGGGACACTGGGGTGCAGGGGGCAGGACACCCCAGTGTGAAACGCGCCCCTGCTCCCAGGCGCTGGGCGGCTGTCTCCAGGGGGCTGCGTGTGCGCGTTGTGCTGAACTGAGCTGGGAGTTCGTCGCGTGCGTGTCTCCAGCCGCCGGTTTTGCACTGCACTGTGTCCCCCAGGCTGTGTGGCTGTGCCCGGGTGATGGGGCTGTGGCTCGGTCGCCTTGAGCGGGGTGTGTGGGTCTGGCTGGGGCAGGGCCTGCAGCGTGGCAGTGGCTGTGTCGGGAACCTGCGTGTTGCCGTGTGCAGAGGCCGCGAACGTCAGCGGCTCTGGCCCCGCAACCCTCCCTGGTCACGCTCCTTCCCCCACGCTGGCCCCTGCCCACCCGGTGTCCCCAGGGCTCAGCTGGGTGGGGGGGGGCAGGGGCTCTGTGTCCACGCAGCACGACGGGCCTGGACCCCGGCGGGGCCGCGCAGCGGGGAGGTGGCTGTGAGCCTGGTGACCCAGGGCTGGCGTGCGTGGCACTGGCCGTGCAAGAGCCTGGCGCGGGCCGGGCGTGCGTGACTGCTGGAAAGGGCCAGGCCGGCTCAGCGGCCCTGCGCGGTGCGGTTGGCAGCCGGCATCAGACGGCCCGTCCGTGACGCCGGGGATGTGGGGCACGTGGGAGGCGGCGCTTTCCTGTTTGCTGGGGGGTGGCGGGGAAGCGAAAAGCTGCTCTGGCTGCTGGCTCAGCTCCCTCGGCGACATGGTCGGGCCCGCCAGGTTCCCGCTCACGGCCCTGCTCCTCAGCCACTGCCTGGACACTGGTCAGGCCCGGAGCCAGGACACCTGGGTTCTCTCCCCGGCTTTGCCAGGGGAGCGGGGGCTGGGAGCCAGGACACCTGGGTTCTCTCCCTGGCTCTGAGAGGAGGGTGGGGGCTGGGAGACAGAACACCTTGGTTCCTTCCCCAGTTCTTGGAGGGGGGCTGGGAACCAGGATGCCTGGGTTCTCTCTCTGGCTCTGGGAGGGTAGTGGGGGCTAGTGGTTAGAGCGGGGGGGGAGGCTGGAAGAGAGGCGGGTAGGGAAAAGAGACTCTGGGGGGGGTCTAACCCCCTCTCCTTTCTCCCCACTAGGGACCAGCAAGGCAGGGCTGGCGATCTGGGCTGATGACCCCCTGGCCCTGGGGTCTCCCCTGCATCTTCACTGCGCCATCCTGGGCCAGGAGCACGTCACCCAGGTGAGCTGGTGGAGGGAGGGTCCGAACCAGAGCCGCGAGGACCTGGCAGTGATCCACCCCACGCATGGGGCCCACGTGCCCCTGGCTCTGCAGGGCCTCCTGTGGGTCACCAACGTCTCCGACGGGCGTGTGGGCCTCACGCTGGCCAGCCTGGCCCCCCCGGACAACGGCACCCAGTTCTGCTGCAAGTTCTCCACCTTCCCCTCTGGGGTGTCCGACCGGTGCCTGGATCTTCTGCTCCCCCAGCCAGGTCTGTGGGTGCTGGGGGGGTGAATGCGGGGCGAAGGGGCCAGGGAGGGGCCGGACAGCCAGAAAGGGGGTGCTGCCTCATTGAGGGGTGTGAGTGTGAGGAGGGACGGACGGATGGAAGCACAGTGGGGAGAGACAGACAGAGGGTGCGAAGGAAGTGCGGTGGATGGATGGATGGGGGGACGGACAAATGCCCCCCCATCTCTAAACACCCTCCAACCCATCTCTGCCCCCTGCAGCTCCTGACTCCCCTGGGGTCCCCCACGCTGCTCTGCGCCCCGAGGTGCTGGGGACGCTGGGTGCTGGCGCCTTCTTCCTGCTGGGCAGCGTCGTGGTGCTGAGCCACCTGGTGTGGACGCGGAGGCGGAGGTAGGAGACCTGGATCCCCCCCACGCCCCGCATCTCCTCCCCATCCCAGCGACCCCCATGACAGGGTGGGGGAGGGGACAGGACACGCCTGCCTTTGGAAGAGCTGGGAGCCAGTCCTGGGTTCTCTCCCTGGCTCTGGAAAAGGGGGCCTGGTGGGTTACAGTTGAGGGGTTGGGAGTCAGGACTCCTGGGTCCCATCCCCGCTCACTGACTGAACCCCTCCCTGTCTCTCTAGGACGCTGGTGGTCTCTGGTCCCCACCCCTGCCTGCCCAGCTCTCAGGTAACCCTCCCCTGCTTCCCATGGGGCTCGGTCAGGACTGGGGGGCCCTAGTGTGGGTTATCCATGCAGGTACATGCAGGTTATCCCCTGGCCCGAGGCACAAAGGCCCTCATGCCCAGGCCCTCTATGGGGCAGTGGGATCCCCAGGGCCCATCCCTCTATAGGGCAGAGTTCCCAGGGACAGGGAGTGTCCTCCATGAAGCGGCCAGGCCCCATGGCCGGACCCAAGTGGGGCACAGACCTCTGCCATCAGTCCCCCTTGGGGCAAAGGCAGATCCATGGGGGGGGGGGGCGGGGGGGTCACGAATGTTAGCCGCCCCCACCGTGGGGCACTGGAGAGCAGATGGGTCCTGCCTCCGTCTATTGACTCACCCCCCAATCGACCCTGACGCCCACTGGAAACCGACGTCACCGAACCAGAAACCACCCCGAGTCAGACCCTTCTCGCCCTGCCCCCAGATCCTGGGGCTTGAAGGGCCCTTGTGGGGCAGCCTGAGACGCCCAGCGCATGGGCCCTGCCCCAGGGAGCCTGCATATCCCAGGGTGCAGTGGGGCACCCTGCTCCCAGCAGCCCCTGGCTCGGCTTCATTGCACCCTAGGAGTTGTGGTTTCCATGGGGTGCAGCTGGGCCCCACTGCATGCTGGGATTCTCAGCCCCCACAGGAGGTGGGGGGGGCGCTCAGGTGGACCCCGTTGCATGCTGGGCGTTATACTCTCTATGGGGCAGAATGGAACCCCTAAGTCCTGCTACTGGGGTGGGGCTTGCTCTGAGCTGGGCCCCACTGCATGCTGGGAGTTGCCGGCTCTGCGGG
>ML675649.1:48048031-48078100 GCA_007922155.1 Mesoclemmys tuberculata | reverse complement strand
TTCACCCCCCAGCCCAGCGCCATGGCCCACAGGGGCCTGCTGCCCCCTCCTGCTGCTGCCCCCCCGGGCCTGGCCAGGGAAGAGGGCCAGTCTTGGGGCAGAGCAGGGCCACGCACTGGGGGCAGGGGCGCCAGGAGCAGGGCTCAGGCCGCTGGCACAGGACGTGACGCTGACCTGCCCATCGGCACTTGGAGGTGCGCAAAGCTGAAAAGAGAGCGTCCCCCTCCTCTGCGAAGACAGGACACTTTCTGCCCCTCCTGCCACACCTGGGACCCCTCCTGGAGCTGCACCCCGGAGCCACTGTGATGGAGTAGGAATTTTCTGTAGTGTTTTGCATGAAGACCGTGCGTGCCTCGGTTTCCCCTGCCCACAGAGCGGGGAAGAAGACGGGCCGCTCTTGGGCTGGGAGTGACAGAGGTGAGACTGGTGCCCGGCACTCTCGGGGTTAGGGACCCAGGTCAACAGAGGGTCAGTGGAGACAATGGCAAATCCAATGCCCCGGGACCTTTGGTACCTGGCAACTAACGTCCACGCAGGGCTCCGGCCCCTTGGCAAGGATCCAGCTGCGCGTGCACAGATGGAGACAAGTGGCTGAACCAGGTGCGAGGCGGGAACGTGAACAAAGAGGTCAGCGGGACAGAGCCAAGGAGCCGTCCCCTCCCGGTGCCACGCCTGGAGCCGTCCCCTCCCGGTGCCACGCCGGGGTCATTCTTTCATGCCCTTGTGCGATGCCCTGACGTCCAGATTCCCACCCCCAGGCGATGGGCAGGGAGATATGGACCATGTCAGGGAGGGGGCCACAGGGGGGCTCTTGCCCCAGTTCATCGGAGGGTCGTGGGGACGGTGGCAGCTGGGTCTGTTTCAGAGCCACGCACTCTGCAGAGGTGGTTTCCTGCCCTGGTCCGGGTGCGAGGTCACCACCAATAAAGGGGGCGGGTGTCGTATGCATCCTGTGGTGCTGATTTCACACACGGGGGAGTCACCAGTGCCCTGGTTCAGCACCGCCCCTGCCCTCTGTGTCAGTCCATCCCTCTGCATCCGTCCGTCTGTCAGCTTCCCACCCCTGCCCCCGGCCGGTCCCAGCACAGCCCTGAGCTGGGGTTGTTGGGTTGGCCGAAGGGGAAATAACACTCTCAGTGAGGCCACACTAATCCTGTAGGTCCTACAGACACGCAGAGGCTGGTTTATTTGCTCTTGCAGGGGACGGGGGGAGGGGGGATGGGCTTATTCTGTAACCGCTGTGAAGGGGCTGAAGATGCGTGACCCCCGCAGCCCCGCCGCTGCTTTAATGCCTGGTGGGCGCAGGGAGCTGCAGGGTGTCCCCAGGGGACCAGCGCCCCTACAGTGCATTGTGGGAGATTCCCAAGTCCTGCGGGAGGGGGAGCTGGGACAAGGGGCGGGCGTCGTCGTTGGGTAGACAGGGTGGGGGGCATGCCCGGGCACGAGGCGTGTAACACGAGGGGATGCATGGCCTCTGCCGTTCCCGTGCAGCCCTTCTGTTTGTCTGTCTTTCTATCTATCCCCCCACTCCCTCCTCCCTCCCTCCATCCCCACACCCCCCCCCCCTCTGTGCCTAGTGGGTGTTTGGCTGGAGGTTAACAGCCATTCTACCGCTGCCGGATTGTGTCATTCCCCCGGGGCCCTGGTGTAGAGCTCTGTGCCGTGGAGGTGGGTTCGAAATCTCAATGCTGCTCATGTGCTCGTCGCTGCTTGACGCCACCTGGTTACGCCGAAGAGGATGGGGCAGCTCCCGGGACCACGACCACAGCCCAGCCTGGCCCAGGGCACGATCACGCACCCGGGTCCCAGCACCGACATACACAGGTAACATAGGAGGAAACTGAGGCCCGCACATCGCACGCAGGGGAACCATTAGGAGCATCTCCACTTCGTCACAGGGCACTCGTGGGGCCACAGCCCCAGCCCAGCCGCTGGCCCAGGGCAAACACCGCCACGCAGACGCCGGCTTTGGCAACCACTGAGCTCAGGACAAGGAGGACGAGGTGGGCGGTGCCGAGAGCTGCCGGCCCTGGGGAGGGAGCAGGGGACAGCAGCTGAGTCCGGAGCCCCCCTGCCAAATCTGTCGTTCCAACCCACCCAGCCCCTGGCTCGAAGGGCCTAGGGGACTGCCCAGTGCCCCCTGGAAGGGAGATAATGGGGGGATCAGCCTGTCGCCATGGGGCCCTGGCTCCTTCCTCTTTACAGTCGCACGGAGAAGCCACGTTCACGTCCCTCTAGGGGCTGTACAGGCATCAGCTGGAATCGGCCCCACTGCCCTCTGGAGATGTGGGGACCCTGCTTCCCCACATACTACCCCCTGGATATGGGGGGTCTGTGCTGGGTAGCAGCTCTCTGTCCCCCGCGGTTCATCCCCTCTGACCTGTCACCGTGAGGTTGGTCCCAGAAACATGTCTCCATTGTTCCCAGTGGCCGCTATTCTTCTGCACCCTCACTTGGCAGACGTAGACGCTGGCGTCCGACGCCCGCAGCCGGTCAATGCGGATCGAGGCCGTTCGGCTCCCCCGCGGGTCCCTGGCCAGGGCGATGCGGCCCCGGTAATCCGGGTGGGTGCTGTTCTCGGTGTGGCTGTAGATGAACTGGCCATAGAAGCCCCCTCGTCGCCAGTGAACCCGGAGGTCCCGCAGCGGCTCGATGTCATGGGGTAGGTGAAGGTGCAGGGCAGGTAATGGAGCTCCCGGCCGGCGCCGAGACGGACACGGGCTGGGACACTGGTACCAGGGATCCTGGGCAGCAATTGCAGACACCCAGGGACCCATCACCACAGCCCCACCCGGGGTCCCACCCACAGCCCTTGGGGCCCAGAGAGGATCCCCTGCCCTGGCCCTGTGCAGCCTGGGCTCTGGGGTTCCCCTTGCAGCAAACTGGGGTGCAAAGGCCCCCCCAACCTCTCTCATCCCCTCTGCAGCCCCAAAATTGCATGGAGCCACCATAGCCCCAGCCCCATGGCTCTCTCCTGTTCCTCCTCCTGCCAAGGGCTGGGCTGGTTGGCCCTGGGGCTGGGAGGCTGCGGGTGGTGGGGGAGGACACAGCAGCTCCCCTTGCACCCCCCACCCTTGGTACTTCATACTGCCCCACCCCCGCCCCCTTCACCCCGCCCTGTGACCCCGTGCCCTCCATTGTTCAGGGATCACTAGTGAAAACAGGGCCCTGCCCCCACTTCTGTGACCCCCCCTTTCATCCCACAGGGGCAGGGCACAACTCACCCCCCCCAGGGGCAGCAGCAGCTCCCAGCGCATGGCCGCAGTGAGACTCTGGCCCCACTGGCCCCCCCCCACCCCTTTGAGGAAGCTGCCGACACCTGGGCCCCTCCTCTGTGAAATCCCCCTCTGCACTGACGCAGACACTGCTCACCATGGAGGGGGAGGAGAGGTCTAGCCCCACTATGGGAGGGGAGTGGGGTCCAGTGGTTAGAGCAGGGGAGCTGGGAGCCAGGACTCCTGGGTTCTCTCCCTGGCTCTGGGAGGGGAGGGGGGTCTAGTGGGTTAGATCAGTGCCGGGCGAGGGGATTGGGGAGGGGCTACACACCCACACGGGGGACACATCGACCTATGTCCTCCCCTGAGCTGGGGGCCGGCTGGGGGGTGGAAGCTGGGGCGCGTCTCTCGATCACAGCCTCCTTGCTGGGGCCTGCTGCTGGCTGAGGGTGATTTCGCACCAGTGCACGAGCCCTAGCGACCCTGGGGTGGCCCGTGAGCATGGTGCAGCGTAGGACGCAGCCCCCCGCTTCCCATCGCGGCCCTCGCATTCTGCCCAGATTCCCACCAAATTATGCCAGCTCCACGGATTCCCCGTGCTTCCCTCCCCCTTTGCCACCCCCCAGCCTGGCCGGGGCAGAGGGCCGGTCTCGTGGCAGAGCAGGGCCACACACTGGGGGCAGGGGCACGAGGAGCAGGGCCCGGGCTGCCAGCAAAGGATGTGACACTGGCTACCTGCCCCTCAGGACTCAGAGTCATGGGAAGGTTGAGAGAGAGCGTCCCCCTCCTTTGCGAAGACAAGACGATTTCTGCCCCTCTGCCACACCTGGGACCCCCCCCAGAGCTGCACCCCGGAGCCACTGTGACGGAGAAGGAATTTTCTGTAGTGTTTTCCATGAAGACTTTGCGTGCCTTGGTTTCCCCTGCCCACGGATGGTGGGAGAAGAGGGGCCGCTCCTGGGCTGGGAGCGACAGAGGTGGGACTGTCGCCCGGACCTCTCGGGGTTAGGGACCCAGGTCAACAGAGGGTCGGTGGAGACAATGGCAAATCCAATGTCCCGGGACGTTTGGTATCTGGGAACTAATGACTGCACAGGGCCCCGGCCCCTCGGCAGGGAGCCAGCCGGGCGTGCGCAGATGGAGACCAATGGCTGGATCAGGGGCCAGGCGGGAACGTGAACAAAGAGGCCAGCGGGATGGAGCCCGGAGCTGTCCCCTCTCGGTGCCACGCGGGGTCATTCTTTCATGCCCTTGTGCGATGCCCTGACGTCCCGATTCCCACCCCCGGGCGATGGGCAGGGAAATATGGTCCATGCTGGGGAAGAGGCCGCAGGGGGGCTCCCGCCCCAGTTCCTGGGAGGGTCGTGGGGACGGTGACAGCTGCCCCCTGCCCGGGCACCTGTTTCCATTTCACAGCAGGGCCTCTGCAGAGGTGGTTTCCTGCCCTGGTCCGGGCACGAGGACGCCACCAGTAAAGGGGGCGGGTGTCGTATGTGTCCTGTGGTGCTGATTTCACGCACGCGTGAGTCACCAGTGCCCTGGTTCTGCACTGCACCTGCCCTCTGTGTCTGTCCATCCCTCTGTGTCCGTCCGTCAGCTTCCTGCCCCTGCCCCCGGCCAGTCCCAGCACAGCCCTGAGCTGGCGCCGTTGGATTGGCCGAAGGAAATAACAGTCTCAGTGAGGCCACGCTAATCCTGTAGGTCCTACAGACACACCGAGGCTGGTTTATTTGCTCTCGCGGGGAGGGAGGGGGGTTACTCTGTAACCGCTGCGAAGGGCCTGAATATGCGTGACACCCCCCCCGGCCACTTGAATGCCTGACGGGCGCAGGGAGTTGCAGGGCATCCAGGGGACCAGCGACCCTGCAGTGCATTGTGGGAGATTCCCAAGCGCTACAGGGATGGGAGGGAGAACTGGGAGACGGGGTCCCATCACCGACATACACGAGTAACATGCGGGGGGAAACTGAGGTGAGTACACAGCACCCAGGGGAACCATTCGGAGCATCTGCACTTCCTCACAGGGCACTCCCGGGGCCTCGGCCCCAGCCCAGCCGCTGGCCCAGGGCAAACACCGCCACGCAGACACCGGCCTTGGCAGCCGCTGAGCCCAGGCTGAGGAGGACGAGGTGGGTGGTGCTGAGAGCTGCTGGCCCTGGGGAGGTAGGAGGGAACCGCGGGTGAGTTCGGGACACCCTGCAAAATCTGTCGTCCCAAACCCACCCCACCCTTGGCTCGAAGGGCTCAGGGGAGTGCCCAGCGCCCATGGAAGGGAGATAGCTGGGGGCAGATTAGCCTGTCGCCATGGGCCCCGGCTCCTTCCTCTTTAGCGTCGCATGGAGAAGCCACGTTCACGTCGCTCTAGGGGCTGTGTGGGTGTCAGATGGAATCGGCCCCACTGTCCCATGGATAAGGGGGAACCCTTCTTCACCTCCTAATGCCCTCTGGATTTGGGGGGAACGTGCTTCCCCCCCACTGCCCCCTGGCTATGGGGTGACCCAGCTTCCCCTCCACCACCTCCTGGCTATGGGGGGACCCTGCTTCCCCCCCCGACAACCCTCTGGATATGGGGGGGTCTGTGCCAGGTAGCAGCTCTCTCTGTGCCCCGTGGTTCATCCCCTCTGACCTGTCACCGTGAGGTGGGTCCCAGCGACATGTCTCCATTGTTCCCAGTCTCTGTTATTCTTCTGCATCGACACGTGGCAGACGTAGACGCTGGCATCTGAGGCTCGCAGCCGGTCGATGCAGATCGAGGCCGTTCGGCTCCCCCGCGGGTCCCCGACCAGGGCGATGTGGCCCCGGTAATCCGGGTGGGTGATGTTCTCGGTGTGGCTGTAGATGAACTCGCCATCGTACCCCCCTCGTTGCCAGTAAACCCGGAGGTCCCCCAGCGGCTCGATGTCACGGGGGTAGGTGAAGTTGCAGGGCAGCGTGACGGAGCTCCCGGCCGGCGCCGAGACGGACACAGGCTGGGACACCAGGTACCAGGGCTCCTGGGCAGCGGCTGCAGAAACGCCCAGGGAGACAAGCCTGTCACGATGGCCCAACTCTGGTCCCACCCGCAGCCCTCGGGGCCCAGAGGGGATCCCCTGCCCTGGCTCTAGCAGCGAGAGGCCTGTAGCGTTTAAAGACTGCGTTTGGAGAAGTGGGTTGCAGCCCACGGAAGCTCGTGCCTGCAAATATTACATTTGTTACTCTTTAAAGTGCTCCCGTCTGGTTGTTTTCGCTGTATCCAGACGAACACGGCCACCCCACTGGGGCTTCTGTCCTGGCCCTAGCAGCCTGGGCTCTGGGGCCACCTTGCAGAAAACTGGGGTGCACAGATCCCCTAAACCTCCCCCATCATCCCTGCAGCCCCCAAACTGCACGGAGCCAGCACAGCTCCATGGCCCCGGCCCCATGGCTCTCTCCTGTTCCTCCTCCTGCCATGGGCTGGGCTGGGGGGCCCTGGGGCTGGGTGGCTAGGGGAGCAGGGGACCAGGCTCTGCCTTTGCACCACTGCACCCATAGTACTTCATACTGCCCTACCCCTGCCCCCTTTGCCCTGCCCTGTGCCCCAGCGCCCCCCACTATTCAGGGCTTGCCAGAAAAAACAGGGCCCCCCGCCCCTCCTGGCCCATTGGAGGAAGCTGGGACACTTCGGCCCCTCCCGTGTGAAATCCACATCCTGCCTTGGTGCTGGCACTGCACACCTGGGGTGGTGGGGGATGGTCAGGACTCCTGGGTTCTCTCCATGGCTCTGGGAGGGGGCCTGGTGGGATAGAACAGTGGGAGATGGGAGGCAGGACGCCTGGGTTCTCTCCCTGGCTATGGGAGGGGTGGGAGGGGCAAGCGCGGGGCGAAGGAGATGGGGAGGGGACGGACATAACGCCAGAAAGGGGGGTGCTGCCTCGTCGAGAGGTGTGAGCGTGAGGAGGGACGGACGGATGGAAGCAGGGTGGGGAGGGACAGACAGAGGGCGCGATGGAAGCGATGTGGATGGATGGATGGAGGGACGGACAGATCCCTTCCATCCCTGGACACCCTCCAGCCCATCTCTGCCCCTGCAGCGCCTGACTCCCCTGGGGCCCCCCACGCCGCCCCGAGGTGCTGGGGACGCTGGGCGCTGGCGCCTTCTCCCTGCTGGGCAGCGTCGTGGTGCTGAGCCACCTGGTGTGGACGCAGAGGTGGAGGTAGGAGACCTGGACCCCCCCCACGCCCCACATCCCCTCCCCATCCCAGCGACCCCCAGGGCAGAGTGGGGCACAGGACACGCCTGCCTTTGGGAGAGCTGGGAGCCAGGACTCCTGGGTCCCATCCCTGCTCCTCAGTGAGCCCCTCCCTGTCTCTCTAGGACGCTGGTGGTCTCTGGTCCCCCCCCTGCCTGCCCAGCTCTCGGGTAACCCTCCCCTGCTCCCCACGGGGTTGGGGGGCCCTGATGTGGGGGTACGTCATGCACGTTATCCCCTGGCCCAGGGCACAAAGACCCCCATGCCCAGATCCTCTATGGGGCAGAGGAATCAGTGCTAGCTGGTGCCCTCTGGGGTAGAGAGGCCCCCATGCCTAGACCCTCTATGGGGCAGCGGGATCCAGAGTTCCCAGAGACAGGGAGTCCTCCATGCAGCAGCTAGGTCCCACACCTGGATCCAAGTGGGGCAGAGACCTCTGCCCTCAGTCCCCCTTGGGGAAAGTCAGACCCATGGGGGGTCATGGGTGTTAGCTGCCCCCGCCATGGGGCCCTGCAGAGCAGATGGGTCCTGACTCTGTCTATTCACTCGCCCCCCAATCGCCCCCGATGCCCACTGGAAACTGGCGTCTCCGAACCAGAAACAGCCCCAAGTCAGACCCGCCCTGCCCTGCCCCCGCAGCCTGGGACCCCCAGCACATGGGCCCTGCCCCAGGGAGCCTGCAGAACCACAGTCCCCGGTACTACGTATCCCAGGGTGCACTGGGGCACCCTGCTCCCGGCAGCCCCTGGCTTGGCTCCCATTGCATGTTGGGAGTTGTGGTCTCCATGGGGTGCAGCTGGGCCCCACTGCATGCTGGGATTTGCAGCCCCCATGGGGAGCTCAGGTGGACCCTGTTGCATGCTGGGTGTTATACTCTCTATGGGGCAGAACAGAACCCCTAAGTCCTGCTGCTGGGGTGGGGCTTGCTCTGAGCAGGGCCCCACTGCATGCTGGGAGTTGCCCTCTGTGGGGGGCAGGACTCCGCTGGGGTCCCTGCAGATGTCTGGGGTTTCTGGTGGGATGCAATGGGGAGCCCTGTCCCGTGGGGGCTCTTCGTGGCTGTGGGCATGGTGTTTGCCAGCCCAGGGCTGGGGGCTGGGGTTCTCCGGGGGGCCGGGGGCGGCTGCTCCAGCCATAGGAGGGGTGTGACGCTGAGGGCAGGAGGGGGGACGTGGAGGAAGCCAGTGCATGGGTGGTCCCACCTGTCACCGTGAGGTTGGTCCCAGGGATATTTCTCCATTGTTCCCATTTGCCGCTCTTCTTCTGCACCCTCACTTGGCAGACGTAGTTGCTGGTGTCCGAGGCCTGCAGCCGGTCGATGCGGATCGAGGCCGTTCGGCTCCCCCGCGGGTCCCCGACCAGGGCGATGCGGCCCCGGTAATCCGGGTGGGTGAAGTTCTCGGTGTGGTTGTAGATGAACTCGCCAAAGAAGCCCCCTCGGCGCCAGTGAACCCGGAGGTCCCGCAGCGGCTCGATGTCGCGGGGGTAGGTGAAGGTGCAGGGCAGCGTGACGGAGCTGTTGGCCGGCGCCGAGACAGACACGGGCTGGTTCACCTGGTACCGGGGCTCCTGGGCAGCGACTGCAGACACCCAGGGACACGAACCCGTCACCACGGCCCCACCCGGGTCCCACCCGCAGCCCTCGGGGCCCCGAGGGGATCCCCTGCCCTGGCCCTGTGCAGCCTGGGCTCTGGGGTCCCCCTTGCAGCAAACTGGGGTGCAAAGGCCCCCCCAACCTCTCCCATCCCCCCTGCAGCCCCAAAACTGCATGGAGCCACCACAGCCCCATGGCCCCAGCCCCATGGCTCTCTCCTGTTCCTCCTCCCATGGGCTGGGCTGGGGGGCCCTATGGCTGGGAGGCTGGGGGTGGTGGGGGAGGACACAGCCACTCCCCTTGCACCCCCCACCCTTGGTACTTCATACTGCCCCACCCCCGCCCCCTTCACTCCGCCCCGTGCCCCAGCAGACCCCACTGATCAGGGCTCGCCAATGAAAACAGGGCCGTGCCCCCATTTCTGTGACCCCCCCGTCAGGGGCAGGGCACGACTCACCCCCCACCAGGGGCAGCAGCAGCAGCAGCTCCCAGCTCATGGCCCCAGCGAGACTCCAGCCCCACTGGCTCTACCCCCCCCCCCCCCGCAGCCTCAGCCCCTCCCGACCCATTGGAGGAAGCTGCAACGCCTCGGCTCTTCCTCTGTGAAATCCGCCCCCTGCCCTGGTGGGAACACAGCTCACCATGGAAGGGGAGGAGAGGTCCAGCCCCACTATGGGAGGGGAGTGGGGTCCAGTGGTTAGAGCAGGGGGGCTGGGAGCCAGGACTCCTGGGTTCTCTCCCTGGCTCTGGGAGGGGAGGGGGGTCTAGTGGGTTAGATCAGTGCCGGGTGGGGGGGATCGGGGAGGGGCCATGCACCCACACGGGGGACACATCGACCTATGTCCTCCCCTGAGCTGGGGGCCGGCTGGGGGGTGGAGGCTGGGGGGCGTCTCTCGATCACAGCCTCCTTGCTGGGGCCTGCTGCTGGCTGAGGGTGATTTCGCACCAGTGCACGATCCCTAGCGACCCTGGGGCGGCCCCTGAGCAGGGGGGCTGGACCCCAGGGGAGGGGGCAGGACCACGGTGTCATTGCTGAGCCCTCCTTCCTCCCTCTGGGCTGGCTTGAACCCCCAGGCCCTGTGTCCTGGGGGGGGAGTAACACAGCTCCCAGACGCTGGTTCCTCTGTGGATCCAGCTGAGCAGCTGGGAACTGCGAAAAGGGGAACTGAGGCAGCTAACCCTACTGCAGCGTAGGACACAGGCCCCCCCGCCTGCCCTCCTCCCCCATGTCCCTCGCACTCCGCCCAGAGTTCCGATGCCCCCTTGCAGCCCCCCACCAAATTATGCAGGACCCATGGATTCCCCATGTCCTCCAGCCCCCCTCTGTTCCCCGCAGCCCTCCTAGCCACCTGCCCCCTGCACTCCTGCCCCCCAAAGACCCATGGCCCCTGCCCCCCGGTGCCCGGCACCCCTCCTGCGTGGGCGGGGGTGGCCGAGGAAGGGAAATGACTGCACCGCTGGGTTCCTCTCGGCCGGATTGCCCAATTCTACTCGCTTCCCTCCTCCCTCAGTTTCCTCCTTGTGGTATTGCAAGTGACTCCCGCGTCCTGTTTTCCAGCGGGCGTCGGGGTGCCGGGTGGGGTGGCCAGAGCTCCCAGGAGCCACAAACCCGGCCCTGCTTCCCAGCTATGCGGTATCCGCCGGGGCACCCAGCCCTGCTGCTCCTGGCCGGGATCCTGCGTGGAGGTGGGTGCGATCAGCTGCCAACAAATCCCTGGGGCGGGGGCCCATCTGCCCCAGCCTCCTGCTGCTGTCAGCGCCTGTCAGGCCTGGTCTCTCATCCCCCGAAGGGCCAAGCCAGTCTGGACTCTGAGCTGGCGCTGGCGGCTGGGGAGGAAGACCCATAGTGAGGGTCTGGCCGGGCTCCTGGGGAATTTCTCTCCTGACCCAAACCCATGAGGTTAGGTGGGGTGATATCCCAGCCCCAAACATGCTGGGTCAGGTAATCTTTACTCCAACTGTCACGCACCTTTTAACTAAACGGCTGCGCCTGCTGAGATCCAGTGGCAGGTAGTTCCACAAGCTAAGAAATTACTGAGCCCCATGTATTCTATTTAAACGGAGCCTTTCTTGCCCCCCCGTAGGACCCCCCACTCCTGTGTATCACAAGAGGGTGAGGTCTGCTTCTCATCCAGCCCCACAGCCCCAGGGTATGCATCCCCTCTGGGGAGAGACATCAGGGCGGCCAAGGGGGGTGTCCGAGGGCAGGGCTCACCAGACGGGGTACCCAGTACAGCACACGGACCCAGATGGGGCCGCGCTACGGAGCTAAATAAAGGCATGAGAATAACCCTGGTGCCCAGCTCCCCTTCCCAGCGGGGGTGGTGACTTCACACCTTGGTGAGGGGCAGATTATCCGCCCCTCCCGTCCGTCCCCCTAGCAAGGGGCATTACCCGGAATCTGGCACCACCGAACGCCCTCAGCTGGCTGGGTTAGTGCCTTGGCTCCCTCCTCCGCTGCTTCGATCCCTGGTTTTCTAGGACACCTGGAAGCTGCTCCCTATGGATAACGGAGGGCCCTGATCTTGGCGGGGTCTGGGCAGTGCCTGGCACGACAGGGCCCTGAGCACAGGCTGCAGGCCAGAGACAAGTCACCAGTAATGACCAGGAATCAATCCTTCCCGCCGCCGCTACCGCACAGGGCAGGGGAGCCCCGCGGGGCCCCGAGGGCTGCGGGTGGGACCTGGGTGGGGCCGTGGTGACGGGTTCGTGTCCCTGGGTGTCTCAGCAGTCGCTGCCCAGGATCCCCGGTACCAGACATCCCAGCCCGTGTCCGTCTCGGCGCCGGCCAACAGCTCCATCACGCTGCCCTGCAACTTCAGCTACCCCCGCGACATCGAGCCGCTGCAGGACCTCCGGGTTTACTGGCGCCAAGGGGGCTTCTATGGCGAGTTCATCTACAACCACACCGAGAACTTCACCCACCCCGATTACCAGGGGCGCATCGCCCTGGTTGGGGACCCGCGGGGGAGCCGAACGGCCTCGATCTGCATCGACCGGCTGCGGGCGTCGGACGCCAGCGTCTACGTCTGCCAAGTGAGGGTGCAGAAGAAGAGCGGCGAATGGGAACAATGGAGAAATATCCCTGGGACCAACCTCACGGTGACAGGTGGGACCCCCCATGCCCTGGCTTCCTCCACGTCCCCCCTCCTGCCCTCAGCGTCACACCCCTCCTACGGCTGGAGCAGCCGCCCCCAGTCCCCCAGAGAACCCCACCCCCCAGCCCTGGGCCCCTCTCCGTGTGCCTGGCCCCTGCAGTGCTGCGCCCTGAATCCACCCCACCCCATGGCCCAAGGGCGCCCCAGCCAGCTCCCGTCCCATCCCCTGCTGTGTCCTCACCCGTTTCCCCACTGCCCACTTCCTCCCCCCACCCCCACGGGCTGCCCCTTTTCCAGGTTGGCCCCAGGTCCCGTCCCACAGCCGTGGGTGTGTGTGGGAGCAGGCATGTGTTGGGGAGTGGGTGGCCCATGTGAGCATGTCCGAGCATGTGTACAAACCATGTCAGGGCACGAGTGTTGGTGCATGTGCAAGGAGGCGGGTGTGTGAACGTGTGTGTGCAAACTTGTGCCTGTGCCAAAATGAGTGTGTCGGGGAATGTGCAAGGCTCCGGGTGTGATTGTGTGTGTGTGTGTGTGTGTGGCTGAGGGTGCCTGGGAGTGTAACGCACAAGTGTGCACATGCACGCACGTGTGCAAGCCTGTGTCTCTGAGGGAAGGAGGGTGAGGTTCCCTCAGATGTGCTGCGCACACTCAGACACCTGGGGACACCCGATGGGCCCACCCTGACCCTCTGGTCTGACCTCCCGCACCTCGCAAGCTGCAGAGCCTCGCCCGCCCACGCCAGTGACAGACCCCGAGCCTGGGGTGGAGTCGCTGGCACCCTCAGACCAGGATTTCAAGGCTTCCCCTCGCAGAGAATCCACCGGCTCCTCTGCTTCAAAGCAGCAAGTGACCCTGCCCCAGGACCCCGCCAGCGTTTCCGCCAGTCTGCCCCAGGGGAAATTCCTTCCCGACCCCGAATGTGGCAACCGGTTAGACCCACTTTGTGTCCCTCGCTCCTACCCGCGGCAGAGCAGAAGGGCACACGGGGGCCAGAGGGGCCCTGGCCCGCGCTGGGGCCGCTGAATGTGTGTGTGAGCGTGTCCCTGGCTGTGCATACGCATGGACGTGGGACCATGCCTTGACCTTACACCCACCACATTTCCCTCCCATACCGTGCCTCTGTGACCCGTCAGTGCCTAGGGCAGCCACCTGAAAACGCCAAGGGCAGGGCAGGCTGTAAAAGGAGAGCAGATTCTCCCAGCACTGGGGGGTGACACTGAAGTCAGACTTCCCAACCAGCCACACACAGCGCTTCTGATTCCCCCACACTGGTTATCAAGAAGCTAAAATACAAACACACGCAGCCCCCTTGGCTGCATTTCAGTCTCTGGCTCCCAAACTGCCACTAGGTCCAGTAAAGAGACCAGTCATTTAAACTCTCTGCTCTTTACCAAAAAGGTTTCTCCTGACCCCAAAGGGCCAGCCAAGGACCAGATCAGTATCAGTTTGGATCTCACCCGGAATACCACGCTGCCAGCCGATCCTTGTCCCCGTGACTCTCTTACGGGGCCATTGAGCAGGCTATCGCCGCAGCCCTGCTGTCGGGGTGTCGCCCGTACACAGCACAAGTTGAAATACAGATACATCAGCCAGATCCGTAACTTCCCGTACACACATCACACATGCACATAAACGTGTCATCTTACTTAGCACGTTACAGCCTTTCGAACAGCCCTGGCTCGGCATGTCTCACGTGGATTGCTATGACTGACGTCTTGATGGTCACAAATATAATAAATGCCTCCCCTCAATCCAGCCAGCGGGCCAGACTCGCCGACAAGCCGCTCCTGTACGGAGCCCGTCTCAACTCCCACGCAGCACGGCCCAGCCACCAAGCAGCCGCAAGGGCCAGGGCCAGCCCCTGTGATCGGGGGGGTGCTGGTGGGAGCTGTCCTCCTGGCCCTGCTCATCGGGCTGGCAGTGTACATAGCTAGGAAGAGAACAGGTACCGGGACCCCTGGGGGCAGGAGGGGGGGAACACAGGGTGTCCAGCCCCTCCTCTGTCTGCCACACGGGAGCGGCCGGCTGCCCGTTCCCCATGGGACATTGTGGGAGATTCCCCGGGCGCGGCTGGGACGGGAGCCCAACCCCAAGCCACACGTGTCCGGCACGTGTGTGGGCCCTGCTGGGCGTGTGACACGGGCGGTCAGGTGTGAGCCTTCCCAGAATGCATTGCTCCTGCTGCAGATCATGGGGCACAGGAAGAGTGACTGTCCATCCGCGTCCTCCTCCGTCCACCCGTTCACCCCACATCTACCTGTCCCCAGACACCCCCATCCAGCCAAGCCCCCCGTGCTCTGCCCCCAGCGTTGCCCACTGTGGGGTGCCCCTGGACACTCCTGACTCCTCTCTTTTCCTTTCAGGCCGTCGGCAGAAGGCGTCCCCGGCCGGGTGAGTCGCCCTTTTCTCCCCCCCCGCCCCGCCCCGGGCTCCCCGCTGCCCTCCGTGGGGCCAGACACTCAGCTCAGTGGCACAGCACCTGGGCCGTCATCCCCCCCCAGCCCCTAACCCGAGGGGCCTGATCCCGCATTCAAGGGGGCTGTGGAGGGGCTGGATTCGGAGCCACGGGACCCCAGACTCAGGGCCCCCCTCGGCCTGGGGCCTCAGATAAAAATAGGAGGTGTGGAGGGGGGCTCCTGTAGTGGGTGAATTAGCCCCACTGAGCCCTTTACAACCCCCCATTACCTGTGCCCCATGAGTGGCAGGGCCAGAAGCCCCCAGTGGCAGCAGCCTCCAGCCCGGGGATTGCCCGAGCCCTGCCCCGCTGCCCCCATCCCCCTGGCATCGGGCCTGTGGCATAGCTGCACCAGCCGCAATGGCTCCCCTCTGGTGCCGGCGGGGGAGGGGATCTGGGGGTCCCTCCTGGTCCCCGAGGTGAGTCCCCGGCCCGTGGGTCTGTCTTGCAGGAGAGAGGGGAACCAGCTGCAGGCCCAGGGCGGAAGCGAGTACATGGAGGTCGGGGAGAGAGGTGAGAGCCCCCAGGGCGCCTGTGTATAGCGCTCTGTCCGTCCCCCTCCATCCGTCCCCCTCCATCTGTCTCCTGGTCCCTCTGCCCGTCCCCCTCCGTCTACTCTCATCCATCTGTCCCCTACTCCCCTCCGCCTGTACCTCTCCATCCATCCCCTATTCCCCCCGGCTGTCCCCTTGCCCCACTGTGCTCCCTGCCGTCCGGAGCCCCCATCTTACCCCTGTCTCTCCTTCCAGGGCAGGACTTCACCCCGCCCCAGCGCCCCCCTGCACCCCAGGAGCCCGGCCTGCTGTACGCTGCCCTAGACTTCGTGGAGCCAGGAGCTGCCAGGAGGCCACCAGAGCCCCACACGGCCCCCGGGGGCGAGACCTTGTACTCAGCCGTCCGGGTCCGATAGGGCCGAGGGGAGCCTGAACCCTTGGGGACCTGGCAAGGGGCCAGTGTGGAGGGGCAGGCTGGGGGGGCACAGCTGGATCAAGAGTGAATGGGGGGGTCCCCCCAATTTTTATCAATGCACAGTTTCAGGAAATGGTGTGGGGGGGGGAGACAATAATAATTTAGTGGCACCAGGGGGCTGAGAATGCTTTAGAGTCCTGAAAGCACGTTGACGGCCTCTCACGGCGGCTCCACACCCCACGGGTCTGAGCCCTGACTCCAACTGGGACCCGTTCCCCGGGGGGATTTTTCTCACTTCGCCCCCCTGTAACGGGCACTGATCATCCATGTCGCTTTGCGCATTCGCTGATAAAAGCAGAAGCCTTTGGAGCCTGGCTCAAGAACTTTTGTAACACGTGTGCAGCTGGAGGGGGGAGGGGGGCCTTGGTTTTACTGGGCGTGGAATCTGAATATCCCGGCTGCGCTGTGTTTGCAAGAGAAACAGCAGGGCACAGAAAGGCACCTTGGCACCTCTGACCGGACCCGGGAGAGAATCTTGCCTCCCTGGCTGTTCCTGAGAGCAGAAAGCCCCCTGGGCTGGAGGGGCGCAGCCGCGGCCTGCCTCGACAGCTGGGCTTTCACAGAGAGACCTCGAGCTGAGCGGTGATAGTGGGGCAGCCTGGGCAGCGAGCAGACGCGCATGATGGGCTCACAGCAGCCCCTGTGGAAGTCAGAAAGCCTGGCTACAATTGAGATCTAACATGGCTCTGCTTCCCCCCACCTCCCCACCCAACCCATCCACTAGGCCAGTTGCCTTGCCAGAGAAGGAAATTTGGCTGCTTTGGGCTTGACAAACCCCCGCCGGCTGTTCCATGTAGCCCCGACCATTTCATCTGTTGTTCCCGGATCATCCCAGGGAGTGACACGAGGTGACTGTTCTGTCGCCCCCTGGGTCCTGTGTGTTCCCAGGAGCCACTTTTGCCCCTCTCCAGTTCCTGGGGCACCTGCCCGTCCTCCAGGAGTCCCAGAGATGATTGCACACGGCTCCGAGGTGGCACCAGCTAGTCCCCAAAGTCCCCGGGGCTTGAATTGCATCAGGCCATGTCCACTCAAGGCATCAGAGTTATCTAGGGAGTCTATCCTGCTCTTCCCCCTTTGGGCCGGCCTTCCTAGCCCTCTTGAGCTGGTTCCTTCCCCACTTGGGCCGGTTCCTTGCCCCCTTGGGCCATTGTTCCTTCTTTCCCTCCTTCCCCCTTCTTGCTAATTTTCATTGTGACGAGTGTCTGGGGAGCTACCCGGGTGCTGCAGGGGGCTGGTGTTTCCCTGCGTCTTCCTCTCCCGCCTGATGTATGTATAGATGACCCTCCTCTCGTGGCTGTGTGCACATGGGTACACATGCACACGCGGGTGCACGCACATTCCACACCAGGGAGAGCGGGGGCTGCCCTTCAGATGGCAGCAGGGTCATGACTGACCCCCATGGGCTGTGAATTTCCCAAATGCTTAGTGACCCGCCCTCTGCCCCCCAATCTGCCCCCTACTGCCCACCTTCTGCTCTGCCCCCCACTGCCCACCCCTCCCCTCTGTCCTCCTCTGCTCTGCCCCCCACTGCCCTGCCCCTCCCCTCTGCCCCCAATCTGCCCCTCCGCTCTGTCCCTCTCCTCCAATCTGCCCCCCACTGCCCCACCCCTGCCTCTGCCCCCCAATCTGCTCCCCACTGCCCCTCCCCTCAGATCTGCCCCCTCAGTGCCCCCTGCCCTACGCCGCCCCACCGGTGCCCTCCTTGGGGCCTTTGTGTGTGTGGGGCCGGTGTAACACCTGGGGGGAGCTACCAGTCTGGGGCACTCAGGGGCGGGTCAGTGCAGAGGGGAGGGGCAGGGCGGGGGGGGGAACGGGCAGAGGGGCGGGGTCAATGTAGGGGGCGGGGTCTGTGCAATGGGATAAATGCCCCCACCTGCTGCACCACCGGCCCCAGCCCGGCCCCTCGCTGCCCTCAGCCTTGCCCCGGGCGGTCCCGGCCCGGCCATGCCGATCCGCTTCGCTCCGCTGCGCATCCCCTTGCGGCGCCGCCTGCAGACGGCCGCGGTCCTGCAATGGGTTTTCTCCTTCCTGGCGCTGGGTGAGGGGCGCCGGGCGTCGGGGGGGCGTGCGGGGGGGTCCCCGGCGGGGCCCGGGGCTGCGGGGTGGGGCGTGCTCGGGGGGGGATCTATGGGGGGACGCCCCCCAACATCAGCTTTGGGGCAGCAGCTCTCCCTGCCCTTCCCTTCCCGGTCGCCTGGGTCCCTTTTCCTCTGGGGGGGGGCGCGGAATAGCGGAGGGGCTAATGAATTAAATGCTGCGATGTAAGCTTGCTCCCCCCCCCACGAGTGAGGGTGTCTCCCCTTGGCCCCCGTCCTGCCAGCTATGGGGTGTCTCCCTGCCCCCTTGCTGGCTCTGCTGGGGGGCTGCCCGGGGGGGTGCTGAGATGTGACCTCCGTCTGCTGCAAAGCGCCCCCTACCAGCCCCTGCTGCCCTTCCCTGTGGCTGTGGGGCTGTGAAGAGCTCAGCCCCATGGACCCGGGGTGGCACCCCTCAGGTCTCCCAGCTGGGCACTCAGGCCCAATTGGGTGGGGGCATAGGCTCGGCGGTGGCCCCAACTTGTGGGGTGCATGGGTGGCGTGTACTGGGGGGCTGGCTCCTAACTCCCCTCTACCCGTGCCCAGCCCAGGTCTGCTTGGCCCTGTTCCTGCTGGCGCTGTTCAGTGACCTGTGGCTCCTGGCCCTCCTCTACGCGGCCTGGCTCTACCTGGACCGGGAGACCCCATCCCGGGGGGGGCGCCGCTCCCGCTGGGTCCGCAGCTGGGCCGTCTGGGGGCATTTCCGCGACTACTTCCCCATCACGGTGAGCCCGGCCGCCAGGGGTGGCATATGGGGGGAGGGCTGCCCTGTGGCCCTTGGGGCTAGAGTGTGGGTTGGAGGGCAGTCCCTGGGCCCCACAGGGCCCCTGCAGGGGTGGTGTGTGCGGGGGGCTGCCCCTGGGCCCTGTCGGGTACCCCCGGGGGGTTGGGGGCTGCATCCCGGGATGGATCCCACGTGCAGTGTCTTGGGGCCCCCGCTCACCCTGCCCTGCAGGAGGCTCCCCTCTCACCCCCTCTCTCCCCAGCTGGTGAGGACGGCACCCCTGGACCCCTCCCGCAATTACCTGCTGGGCTTCCACCCCCACGGGGTGCTGGTGGCCGGCGCCTTCGGGAACTTCTGCACCGAGGCCACCGGCTTCCAGGAGCTGTTCCCGGGGCTGACACCCCACTTGCTCATGCTCCCCTTCTGGTTCCGCCTGCCCCTCTTCCGCGACTACATCATGAGTGGGGGTAAGAGCTTGGGCCGGGGCCGGATGCCTGGGTTCTCTCCCTGGCATGGGGGGGCGTGGGTCAGTGCAGGGGGGCTGGGAGCCAGACACCTGGGTTCTCTCCCTGACATGGGGGGAGTGTGGGTCAGTGCAGGGGGGCTGGGAGCCGGACGCCTGGGTTCTCTCCCTGGGTTCTCTCTCTGGAGGGGAGTGGGGTCCAATGGTTAGCATGGGGGGGGCTGGGACCCAGGGCTCCTGGGTTCTCTGCCCAGGCAGATCAGTAATGGTTGTGTTCTTTGCCTCCAGGTCTGGTCTCCTCGGACAAGGCCAGCATCTCCTACCTGCTGAGCCAGGAGGGTGGGGGGCAGGTGGCCGTGATCGCTGTGGGGGGGCCCCCCGAGTCACTGGAGGCCCGGCCTGGGGCACTGACCCTCCAGATCCTGAGCCGGAAAGGGTTCATCAAGGAAGCCCTAAAACACGGGTGAGTGAGTCGGGGGACCCGGGGGGTGAGTCGGGGGATGGGAGCTGGAATTACACAGGCTGGGGGGGCAGGGGCTGAGGAGGATCTGGGTGGTTGGGGGGGGGGCTTATGAGGTGGGTTGTGCAGGGGCTGCTGTGGGGAAGGATTTGGGGGCAGGTGGGGCAGTGGGAATCCTGCCAGGGGCTGGGTTTCGAGGGGAGTGGCTCTGGGTGACTTGGTGGGGGGCTGGGGAAGCAGGTGGACTGGGGGTCTATATGGCTTGGGGGGGTGAATCCTCGAGAGGAAGGAGCTTGGGTTTGGGGGTGGGGAAGGGGCACAGATCTGGGGTGCAGTGGGTGGGGTGTGGCCCCCAGGAGGCTGGGAGCCTGCATGGGGGGGTCTCCCCCTGACCTGTCCCTCTCCCCACAGCGCCGCCCTGGTGCCCGTCTTCTCCTTCGGGGAGAACGAGCTGTTCCACCAGGTGCCGAACCCCCGGGGCTCGCTGGTGCGCATGGTGCAGGAGCGGCTGCAGAAAGTCATGGGGCTGGCGCTGCCCCTCTTCCATGCCCGGGGGGTTTTCCAGTACAGCTTCGGGCTGCTACCCTTCCGTCGCCCCATCCACACCGTGGGTGAGCACAGGGCCGGGAGGGGGCTTAGCAGGGGTAGGGGCTGGGACCCTGGACTCCTGGGTTCTCGCCCCAGCTGCAGTTCGGGGTTGAGAAAACAACAGGTCCTGTGCTGAATCCCTGTGGCGGGCGGTGGTTTACTAATGTGTGTGTGTGTGTGGGGGGGATTGCTGTGGGGCAGGGAGCTGGGAAAGAGGCCCCAGCTGAGATGTCGGGAGAGCTTGGGGATGTCTACCACTGTCCTGTTCATGCCTGGGGCGATGGCTGCCTCGCCAGCTGTTCTCTGACCCAGTCCCCTGGCCATCCCAGGGGATCAGGGCTGTTGCCCCATATGTAGCCAGACTGGGGGGGGGGGAGGGCGCAGCCAGGCCCCTCTGCCCCACTGACATACCCATGTCCCCCCCGAGTGGCACTCACCCCACTGATCCTGTTGCAATTGGCTGGGGGTGGGGTGGGCAGGGGTGGGTCCCCGATTTAACCGGCGCATGTCCGGGCTGGGGATGGGGGTCCTGCCTCTAACCCTGTCTCCTCCCCTAGTGGGGGCGCCCATCCCGGTGCCGCGGACGCCCTGCCCCTCGCGTGAAGCCATCGACCAGCTGCACGCCACCTACCTGGAGCGGCTCAACCAGCTCTTCGAGGAGAACAAGACCAAGTACGGGGTCCCCCTGGACAAGCACCTCAACCTCATCTAGGGGCGCTCCTCCCCAGAGACAGCTGCAGAGCACAAGGACATGGGGGGGGGTCAGACTCTGTGTGGGGAGTGTTGGGGGGCTGCTGTTTGGGGGGGGCCAGGGCTTAGCCCACCTGTGGGCATCCCACTGGGGCTGGTTTTGGTTCCCCCTTCACTTGTCCAGGGACCCTAAAGGGGAATCTTTAAGGAACCCTGAGTTTCTGGGACAGGGTCAGCTCCCAACCCTCCCCACTTCTTGCCCCCCAAAAGGGGGCCTGGCTGCCCCCTAACTTGCCCCATTTCAGGGTCTGTCTGCTTCCCCCAGGGGAGGCTGTGTGGGGCTGGCTGGGGTCTGCGAGATGTGGTTGGAAGCAGCGTAGCTCAGATGTGGGGGGCCGTGGCCCAGCAGTTGCCCTTTCCCCTGTGGGCCCTGCTCCCTCCCCCGCCCCTGGACTCTGGCTTCGCCTCCCTGCATCTTCGTTGCATCAGGGGGTGGGTTGTGCAACTGCAGCCGGGACGTGGGTGGCGGGGCTGTCTGGGCAGTGTCTCCCCCCCGCTGCAAAGGGGGGGCTGGTGCCAGCCCCCAGGTTACTGGGAGGGGGGGCCTTGGCTAGACACTGACTAGGCCCCTGGGGCCGTGCAATAAACAGACCTTCCTGTGCAATCGGCTGCTGTGCTCTGTGGGGCAACGGGGGGGGGCTGCTGCCAGGAGAGTGGGGGGGGCGTGGTGCCTTGACCTTTGTGGGGGAGCAGCTCAGTTCACACAGCAGCCCCCTGACTGAGCTGGGCTGAGAACCCAGGAGTCTGGGCTCCTCTTCCCCCCCCCCCCGAGTGAGGGAGAGAACCCAGGAGTCCTGCTACTCCCCCCCAACCCCCATCTCAGAGCTGCGCCAAGAAACCAGGAGCCCAGGCTCCCAGCCACAGCTGCTCTGACGCAGCAGCCTCTCCCGCCCTCCCCCCCCCCCCGCTGGGCCGAGAACCCAGGAGTCCTGGGCAAAGGTCCAGCCCTGGGTCCTCAGGTGCAAAGGCAGCAAGAGAAGGAAGGGCCTGCCCCCCCACCCCCTCTGTGGCCCCTGGCCCCGTTAAACATTGATCCTTCTGCAAACGCAGCCCCGGCGGGGGGCGAAGGGCAGCGGGTGTCAGGCTGGGCACATCGCACTCCCCAGGCTGGCACGGCTCCTGGGGCCGCCCACGAGGGAGCCCCCACTCCTGGGTGCTCTCAGGGGGTCAGAGGCAGGGTCCCTCGTGCCTGGGGTGTGACAGCTGGCAGGGGCAGGGCGGGGGGCAGTGTATGGCACAGGGCTGCCTGGTGGTGGGAGGCCAAGGTCTGGGGCCACGTGCCGCAGGGGGGGCTGCAGCCCTGAGCTATTTGGCTACTGGCCCTGCCTGGGCCTGTTGTGGGGCAGGTTTGCGCCTGGTTCGGTGAGGTTTCTGCTTAGAGCCACTGCCCCTGGCTCATGGGAGGGGCTGGGGTAAATGGTGCCCCCCCATTTTCTACCTCTCTAGCTTCTCCCCCCTCCATCTTTTAGTGGTTGTGGGGCCACTCGGGTGCCTGGCTCTGAGCCTTTTCCAGCCCCATGCACTGCCTGTGGAGTGGGGCGAGCAGGGCGTGCCTGTGGCGGAGGGCGCCCTGCCCTGCTGTCCCGTCAGCCCTAGCCTAGGAGCAGGGGGGGGCGGGTCCTTCCTGGGCCCAGGAGTGAGCTGGCGGCTGAGCGGAGGGGAGGAAAGCGCTGCTCTGAGGAAACTAAAGGCGGAGGAAACTGAGGCACAGCAAGGGGAAGGGGTGTGCCGGAGTCTGGCAGAGAACCCAGGAGTCCTGGCTCCTCGCCCTTCCCCTCCCTCGCTGCCACTCTCCCGGCGGCGGGGATAGAACCCAGGCCAGGCCATGCCAGGCCCTGGCTGAGTGTGTCCCTGCCCCCCCGGGTTCATCTCCTGCCCTGCCGGTGTCTCCTGTCGCTCCGGGGCCAAAGTGCAGCGTCGTGAGCGGGACAAGGATCCGGAGCGGGGAGCAGGCCCTTGGAGCTGCTGGTGAGAGCCCCCTGCAGCTGGGGCGGAGGGGGAGGGCTGGGGGAGTTTGGGGAGGGGGGCAGTTCCTCTTCCCTGCCCTGCAGGGCGGTGTGGGAGCCAGAACGCCTGGGTCCTGCCTGTCCGTCCGTCCTCCCAGTGTCCCTCCATCTCCTCAAACCCGCCAGCCCCCTCCAATCCATCCCTCCCCCATGCCTCTGTTTCTTCCCCCTTCCTCCTGGGGCTCCCATGTCCTCACATGGGGGGGGGTATTGTAGGGTGAACAGCCCCTCTGCCCCACACCCCGGGGGGCTGCATTTCCCCACCAGGCGAGGAGTCCCTGTATAAATAGCCCCCCCCCATGACCCCAGAGGTGGCTGCTTCTCAGCATGGGGTAAGGGGTCCTTGTATAACCAGCCCCCCCACCCAGCAGAGGGGTGTGTTTCAGGGCCAGGCAAGGGGTCCCTGTGCAACCAGCCCCCACACATGACCCCAGCGCTGGCTGGATCCCACGCTGGGCGAGGGGTCCCTGTATAACCAGCTCCCCTGCCCACCCCAGAGGTGTCTGCATTTCAGTGTGGGGCAACAGCTCCTTGCCTCACCAGCCCCCCCACCCCACAGGTGGCTGTGTTTCAGGGCTGGGTGAGGGGTCCCTGTGCTCCGTTCTCTCCCCCTAGCTGTGGGCTTGCTCGCGCCGGGATCTCCCCCGCAAGATGGCGGGCACACTGAAGAAGCACATCGAGGCCCTGAGCGTGTTGCAGTGGATCCTGACCTACCTCTTCTTTGGTAGGTGAGGGGAGCAGGGGTTCTGGGGGGTCCAGGACCATGCTGCATGGGGAAGGGGGGGGGTTCTTTCCAGATCGCCACCGACATGCGGCTGCAATGAACACGGCCCCGGGAACTGCTGCAGCAGCCAGCCCCACAGTCATGTCTCCGGCGGCCCCATCCCGCAGTTTCAGGGGCAGAGTCGGAGCAGGGCCGGCACGGAGGGATCTGCCCCCGAGGGCTAGTGTTGCCCTGAGCAGGGGGGCTACATCCCTCACCATTCTGGCTATGAGCCATTGCTGGGCCTGGGCGCGTACCCTGGTCCCTTTCGAACCCACTTCTACGTTTGGCTTCCACCACAGGCCCTGGCAAGGGGCCCCCAGCTTCGTGGTGCGCTGTGTGCCAAAGCACTTCCTCTTGTGTGTGACACCTCCCGTCTGCATTTCAGCCAGTGACCCTGGGTCCCGGGTTGTGGCGAAGGGTGAATAACACAATTTCCCTAGTCGCTTTCTACCCCCAGGCGCAGGATCGTGGCCCTCTGCCCTGTTCGCCCGGAGCCATCTCTTCTCTAAGCTGGACAGCCGGAATGGGGTCAGTCTCTCCTTGGACGGAGCAGCCCCTCGATTAGCTTTGGGGCCCATCTCTGACCCTTTTCCGGCCCCACTAGACCCTGCTGGAACTGGGGTGACCTGCCCTGCCCACAGGATCTGAGGTGGGGGTGCACCCAGGGTTCAGCTAGTGGCGCTGTGACATTTCCTGGCTTCTTTTCTGTCCCTCCCTCACGGTGCCTAGCATCCACATTGAGCAGGTCCCAGCAGAGACCCAGCCACGAAGCTGCTGAGCTCCCTTCCTGGGGCAGGACTAGCTCACGGGGGCCCATCCTGTTTTGCACGTACTGAATTGCATCTGCCACTTGGTCGCCCCGGCTCCCGGTTCTGCGAGGTTCCTTTGTGAGGCTTCGCCGTTTGCTCCGGCCTTTGTAGCGCCTGCAAACATTGCCCCTCGCTGTTCACCTCCTTTTCCAGCACACATGCGGGGTCGAGCAGTGTTGATCCCAGTACAGACCCCGCCCCCCGGACCCCACCATCTACCTCACCTGCTCTGCAACCCCACCATTTATTCCTAGCCTTCGTTTTCTCTTTTATCCCATTACTGGTGCAGCAGAGACCTTCCCTTGTGTCCCACGACAGCCTTGGGCGCGAGACCTTGTCAGAGGCTTTCTGCAAGTTCACGTGCCCCATAGCCACTGGCTGCCCCTTCGCCCCGTGTCTCCTGACCCCCTGGAAGAATTCTAGTAGATTGGTGAGGCGTGATTTTCCCGTCACAGGAGCCGGGTTGCTGACTCCTCCCCAGCGAACCGTGTTGGTCTCTGTGGCCGATAATTCTCTTCTTTACGTCGTTTCAGCCACTTTGCCTGGGCTGTGGTCAGGCTTCCCAGTCTGGAATGGTCAGGATCGCCTCGGGGCCTTTTAAAAATGGGTGTCATGTTTGCTGCAGGCCTGGCCCCGGGGCTAGAGGGTGATGCAGCAGGTTACCCCCCGCCCCTGGTTCCCAGCTGAGCGCTGCGGGACCCGTCAGGGGCTGGGGATTCGTTGCTGTGGGATTGATGGATTTGTTCCCAAACCTCGCTCTGGGCCGGCCCCTCAGCTCTGTCCTCCCCCAGGTGTTTTCTTCCTGGCCTTACTGCTCTATCTGCTCTTCACCCGCCTCTGGGCCGTCCCCGTGCTGTACTTCGTCTGGTGGGTGATCGACCGTGACACCCCAGAGAAAGGTGAGTGTCTCACCCCGCCCTCCCTGCCCCCCAAGCCAGCCAGTCGCCCCCACCCTGGGGCGGGCCCACGTCCCGGTCCCTGCCCCCCCTCACCCCCTCTCTCTCCCCCCAGGCGGGCGGCGCTCAGACTGGATGCGAAACTGGCGTGTCTGGAAGCATATGAGCAACTATTATCCCATCAAGGTACTGGGGGCCGGGCAGGGGGGCAGGAGGGCACCTGCCAAGCTTGGGGGGCAGGGAAGGGGGGCAATGGGGCCTTTCCCCTCTAGAGGCCCAGGGCAGGGAGTGTCTGCCCAGCAAGATGGGTAGGGGATGAACAGGGCTTTGGGGGCAGAGGCTGCCCATGGGGGCGGGGCAGCAGGAGGGAAGTGGGGGCGGGCGATGGGTAGGGGATGGGGCAGTGGGGGGTGGGATGGGAGTGGGGGGGTTGAAGGAGGGGTTAGGCGGTGGGGCTGGGGTCAGGGGTGTGAGCAGAAATCAAGTAAACCCAAGAGGGGGTGGGTGTCTTTGCGGGGGATCAAAATACTTAACCCCCCCCCCGACTGTCTGTCGGCCCTTCCTCCCTTCCCCTACACCCACCGGCTTGCATCTGTCTGTTCAAATGGTCTGTCTCTCCCCCCTTACCCCCTCTCCCCTCTGCCCCACACCAACCTCTCCATGACCCCCTGCCCACACACTGACCCCCTTTGCCCCCTGCTCCCCGCTGCACTGCCCCACGCTGACTCCGCTGCCCCCTCTCTGCCCTTCTGCCCCCCAATGACCCCCCACAACCTCTTCCTGACCCCCACACCTCCCTGTAAGCCTGCCACCTCCCCCCCCACTGATCTCTGCCCCCCCTTCCCCCGTTACAGCTGGTGAAGACGGCGGCCCTGCCCCCCGACCGCAGCTACGTGCTGGGCTCCCACCCCCACGGCATCGCCTGTGCCGGGGCAGCCGCCAGCTTTGCCACCGAGGGCACCGGCTTCTCCCAGAGCTTCCCCGGCCTCCGGCCCAGCCTGGCACTGCTGGCTGGCCTCTTCCGCCTGCCCCTGTACCGGGAGTACATGATGAGCGCTGGTGAGGGGCGGGGGGGGATGCAGTGACCTCCCCCCCCGCTGGGAGGACAGGATGAGATGCTCTGGGGAGGGGGGAGCAGCCTGTGTCCTCCCCTATGTGTGTGGGGGGGTCTCAGCCCACGGGGGGCCAGAGGCGGCCTGGACTCAGCCCCTCCCAGTGGTGACAGTGTGGGTGGCACAACCCAGGGGGCACAGCCTCCCCCCATCTAGACAGGGTTTCCAGGGGGGCATCTCTTGCACTGCCCCTGAACCCCCCCCTCCACAGGGACCTCCCATGTCCTTGGGCTTCTCTGCGGGGGGGGGAAATTGTATCCTTTCATTTGCCCCCTGTATTCTGATGGAGGAGGGGGAATTGCTCCCAGAGGGCTGCCCCCAGTGGGGGTGGACTCCCCCCAGCTCACTCTCTCTTCCCCCCTCCCCCCCCGCCCTGCCCCTCCAGGGATGTGCCCCGTGAGCCAGCCCAGCCTGGATTTCCTGCTCTCCCGGCCCGGTAACGCAGTGGTGATTGTGGTGGGGGGCGCGGCCGAGTCACTGGACTGTGGCCCGGGGCTGCACCGGGTCACCCTGCACCGCCGGACCGGCTTCGTCCGCCTGGCACTGCGCCACGGGTGGGTACCGGCAGCTGGGGGCATGGAGGGCTGGACGCAGGGCCCTGGGGCTGGCATGGGTGGGTCAGGGCAGGGCTGGAGGGTGCCGGGGGGCAGGGCCCCGGTGCTGGTGGGTGCTGGTTGGGGCAGGACCTGTGTGCCAGGGCGGGAGAAGTGGGGTGGAGGGCCCCAGTGCTGGGGGTGCTGGTTGGGGTGCTCAGAGCTTGACACCCGTCTCCTGGCAGGTGCCCCCTGGTGCCCGTCTATTCCTTCGGGGAGAACGAGATCTTCAAGCAGCTCATCTTCCCCGAGGGCAGCTGGCTCCGGCGCCTCCAGCTGCGATTCAAGAACCTGACCGGCTTCGCACCCTGCCTCTTCTGGGGCCGCGGCCTGCTGCCCTTCCCTGCGCCCATCACCGTCGTGGGTGAGGAGCGCACCAGGCGCGCGGGGGGCCTGACCGGAGGAGAGCCCAGCCCCCGCTAACCTTCCCCTCTCTCTCCACAGTGGGGAGCCCCATCCCGGTGCCACGACGCCCCTTCCCCACGGCCCAGGAGGTCGCTCACTATCACGGGCTCTACGTCCAGCAGTTGCAACAGCTCTTCGAGCACCATAAAGTCAGCTGCGGGGTGCCGGCCTCCTGCCGGCTCAGCATCGTCTAGGGCCCCCCAGCTGGAGCTGCCCCCCCCTCGGCCTCCTGCCGGCTCAGCATCGTCTAGAGCCCCCCCAGCCGGACATGGCACCCCCCCGGCCTCCCGCCGGCTCAGCATCACTAGGGACCCAGCCCGACCCCTGCACCCTGCCTGGCCCTGCAACCACCTCCCAGTTCAGCATCAGCTGAGGCCCCCTGGCCCAGCCTTGGCTTTCCACTCAGAGCCGTGCACCTGCCCTGGGCCTCCCGCCGGCTCAGCATCCTCTGGCGGGGGGCTCTAAGCCCCCTGCACCACTCTGGATTCCTGCCCCTCTCTGCACTCGGGGGAGCCGCCCTGGGCCTCCTGCACCCCCCACCCACCAACCTGCCAGCGCAGCATGTGTGAGAGGCCCGTACCCCTCTCTGTCCCCCCCACTCTGCAGGATCCTGCCAGCTCAGCCTTGAGTGTAGACTCTCTGCACCCCCCGCCCCAGCTCAGCTCCCCTCCCTTGCCCGACAGCAGCATCCGCTGGGGTTCTCTGCCCCCCACCCCCAGAGGTTGGTGTTGGTCCCCACCCTGCAGCGCCCTCCCCAAACCCCCCCGGGGGGGGGAGCTGGGTCCTGCCCTAAATAAAAGCTGAGAGTTCATTTTGCACCTGAAGGCTGGGGGGGATTTTTATACATCCACCAGCCCCTGCCATGCAGCACAGACACCCCGAACTGATACCCCCCGCCCCCTGGTGCCTGGGAAGGTCAGGGCTGGAATTAATTATGCGGGGGGGGGCAAATTGGGGAGGGGGGAGGAGCACAGAGCCACTCCTGACCCTACTGCCGGGGGGGGGGGATTCCTCTCTGGGCGCAGACAGCTGCTCCTCCCCCAAAGGGGCTGCGTCTGGGGGACCCGGGGGGGCACTTTGTGAGTCATGGAAATTTCCTCTCGCTGCCTGTCGCCTGGGTCAGCGGGGAGAGTGCGCGGGGGGGGAGATGAGGGGCTGGGGAGATTCCGGAGTGGGGGGGCTGTGTGCACCAGGTTTACCCCCTTCCTGCACCGGACGCCTGGGTCCCTTCCTCCTTCATGCCCCAGGCTCCCCCTCCCCCAATGCATCAGACTCGAGGCTCCCCCCCTTGCTTCGGGGCTTCCCCCCAATGCACCAGCCCCCCTCCCACATTGCTGCCTTACCTCCAGGATTCCCCCCTGCACCCCTACCCCAGCAAAAGGGACCGGGTCTCGGTGGGGCTGGGAAAAGGAGCCGTGAGCGGGTGGCGGTGAGTTCCGGGGGAGGCCCCCAGGAAAAGGAGGCGGGAGGCACCGCTGGGATTCGAACCCAGGATCTCCTGTTTACTAGACAGGCGCTTTAACCAACTAAGCCACGGCGCCGCGCGCTGGGTTTTGCGCCGGCTCCCGGACCCACAGCTACCTGCTGGCGGCTTCGGCCGCCCCACAGCGCATGCGTCGGCGGGATGGGCCCGAGAGAGAGAGAGAGAGAGAGAGAGAGAGAGAGAACAGAGGGGGGGGGGGGGGGCGCGTGGGGGGGGGGGAATGCGCCCTCCCGCCGTGGGGCAGGTTGCACCAGGGTGCATGCAAACCTCAGGCTGGCCATCAGCCCTGGCTGTGCTTGCGGCCCGGCGTCCCCGTGCGCTGTCTGTGGTGTCAATCCGGATTTACCCCATGGAAACAGCACGAGCTGGCCTTGCTCCAGATTTCCCCCCTCCTCCCGCTCGTGCCCCCTTCAGGTGCCCTGCCCCACCTCCCGGTGCCGTGGCGTGTGTAGGCCCAGAGCCTGGAAGATCAGAGGGAGTTATGGTGGGAGGGCTGACCCGGCCCCCAGTGGGACCCTAAGGTGGGCAGTTTGCACATGGCTGGGGGGGCAGGCCTTGGCCTGGCGTGGGGCTGTTCTACAACCAGTGCGTGCGTGTTTGTGTGTGTCGCAGTTGGAAGCCCCCACACGTCACGCTCTCCCCGCCTCACCCCCGCCCCGCCAGGGCCCCCTGGGCTTTGAATGGGGTGTTTGTCTGAACCCAGAGGGGTTGGGCACCGGCATCCCACCACTGGCACCAGCCAGACCCCGGCTCCGCTAATGACCCTGTGGCCGGGTAATTAGGGCCTGGACCAAATGCTCATTAGCGGGCTGCACATGGCTGGCCTGGTGATGGGGGGGCAGTGATATGGGGGGAGTGTGGGGTCGGACTCAGCCCTGAGGGGCCTGTGTGTTCTGCTGCTGTATTGCCCAGCCGCTGCATGTTGTGCATTGCAGGGCAGAGAATTGCGCCCTGCTGTTGCGTTGCCGTTCACACCCCAAGGGAGTTGTGCACCTCTGGGCCCTGGGTGTTGCACTGTATTGTGCTGGTGTGTGGCACTGTCCAGCCCCACAGGCACCACTGCACAATCGCTTGGTATGCACACCCGACTATACCACACTTCACCGCAACACAACAGCCTGATGTTGTATGACAGCGGGCTGTGTTACACATCACACTATTGTGTGTCGCAGTGTGTGTGTGGGAGCCAAAGGGTGTCCTGTGTGATGGTGTGTTGAATTATGTTGCAGTATGTTGTGTTGCAGTGTGTAGGGTGTTTTGCGTTGTGTCTGTGTTTGGGAGCTGGAGAAGTCGTGCTGTGGAGTGTTGAAGTGTGTTGTGTTGCAATATGCTGACGTGCTGCAATGTAGTTTGTGTGTGTGTGTTGCAGTGTGTGTTGTGGTGCAGTATGTAGGATG
>ML675649.1:48013688-48041639 GCA_007922155.1 Mesoclemmys tuberculata | reverse complement strand
CCCCATGTGCCAGGAGCTGTACAGAACCCAGCGGAGAGCGTGGTCCCCATGTGCCAGGAGCTGTACAGAACCCAGCGGAGAGCGTGGTCCCCATGTGCCAGGCTCTGTCACAAACTAGTTGGAGCCAGAGTCGGGGGCCAGGTGGACCAAAGCGAGGCCGGGCTGGGCAGCAGCAGGGTAGGGGCTGTGAAGCCCTCTACCACCCTCCAGCTGGGGAGATGCCCCAGCCAGGGGGTAACATGGAGCAGAGAGGGAGCTGCTGTATTGCCATCGAGGCTTTTATACCTGCTCGGAGAGCCCCCCGGCCTGCCCCCGTTGGTGGATTGGCTGGCGCCTAGCGCAGGAATGACTCATCCCCGCCTGTGGCTTAATCAGGGACTCATTAAGGGATGACTCATCACCCCACAGTCTCCCATTGTGCCAGGCAACACAGAGACCCTCGAGATCCGGGCCCTCCCTTGCGCCAGGCGCTGCATAAACCTCCCCCAAGATCAGGGCCCCCCATCCTGCTGGGCACTGCAGAGACACGCCCCCGCTGGAAACAGGGAAGGATTGATTTAACACGTCGATTGTAATTAGCTTTTCCATTCGTACACAAGTTATTTTCCTACCGACTGGTGCATTTGCAGGGGCCAATCCAGCCCTGAATCCGGGGTGATGCCCCGCCAACGAGCGCCCGAGGCCCTTACCACGATGGAAGGACCTGGCTGGCTAAATACGCTCAGATTCCTCTGAACTGTGCATTGGAGGGTTAGAAACTGGTGTCGCTTTTCGCTGGTGTTTTGGGCCAGGTGGGCAGCTGCACGTGAAATAAAACACACCAGCCGCCTCCAACAATTTACTTGTATTTAACCCCACAGCCGTCACTGGGTTGGCTCCATGAAGGGCTCTTATCAAACGCTCGTTTGCCTTCATGGCTCAGTGATTTATTAAACAGACGGGGATTAACTGGAGTCAAGCGAATTAAACCGATCAGGCCGGGAAAGTTTAAAGCCGCCGCAGTGAAAGTGAGCGGAGGAAAATTCCTGTCACCTCCAGCTCTCAAAAAGGAGCCAGTCTCCTCAATCACACATCAGGGGCCCTGGTGCCCTTGTTACAACGCGTCACCTCAGCCCTGACTCTCTCTTTACAGAGCAAAGCTGCCTTTAACGGCAAGCGTTTGCTCGAGCAGCTTGGCTTCAGTGCATTTATCTTGATATGGAAACGTTTTACGCAATAAGCAATACATCTCGGCCTTAACGTCATTTGTATTCCATTCAAGTTTCAGTTTAAGGAAGTTTTATTTCTTTTTAACAAAGAAACATGTATTCTAGCTTAAGTAAGAAACAAAAATTCCAATTCACATAAAAAAAAATCCACTTTTCAAAAAAAGAATAAAACCCAAAGATTTTTATCCACCCTGATCCAAGATCAGGGCCAGGTGCTGTATAGATCCCCCATCGATCGGGGCCCCCAATGTACAGGAGGGGTTGTACAGATCCCCCCCAGACCAGGGCCCCCATTGTGCTGGGTGCCGTGCATACTCCCATGTGGGACCACCAGTCCCGTGTGTCTCTGCCCAGCTGTTTCTGTTTCACCCTGGATTCTCTTGCTAAGGATTTTTAATTCCCACAGGAGGACTTGCTGAATTTTTTTCCATGTGGGGGTGCCCATCCCCTCCCCCGATTACAGGTGTCAATCAAACCAAGCGGAATGGCACTTGAGGGGCCCAGACCCTTCCCAGCTCAGTCTACAAGCCCTGCCCCAGGGGAAAAACGTCTCTAGTCTCCCCAATCTCTGTGCTCCCTGTCAACGGGGCCAGTGAATTGGCTCACCTTGGTCTCGCTCTGTGTTTATTTCTGCACCATCCGTCTCATCCCCCGCTTCGTTCCTGAAGGCGGTGACCCAGGACAGGCGTCCCCGCGCTCCGGCTGGTGCGCTCCAGGCTGACCCTCTGCTTTCCCACCCCCACCCCCCCAGATAGGGCTGCAGTCGGTCTATGTGGTGGACGCCGGGGAGACGGTGTTGGTAGAGGGGCTGCGCGTGGCGCCCTGGGAGAGGGGTAAAGGCGTGGCCGGCGTTCTGCAGCGGTTCTGCACCGAGCTGGTCAAGCAGAAGCACCCCGAGGTCAAGGTGTCGCGGCTGACGCGGGACGACAAGCTGGGCCCCAAGGACTTCAAGAAATACCGGGTCATCACCAAGCAGGTCAGTACGGTAAGGCTTAGCTGGCGCTGGGGAGGCCCTATGAGGAGTATTACAGCAGCACCCCAGTTTTTTGAGGGGGCTCACGCTGGACACTGCACAGGTGTCCCATCCCTGACTGAGATGGGGGCCCGATTGTTCAGGGCACCACATGCCCCCTCGCAGCGAGAGGCCGCCTGACTAGATGGAAAACCCTCGCCCCACGGATGGGGAAACCGAGGCCCAGAGAGCACCGGGACGTGGCCAAGGTCACACAGAGCTGGGAAAAGAGCCCAGGGGTCCCAGAACCAGGCACAGAACCCAGGGGTCCCAGATCCGGGAATGATGGACCCTGGGTCTCTCCAATGCCTGGAGTCTCTCCAGACTGGGGGTCTCAGGCTCCGTCTGACTCACATGGGGGCTGCGCAGGATGTGGCTCTGGCCTACCAGTCCCCTGTCTAGGGCTAGTCTGCCCTTCACCCTGGAATCTGGCTCCTGTGAAGGTCCCGGCCACCGACCCACTTTTCCTGGCCACGTGAGCCGGCTGAGCGGCGCCAGGCGTGTGTGTTAGTTCAATGAGTGGAAATCAAGTTGTGTCACATGAAACCGGGAGAGCGAAATGGAGCCGTAGCCGGGGGGGGGACGGGGGCAGGACTCCTGGGTTCTCTCCTCAGCTGTGGGATGGGATGGGAGGGGGTCTAGTGGGCTAGATCGGGGGGGCTGGGAGCCAGGACTCCTGGGTTCTGCGCCCTAGAGGGGAAAGGCCCCGTGCCCCATTCCCTGCCCCCCGTGAGCCAGCCAGCCCCCGCCCCGGGGTGACAGCCCGTGCCCCTGGCCAGCAGCTCCCCGGTGGGGCCGGCTGACCTGTGCGTCTCTCCCGGCCCTGTCGCGGCTGCAGGGAATCCTGCTGGTCCGGTTCAACGCGGCGGAGCTGCTCTCCCGGCTGGACGCGGCCGTGGCCCAGCTGCGGGCGGGCGGCTTCCAGCCGCTGCCCACGGAGGCGCTGGAGCCGAGCGAGGTGCGGGGTGTGGTGCTGAGCGCCGCATTCCAGAGCGAGGTGCTGCCCGGCCGCACCATCATCCAGGACTGGCAGCCCTTCAAAGCCTCCGAGAGCAACCTGGGCCTCTTGCAGGCCAAGCAGCTGCAGTGGGTGGTGGATTGCAAGGCCCGGCCCACCGCGGCCTCCCTCTGCACCCCGCCCTTCCCCATCCCGCTGGGCGAGGACTGGGCCTACCTCAACATCGACGCCTTCGGCCGCCACCCTGCCCACCTCAAGAGCCAGCTGCTGCACCACCTGCGGGCCCGCCTGCCCGCCCTGCGGGGCAACATCATGTGCCAGCTTTTCCTGGACCCTGCCCTCTGGGGGGAGCTGGCCGACTTCTGCCAGGCCGGCCTGCGGCTGGAGCTGGCCAAGGGCTACTCCGAGCAGTACCTGCTGGAGGCGGACATCTAGGGCCTGGGGGGGCAGGACCGTGGGGATTCCCCCACCCCTCAGTCCCCGTTCCCAGCGTCCTGGCCCCGCACAAGCACTTTCTGAGCCTAGGCTTTTATCCTGGAGATACTTGGGTCCTGTCCCCCCGCCAGCCTCCCTAGGAGACATGCCCCCCGCCCCCTCGGAGCGACAGAGCCCAGCGATGGTCGGCGTGGCGATGGAACCTAGTGAAGGTGGCCATGGCGACAGCCTGGCGATGGCCTTGAAGACGGGCCACGGTTGACGGCACCCAGCGACAGTCGGCGTGGCGATGGGACCTGGTCACAGTTGGCATGGTGACAGAGTCCAGTGATGGCACCTGGCGACGGCTGACATGGAGTTGGAGCCCAGCGACGCTGACATGGCGACAGAGCCCGGTGATGGTTGATGGAACCTGGCAACGGCCGAAGTCAAGACGGGAGGCTGGTGACGGTTGCTGTGGCGACAGCACCTGAGCGATGGCAGATGGAGACTCGTGTACTGGGCTCAACTGCGTCCCCCTCCCCCAAAAGCGCCCAGTAACCAGGCCTAGGACCCCCCTCCCCACCCGCCCCTCTAGTGATGCCTCTAAGTAACGTGCAATAGAGACTTGTAAACGAAGACATATTTATAAAGTCGCCTGCAACAAGAATCCCTTCCCCATCACACCGCTAGAGCCTACCCCCCCAGCGCTACAGCCTACCCCCCCAGCGCTACACCCTAACCCCCCATTGCAGCATCAGAGCCTGAATTCTCCCCACCCCCACCGCAAGGTTGCACCTTCCTGTCCTAGGGGAAGGGGGAGTCACTGTCCATCACTAACCTCCCCCCCAGTGCATTTCCCCCCACCCCTGGGAGGTCAGGAGCAGGGATCCCGCCTCCCACCTCCAGGCCCCGCTAGATCCACAATTTCCTCCTTCGCCCTCCCCCCACAGCCCGGGACCAGCTCAGAATGGGGGTGGGGCCCCTGGTTTCTTTCTGTAACCAGCCCTCCTCCGAGTTAACCCCCCCAAGCTGTGATTTCCTCCCCCCCCCGCACATCCCTGCGTGGCAATAAAACCCTCTCCCCATAGCCCCTGGCTCGCTGCTCATTTCTGCTGGCTGCAGTGGGGTGCGGGTGTGTCAGTGGCTGCTTTGTCCGATGTCTGAATCTGGGGGGGCAGCCCAGAGACCAGGGCAACGTGGGTAACTGTATGGTGCTATCACGTGCACCCCCCGGTTCCCTGCCCCCCAGATGGGAGCCAGTGTCCTCCCCAAGAGGAAAGGCCCCCCCTGAGCTGGGGGTAGGAGTGTATGTGTCTGGGCCTTGGGATGGGGGGGCCATGCTGGGCCCAGCTGAACCCAAGTGAATTCAAAAGAAGCTAGGAATCCTCATGGGGGGGCTGCTCCCCAATGCCAGAGGGGCACACGGGGGGGGCGTTAGTTCCCCAATCCAAAGTGAGGCAGGGGTGCTCGCTCTGGGCTGTCAGATGAACCCTCTGATCGGCCTCTGTCATGTCCCTCACGTGCCGCCACCAGGGAAACCGAGGCACGGGCGTGCACAGCAGCGAAGGTGAACAGACACAACCCTGCAGAGCCTACACACACGTGTGTGCACACGTGCAGAGCGCACATCCCTCACGGTAACCCCGGGCTCGGGGGCTCGCCGCCCCATGTCGGACTGATTGGCACGTGGCCAGACGGGGGGGCTCCCAGCAGAGTGAACAGTACAGACAGAGCGAGGGACACAGGGACTCCCTCGCTTCCCCCAGCTTGCCACAAGGGGGCGCTTTGGTCTGGCTTTTGCTGCCACCTTCAGCCATCTCCGGCTCCTGCTTGGCCCTATGGGTCCCCCTGGCCCCTGGCCTCTTCCCACGAGATTCGCCACCGCCTCGCTGGGGGCTGGGATTCAGGAGGTGAGATGCGGCCACCTCTGGGGCAGGGTGGCCGGTTATACAGGGACCCTCTGTCTCCACCCCCGGCTTCGCAGCCACACTGTCAGGCTTCAGAAGGACTAAAGAAGGTTGTTTGGCTCCACGGTAGCACCCGACACTGGCTGGAGAGTTCTCTCCTCGGAGAACCCAGGTGTCCTGGCTCCCAGCCCCCCCTGCGCTAAACCACCAGCCCCCTCCGCAGAACCAGGGTGAGAACCCAGGAGTCCTGGCTCCTGGCCCCCCCTGCCCTGACCCACCAGCCCTCACCCCGTCCTCCGTCACGCTCCTGCCAAGCCAACAGGCCTTGCACAGTGACTGACCCCTGTGCAAAGGGCGTGCAAGCCACGTGTGCAAAGGGCGTGTGAGCCACGTGTGCAGGGTCGGCGGGGGGGGAGGGAGGAGGCTGGTGTCCCCCACTGCCTCATTTCAGTGATGGGAGGGGACAGGGGAAGCCCCCGTCCCTGCAGAACCCCCCCACCCAGGTTCAGAGCATCACCCAGTGTCGTCGTCTCCCCGGAACACACGGGGGGGGGCGTGCACGGGAGCGTGCATGTCGGTGGAGCTGAGTTGCACACACACACCCCTCCCCGCTTTCAGCAGCAGCCCCTGCTCTTCCTCTGCCTGTAAACACGAGTCACCGGTGCAGAGGGCAGGGCCATGACCAGCCCCCCCCCCCACCCCCTTCCCCCCGCCCCCCCCCCCCCATCTCCCCCCCCCCCCCGCTGCACTGACTGGCTTCCACCCTCCCTCCCGGCACAGCTTGGGGTGGGGCTGGTGGCTCTGCTGACGTCTGACTGGGCCAGCAATTCTGGGAATCCCCCCCACTGCAGGATCCTTCCCCCCACACACACTGCTGGGAAGGCCGGCCCAGGAATCCATTAGCGAAGGCGTTCGCTGCCAGCTGAATGTGCGGGGCTGGCGCTGAGCGTGTCCCAGATCGGGTAGGAGACACCAGGGCGTGGTTGCAAAAAGGGCTCATCTCGTTACGGGGAGGAGAGGGGCTGGCACAGGGCGCCCCCCCCAATCTCCCTCTGGCCTTGAGTACAGGTCGCACCAGGGCAGGTCTCCACCACCACCACCCTGGCTGCCTTTTCTCCGTCCCTTCTCCCCCAGCTCCTGCCCCCCAAGGGATGGGCACACGGCCCTACTCCTGGGCAGGCTGGCCCACAGTGCTTCGTGGAGCTTCTGCTGCTCTGCCTGCCCCACAGCCTGGCCTGGTGCCCTACTCGCTGGGCCTCTAGGATGAGCCACGCCAGCTGTCCCAGCTCCTTCTGCCAGCCCACCAGCCCTAGCAGGCTTTCTCCCATTTCCCTGGGACGCCGAAGCCCCTCCTTGATTTCCTGCTCAGAGCAGGGGCACTGATCCCAGACAAGCCCTAAAACATGTCCCGGGGGGAGCAGGTCTGGGCACCCCATGCATTAGGGGAGATGGGGACAAATGGGGGAGAGTTCAGAGGAAAGCCACCAAAATGATCCAAGGGTTGGAAATCCATCCCAGGGATTCTGTGTCTCCATCCACCTGTGACCAAGTGGGAACTATCTGTAATGTTTTTAGCACGCCCCCGTGTGTGCCTCAGTTTCCCCTGCCTGTGGCATTGGTACCCAGCTGGGGAGTCGGGGGGAGGGAAGGACCGTTTGCTCTCAGCACAGGTTGGATGACGTAGGTATAAATGACGCCTGGCTGTCTGAGCCGGGATGGGTCATTCAAAAAGGTCACCCAAGCCAGGCCCGTCTCACTGGAGAATCTGAGAAAACAATGGCAAACCTGTCCCCAGGGCGTGGTGCCTAGGGACCAAGGCATCAAAGTGGTTTCCCTGCCCCTCGGACAGATGGACAGACAGACACAGCTTGAACCAAGGGGTTCCCTACAGCTGGGCTGGGCTCTGGGTTATGCAGAATGGACAATGCTTTAACCTTCACTTCTCCAGACTCCCCTAAGGACTTCCTGTGCTGTGTCCAGTGACTGAATAAACTCAGCCGTGCCGACGGCACTGTGTGAGCGGCGCTGCACGTGCTGGGCAATGCATGAATCCCTGCGGAGCGGACAAGTCTCCCCCAGGGTCTGTCTCGCTGGGACTTGCTGAACACAGCACAGCAGGGAGGCTGCAGACCCTGAGCCAGACCCAGTCTCCGGAGGCGGTGAAGCCACGTGGCTCACCCTGGTGGAAGAGGGAGACGCCCCCCCTCCCGGGGGCATGGCCCACTGAAGGGCTCCTCAGAGACTGCTCCGAAGCTGGGGCCATAGCACTGATCCTGTGGGTCCGCAATGCCTCCCCGCTCCAGTCAGCCCCACAGACCTGTCCTTCACCCACCCCTCCCTCTCTCCATCCAGCCCCACAGACCATCCTCCACCCATCACCCCAGCCCCACACACCCATTCTCCTTCCATTCTCCCACCCCTTCCTCCCTCTAGCTCCACAGATCTGTCCTTCTTCCTTTCTTCCCTCCGCCCCCCTCCAACCATGCATCCACCCAGCCCCACAGACCCAGCGTAGAATCACAGAAGATAAGGGTTGGAAGGGACCTTGGGAGGTATCTAGTCCAACCCCCTGCTCAAAGCAGGACCAACCCCAACTAAATCATCCCAGCCAGGGCTTTGTCAAGCCAGGCCTTAAAAACTCCCAAGGATGGAGGCTCCACCACCTCCCAGGTAACCCATCCCAGGGCTTCACCACCCGCCTAGTGACAAACATTTTCCTAATGTCCAACCTAGACCTGCCCCACTGCAACTTGAGACCATTGCTCCTTGTTCTGTCATCTGCCACCACTGAGAACAGCCTAGCTCCATCCTCCCTGGACCCCCCTTTCAGGTAGTTAAAGGCTGTTATCAAATTCCCCCTCATTCTTCTCTTCTGCATCCTTCCACCCCCTCAGCCATCTATCTAGCCCCACAGACCCATCCTCCTCCCTCCCTCCAGCCCCACACATGGCAGGTCTCTAGCTGACACCCCACCCCCCCGGAACCCAGGGGATCCGGACCCGGAATCAGGGCTCCTGCAGACGCTTGGGAGAGGGGGAAGGCTGGGGGGGCCGGGAAAGTTGGGGGAGGGGAGTGTGCGTCTGTAGACCCCTCCGCCCGGTGGCAGACCTGGGAGTGTCTCAGGGTGGGGAGAGCTGGCCAGGATTGGGAGGGGGGCAATGATGGGGCTGGGTCTGCACCCTACCCCCCCTTCTCGCTGGCCGGTCTTGTGGGCTCTGAGCTGGGGGGGAACCAACAAGCCAATACACCTGGCGTGGGAGCTTCCTCCATCACTCTCATCTCCAGCTCCTGTGCCCCCCCAGCCCCTCCCTCCTGAGCCCCTCCCCCTCCTGAGTGCCCCCACCAGACCCCTTCCTCCTGTGCCCCTCCCCCTCGTGTGTACCCCCACCCCAGAGCTCTCCCTCCTCCCCCCCCCGTGTGGCTCTTCCTCCAACCCCCTCCCGACCCCGCCCTGGTCACCTCCCCAATTTCCTTCCCCCACCACCCTGTCTGTCTCCCCCTCCCCCATGCCCCCTGTCCCCTCCCCCTTCAGCCCCCCCCCCCTCTATATTTAGCATCGCCTCGCGCCGGGGGTGACTCACTCGCTTGCTGCCGCCGCAATCGTGCGTCAGCGCCGAGGGGGCGGGGGCTCGGGAGGCGGCCGTGCATGGCGGGGGTGCAACCCCCGGGTTACAGGTTTGCAACCCCCGGCCCCCCCCCTCCGCAGGGAGAGTCAGAGGGAAAGGGGGAGGGGCCCGGCCGCCGCTGCGTGTGCAAAGGAGCGTGCAAACCCCGCCCCCGGGCACCGTGAAAGAGAACGGGGGAGGGTGTGCATAGGCGCGTGCAAAATCATCACCGATCACAGGACAAAAACCCTCCCACCCAAAAGAAATCTCCAAAAATGTGGGCGGGGGGTGGCAAAAAAGCGTGCAAGCCTCACAGCACGTGTGCAAAAATTCCACCTCAGTCACTGCCAAGGTTTAAGTGTCCCCCCGCCCCGTGCATGTGTCAAGAGGACATGTGCCCTGCACCACGGGGGTCCCGTCTGGGGGTGGGGAGGGGCAGCTGTGCAGCACCCGCCGTGACCGGACCCTGATTCCTGAACCAGGTTCTTAGCTGTGCCTGTAACGCGAACAATGACACTGTCCGTCTGTCCATCCACCCCTCCGTCCTGCTGCGTCTGTCCCAGCCCCTACAGTGGTGGGGCGGGGGGTGCTCTGGTGCGTAGCGACTCGCTGTCCTTTATGAGCAGTGACGCACCCTGCGCAGCCCCTCTTCCCTTCCCCGTGGGGCGGCCCCACTGCACCATGGGGAGGGCACCTACTGCTTTAACCAAGTCAGGCCTCTGCCCCCCCTCCCAGGTCCACAGCCCCCTCTGCCCCCCTGCCACATCACTACCCCCACCCCACCTGGCACTGACCAGCCCCCCACACCCTGGCAGCGCCGTGTCTGCTCCTCATTGCAGCTTGGCCTCAGCATGAAATTGTCCTTCATGATTCATCCTCCTGAAGCTATAAACGGGGATTAGCTCAGACATGGGGCGTGCGCACAGAGAGACACATGGAAAGAGACACCAACAGACACAGGGACATGCAGACACACAGACAATCATGGAGACACAGATACTGAGACACACATGCAGACTCACAGACAAGGGACACATGGACAGACACAGAGAGGCACCTGCACATGGAGACACAGACAGTCGGGGAGACACAGACTTGGAGACACACAGAGAGACGCATGGACACAAGGACACATAGACAGTGGGGGAGACACACAGACAGAGACACAGAGACAGAGAGACACACAGGCAATCGGGGAGACACAGACAATCGGGGACACAGAGAAAGACACATACACAGACAATCAGGGAGACACACAGACAGTCGGGGAGACACACACACACGGAGACACAGACAGTTGGGGAGACACACACAAAGAGACACACAGACAGTTGGGGAGACACAAACAGACAGACACACAGACACGGAGGCACAGACACTCAGGGAGACACTCAGACAGAGAACCATGCACACATGGAGACACAGACAGTTGGGGAGACACAAACATGGAGACACACAGACAATCAGGGAGACACACAGACAGACACACACGCATGGAGACAAAGAGAGACATGCACACACGGAGAAACACAGACTGTCGGGGAGACACACACAGAGACACACAGACAGTCGGGGAGACACACAAACAGATAGACACACAGACACGGAGACATACAGTCAGGAAGACACTCAGACAGAGAGACACGCATAGAGATGCACGCAGACAGACAGAGACGCACAGATGGACTCACAAACACAGGGACAGAGAGACGCACAGACAGACAGATGGCTCTCGCCAGACTTACCTTTACTGCATCTATCCCCATTTGCAGCTCTCCCTGCCCCACCCCCAGCATCCAGCTGTCTCCTGGGTGCCCAGGTGAAGCCCCCCGTCCCACCCCCGTGGTCAGGAGCTGCTGGCCTGTTGCTGAGCTGGGGGGGAGGGGGTGAAGGGGCCAGTCCTCAGCCCTTTTACAGGCCCAGTGTCTTGTACAAGCCAAGCCCTCGGGAGCCAGTGAATGTGGGAACTCGGTTCTGTGTGGGGGTGTGTCCTGGGCTCCCCTCTGCAGGAGCCTTGGGGCACTACAGGGAGGGGTGAGCAATGGGGCCGCGCCAGCATCAGCCGGCTTTGCGGGGAGATGCAGTGTCCAGGGAGGAGACGCCCCTGCAGCGCCCTCGAGTCTCCTGGCCGGGGTTGAAGAAGCTTCAGCTTGTGATTACTGCAGCACAATGGGATTCAGCAGCCCCGATTTCCGTCCCTGGTTCTAGGGTGCAGGACCCCTGGGTTCTGCTCCTGTTCTAGGGTGCAGGACCATTGGTTCTAGAGCATGGCACTCTGGCTCCTGCTCCTGATTCTAGGGTGCAGCAACCCTGGGTTCTGCTCCTGGTTCCACTCCTGGTTCTAGAGCTCATCACCCCTGGGTTCTGGTCCTGGTTCTAGGGCACAGTGCCCCCTGAGTTTCACTCCTGATTCTACAGCGCAGCACCCCCAGGTTCTGCTCCTGGCTCTAGGGCTATTTGCAGCTCTGCAAAGCCACTTCCCCTTCTCTGGGTCTCACGTGCCCCAGCTGTAAAATGGGGCGAATGACTCTGCTGTTGGCTAAGACATGGCAGGGACGGTTGCTCGCCAGGTCCGTGCAGCACCTGGCGTAACAGGGGCCCTGATCTCAGTTGGAGTCTTACGTAGATAGACAGACAGACAGATAGATAGATGAGAGGGGTGTAGGGGGTATATGGGGATGGATAGATAGATAGATAGATAGATAGATAGCATTACTGCCTTGCATTCCCAAAGTGTGGGAGGCAACCCAACAACATGGAGAAAATATAATGAAACAGAAAAGAAAAGAAAAGCAAAGCCAGGAGAGGCCGGCCCACCACCTCCTGCAGATGCCTGAGACCCCCCCTTTCTCCCAGCGCCACCAGCTGCCCACGTCCTCTATGCCGGGGCTGCCCAACCATGAAATTAGCTCCTGCCACCCACCTGGAGCAGCAGCTGAGCTAGACTGGTGCCCCCCCTGCTCCTTCCAGACCCTTCCTGGGGACACAGCAAGAGCAGGGACTGGGGGACTGCCCCACCCCCAGGGCCAGGATCTAGCCCATCAATGCCAGCACAGCTTCAGCCAAGGGACCCCAGCTGGGGGGCTAATACCCCCCTGACTCTGACAGCGTGATGCTCTGGCCCCACTGATTCATGCACATGTTCTGGCCCGTCCCCTGCAGCAGCCGCTCGGGTGACTCACGCATTCAATCGCTGCTCGCCAGCCCAGAACCTACCATCAGCACCAGGCCGTAGCGGGCACCAGGCCAGGAAAGGGGGGCGGGGGCAGAGCAGGCAGTACCCAGGACTCCTGACATGACTGGGCCCAGAGACCAGCTTGGGTGAGGGGTGACTGGCTCAGGGGGCGGGGGTGTGCAGAGAAATGCACACAGGGGATTCTCATATACAGGAGTGATGGAGCTAGCAGGAGAGATGGGGTGGATGGATAGATTGACAGGTGGGGGGTGGATAGAGGGGGTGTACAGGGCGAGATAGATCTATAGGGGGTGGATGGATGGATAGATAGATAAGGAGTGGCTGGCTAGCTAGGCAGCTGTGCATATGGGCATGGAAACAGAGTCCAAATTGGAAAATTAAGTCCACTTAAGAGGAAGGATGGTTTTTGTGTCACTGAACTGGGGCCCAGGATCCCTGGGTTCATTTCCAGCTCTCTCACAAACCCCCTGTGTGACCTGGAGCAAGTCACTGTGGCGCTCTCAGCCTCAGTTTCCCCCTATGTGAATGGGGGAGACGAATCCTGCCTGTGTCTGTTTCACGAGACTGGTGGCTTTCATCATGCAGCGCTGGGCCCGACGGGGCCCTGATCTCAGCCGGGGTCTGAGGCCTGGCCCTAGGCAGCAGGCGGCAATCTGGCTGGGGGTCGTGGAGCCCCTGTGTATCTAGCCTGGGCCACGCCCCACCCTGGGCCCTTGGAGGCCAAGAACGGCTGAAGCTCCGGGAAGAGAAGGGCTGCAAATCCCTTGGCTCGTGGCCGCTGGTAGGAGAAGATGGCTATTTTCACACCCGTGGTTTGGGCGAGGGCCAGGGCTTGGCCCTAAAAGAAGGGAGATCCCGGCTCGGCGGAAGGGGGGAGTGAGGGGAAGGTGCCGGGTGGGGGAGGCAGTGATGAATGCCTTGGAACGGGTGGGGGGGTGTGGACAACATGTGGGAAGGGAGGAAGAACCAACAGCAAGAGAAGGAAACAATGACAATTCTCCTGCCTCTGCTGAACAGGGCCCTCCATTCAAGCCCCAGCCCCTCCTCCCCCCCGCCGCAGCCCGCCCAGCCCCTTTGCAGGACCCAAGAGCCGTGGGGGGAGGAATTATTGTCTTTAAAGACATTTTCCCAACCCCTCCAGTGTGAAGCATGTGCTGGGGGGGCTTGAGGTGTCCGGGGGGAATAAATCCAGCACCAAGGACATGGGAGACCCTCCCCCACCCCAGCTGGACCCACGTGCGGCACTGCTGTCGTCAGCTCCCTCCCCGTGCCCCCCCCCCACGTGGGATCCTTCTACTGCAGGGTGAATCATCCAGGGACCTGGGGGGGGGGGGAGAAGAGAGCTGGGGGGAGGGGATGCTGCCTCTATCCAGCCCCTCCCCACTCCTGGCTGAGCAGTCTCTGCACAGCTCCCCCCTCCCCAGCCCCTGCCCCACAGATCGGCTGTCTCTGCAGAGCCCCCCCAGCACTGACTGAGCCTGTCTTCACAGCTCTTCGCCTTCTCAACACCGCTAAACCCCGCGGCAGGTTAATGCGAATCAAAACCGGAGAGCGGCGGGCGGGGGGGGGCGAGGGGGCGCGGCCGTGGGGGGGGGGACACACAGCGGAAGCGGCTGCTGCAATTAGTGACTCATGCTCTCTGCCCCCCCCCCGCCTGAAAATGCTCTAGAAATCTCTGCCTCCTCAGGATGGATAGCGGGGGGGGGCCCGGGGGGGCTATAGCCAGAGAACGGGGAGATGGGATCTAATGATGGACGGCACGGGAAAGACCATGACAGACAAACAGACAGACAGATGGGGTGTGTGGGGATAGATAGATATGTGCAGGGAGAGATACCAGGGAAGGGGGTGTGGGAATGGACGGACGGACGGAGGGGGTGTGTGACAGACAGTCATACACAAAGAGATCTATACAGATCACACCCCCTGACACACACACACACACCCTGACACACACACACCCTTACACACACACCTGACACACACACACCCCTTACACACACACCCCTTTACACACACACCCCCCTGACACACACCCCCTGACACACACACACACCCTGACACACACACACACACACCCTGACACACACACCCTGACACACACACCCCCTTACACACACACACCCTGACACACACCCTGACACACACAGGCTGTCCTGCCGCTCTTTTTCTCAGCGGGCACAACTATCCACCGTGCGCGGAGGTACGCGCCGGCACACGCGGCCCCACAATCACAGCCAGCTCCAAAGACAAAGACACAGACGGGCTCTTACACACACATACCGGGAGAGAGCTGCAGCGTCAACCACACCCCACACGGACACACACAATCACACGTCCCCAGGAGACACTGCCACGCAATCAATCACACTCAGAACACACCATCACACACACACACCCTCAGCAGAGACACCCCACACAGGGACACACACCATCACACACACACACACACACACCCCAGCAGACACACGTACACAGTGTGCGCACACCCCACCCCCCACACACAGGGACGCACACCATCACACACACCAGAAGACACACGTACACAGTCAGTGCGCACACCCCGCCCCACACACACGGGGACACACACCCCAGCAGACACACGTACACAGTGTGCGCACACCCCACCCCACACACACAGGGACGCACACCATCACACACCCCAGCAGACACACGTACACAGTCAGTGCGCACACCTCGCCCCACACACACACGGGGACACACACCCCAGCAGACACACGTACAGTCAGTGCGCACACCCCGCCCCACACACAGGGACACACACCATCACACACACACACACACACACACTGCAGCAGCTGCTGCGCCGCACCATGGCACAAAGAATTCATCGTGGCTCTAGAATTCACGGGGGGCGAGGGGGGGCCGCTATTCAGCCCCCCCTTGGGTGGAGATAAATTATCTCCGTGGCTCGTTGCCTCCAGCCCCCCCTCGCCCCCAGGGCGCGGCCTCCCGCTAGTAACCCCCCGCACCCCCCCATTCATCCTTTCATTCATTCATTCACTCCCCCATTGACCCCTCCCCGCTTCCCCTTTCATTCATTCATTCCAAAGCAGCCAGGCCCCCCCGCGCTGTCCCAGCTCCGCGCACGCGCGAAGCCACCCTCCCCCTCCCGCCAATCCCGGCCGGATTTTATGAATGGGCCATTGACGTCAATGGAGCCCCCTCCCCACGTGGGCCCGCCCGGCTGTATAAAGGCGGCCCGCGGCTGCTGTCCAGGTGCTGAAGGCTGGAGCGCGCCGAGCTGACTGGGGGGTGGGGGACGGACACAGCCCTGCAGGACAGCCGGTAAACTGCCCCCTCCCGGGCGAGCGGGGCTGGGAGGGTCCCGCATATGGGGGGTGTCAATGGGATTACCCCCCCTTTGCTGGGGCTCCAGGACGCCTGCATGTGTGGGGCGGGACCCGGGAAGGGTGATTGCATGGGGGGTTTATATAGGGTCGCTGGGGTTCCCCGCTGGAGGAAATGGGGGTTCTTTATATACGGGTCTCTAGGGAACCCCGATGAGGGATTGGGGAGTCCTTGCTATATAGGGTCGCTGGGAAGAGGGAGAGGGGTTGGGGGGTGGAGATGGGGTTGTTTGCGCTCAGGGGTGGGGAATCCCTCGTGCTGGGAAGCGATTCCCCCGCCTTGCCTGCATGTGGGGTTCGGGAGGGTGGGGGACTTCGGGGGGGGGTTGAGCTTGCCTGGGTTAAATGTCTGGGGGGAGAAAAGGAAGGGGGCTGAGAGAGATGGGGTGACAGGGTTTTTCCTCTTGCTCCATGTTCCCCTTCCCGTGGGGAGAGCGGAGGGGCAGCTGCTCCCCCTAAAGTCCTCCCCCACCCCCGAGATCCCCTTTCTCCTGCACCCCCACCCCAACCCCCTCTCTGCTTCTAGACCCCTTGCTACTCTCCCACGGCAGCCCCTGCCCCTAACTCCCTTCCCCATATCCCGTCTGCAGCCCCCACCCCAGCCCTCTGCCCTCCTCCTGTGCAGCCACTGCCCCTAACCCCCGCAGCCCCTTCCCTTCCCCATTCCCGGCAAGGCGCGGGCGAGCTGAGCGCTGCATTAGAGCAGCGGGGCGGGGGAGGGGCTGAGCGGGAATCGGGGGGGGGGGGTAACGGGAAACCCTGCAGACCGGAGGGAGGGATGTGGGTGAAAATCCAGGAGTGCAATTGTGTTGGCATAAACGTGTGTGCGCGCGTGTGTGTGCGTGTGCGTGTGCGCGCGTCCCCCGGTGCTATTGTTGGGCGTGCAATTAATTGCGTTAGCGTGGGTTCTTGCGTGTGTGTGCGTGTGCCCCCCCGGGGAAGTCACTGGGCGTGCAAGTGTGTGCGAACGTGCCCCCCCCACAGCACTGGGCGTGCAATGGCCCAGGATCGCGCGTGGCGGAGCGCACGGACGTGGCGGAGCGATCGCGCCCGCCCAGGGCTGCGCTTGTGCAGCGGGGGCGCTTGTGCGGGAGGGCGGGCGGGCTCGGGGCTGGGGGGGATCTTCGCGGCAGCGAGCGCTGCGCTCCGAGCGCGGCTCGCTGGCCCGCCCCGCCCCCGGCCCGGCGGGGCTGCGCGTGAGCTGGCCGCCGCGGGTGGGTGTGGGCCCGCGGGCTCGCGTGTCTTTCTGTCCCTCCCGCCGGGGGGATCCCTGGGGCTCGCCCCTGGGGTGCGGGGGGCGCTGTCCTGCCTCCGGCGGGGCGGGGCGGGGGTGATCCCGCGGGAAGCTGATCTTGTCCCCCCGTGTCTCCCCTGCAGACGCACCATGCTCGGCTCTCAGGCCGCCCTGCTCCTCTCCCTCAGCCTCCTGACCCAGGGCCGCCTGCAGGCCGCCGGGCCCCTGCCGCCCAGCCCGGCGCCCCCCGCCAAGGAGGCGCGGCCGCGAGCCCTGCCCCCGCCCCCGCCGCCCAGCCGGGGAGGCGGCGAGGCGCCGGAGGACGAGGACGAGCTGTTCCGAGGCGCGGCGCCCGAGGCGCTGGCCGCCCTGCTGCTGCAGGCGCTGGACCACGCGGGCCACCAGTCCCCGGACAAGCGGCGGGCCCCGGCCGAGGAGCGGGTGCACAGCCAGAGCCGCAGCGCCAGCCTGGGGGCGGGCCGCGCCGGGGGGCGGCCGCAGGCGGAGGGGGGCGCCCCGCAGCTGGCCGACCTCCAGGCCGTCCTGCAGGAGCTGGAGGCCGTCGGCCCCGCGGCCACGCGGGAGCGATCGCGGGGGGAGCCGGGCCCCGGCGAGGCGCTGAAGGAATTGGAGGAGTTCGGCCGCCTGCGGGCCGGGGCCAAGCGCCGGGCGCCGCCCGCCGAGCCCTGGGCCGGGGCCCAGAAGCTGAGACGGCAGCAGCAGCTGGAGCACCAGCTTCTGCAGCGGCGCTACGAGGAGCTGGCCGAGAGCCGGCGCCAGGCGCAGGAGGCGCGCAAGGCGGCGGCCGAGGAGGAGCGGCTGGCCGACATGGCCTCCGACCTGCTGCTGCAGTACCTGCTCAAGGGCCGCGAGCCGGCGGGCGAGGAGGAGGAGGAGGGGGAGGAGGAAGGCGGGCTCCGCGGGGGCCGGGCCCAGGGCAGCCCCCTGCTCTTCGAGGACGAGGAGGGCAACGTGGCGGAGGACAAGCGCTCGGACGAGGCGGACGAGGAGGCGCTGGACCCGGGCACCATCGACCAGCTGATCGAGCTCTCCAGCCAGCTGCACCTGCCCGCCGAGGACGTGATCGACCTCATCAGCGACGTGGAGAAGCACAAGAAGGAGGAAGAGGAGGCGGCCCAGGGGCCCCCCGCCGCCCCGGCCCAGCCCCGCCACCCCGCCGCGCCCTGGCGGCGCCCCCAGCCGGACGAGGGGCGCTGGAACGAGGTGCTGCGCGGGGACGAGCCCCCGGCCGGCCGCAGGTACCCGGCCCAGCGGAGCCCCCTGTCCAACTACATCCAGCCCCGGGCTTTCCAGGCGCCGCCGGCCCCGGCCCACCCCCGCAGCCGCCCGCCGCCGGGGCCTGTGGGCGGCCGGGAGGAGGACGAGGAAGACAGCCGGGCGCGGGACGAGGAGCTGGAGAACTACATCGAGCAGGTGCTGCTGGACCGCGCCCAGGCTTTCCAGTGAATGGGCCCCCCTGCCCCGCCCCAACCGCCCTCCCCCGCCATGAAAAGTGTGGTCATCTGAGTGTCCCAAGCATTCCAGGTTCTGCATGAGCACTCCCCCCCGGCCCCCCAGGGAGGGCAGAGAGGGGGGCGCGCTCCCTCCCGCAAACCGCCCTGTGGAAAGCAGAGGCCGCCGTGGCCTTTCCATCCCAAGACTTTAGGCTCCAAGGGCCCCCGTCTCTTCTCGCTGTCCCCCCGCACCGTGGGGGGAGACAAGGCGGGGTCCCCCCACCCAGCCACGCCCGCTGGAGGGTCGTGGAAAGGGTCTGGGGAGCGTTTCCCCTTCCTCTCGAGGAACGGCCCCGTCTGGCCCTGGGGCAGGTGACAGGTGTCCCCGGGAGAAGCCAGTTCAGTGTCTCTTCTTCTAGCCCCAGGGCCGACCCCGGGCAAGAGCAAATCGTGGATGATGTAGCTGAGGTTGGTCCTGCCTTGAGCAGAGGGCGAGGGCCTCGTGTCTCACTTCCCCTCCCACCAGCGAGGGAGTCAAAACTAGCTGGTCTGGGGCCCAGCTCACTGGGAACAAAGAGTGAACGGAGTCCAGAACGACTGTCCCCGCAGACTGCGTCCCCACTTCGATGTGTTCCTCCCAGCGATTCCCCCCCTGTAAAATTTCCAAACACGCCAGCCTGATTTTTTAAAAAGGCGGCTAGGATTCCCCCCCCCCAGTATGAAATCGTGGCTGCCCTCGCTGAGAGGAGCCCGGCAGAGCCAGATCCCGAGGACGCCCCAGGGCATTTGTCGAGGGAGGGTGGGTAAAATCAGGCCGGCTCCCTTGACTACAATGAACTGGTGACTTGACTCCATGGAGCCCACCCAAAACCGTCCAGGCGCTACAAGGAGATCGCAAAGTCCCAAGGGCCCTTCTGACCCTCCAGGCTGAGCGGCCTCCGTCACAGCCAGCCCCTCTCAGGGTGGCGCCAGAGGATTGTGGACAAGCTGGAGAGAGTCCAGCCGAGGGCGACAAAAATGATGAGGGGGCTGGAGCACAAGATTTATGAGGGGAGGCTGAGGGAACTGGGCTTGTTTAATCTGCAGAAGAGAAGAATGAGGGGGATTCAACAGCAGCTTTTACCTGAAGGGGGTTCCAGGGAGGATGGAGCGAGGCTGTTCTCAGTGGTGGCAGACGACAGAACAAGGAGCAACGGTCTCAAGTTGCAGTGGGGCAGGTCTAGGTTGGACATTAGGGAAAAGTATTTCCCTAGGTGGGTGGTGAAGCCCTGGGATGAGTTACCTGGGGCCAGGCAGACTCTCCATCCTCAGAGGTTTTTAAGGCCCAGCTTGACAAAGCCCTGGCTGGGATGATTTAGCTGAGGTTAGTCCTGCTTTGAGCAGCGGTTGGACGAGACACCTCCCGAGGTCCCTTTCCACCCTCATCTTCTAGGATTCTATTTTTTTCGAAAGGGGCGGCCAGTCTCGATTTAAAGACTCACCCCCTGGGGGAGAGAGGGAGGGGGGCTGTCAATTTATCCCCCGGGAGGAGCTGAGGTTTTCCCAAATGCCGCAACCCTTAAAAACGATAGGAGCCAGAGGACAGCACTCTCACGTGCCCCTGTCTATTTCCCTCACAATCCCCTGCCCAGAATTAAGTCCTGCAGGGCGGCCATCCCCGGGAGAAGGAACACGGGGAGAGCAGAGCAAGATACTCCATACCAAATGCCTTATCAAGTTATCTTTCCACTGGGTTGTTTCCTCCATCAATCGACACCGAAGCTCGAGGTAAAATATTGTGACTGCCAGCGTCACGCCCCACAAAACGTTTCCCTCCCGCCCCCGCCTGCCAGGCCGCGGGGCCCAGCATGCCGCGTCTTGCTGTGAATTCACCACCATCCAAAGCCTTGAACCAGCGTCCTAAGGAAAGCACCAGCATTGCCAGGCGGCTCTAAGCTGGGGCGGAGGACAGAGTCTGACGTTGATGGGGGAGCGGGGATGGGCGTTACACGAAGGGCGTTTGCGCGTGTATTTTCACCTGCATCCAATTTCCGAGTGTGTGAGGTTCTTGGCTTTGTGGCGTCCAGTTCCCAGTCCTGTGCAGTTTGTTTCGATGTCCTGCCCTCTCTGTTGTACTTAATAAAACACGTTTGGCCTGTTGTAAATAGCACGTGGAATTACTAGTTTTGCTAAGAAATAAAAGCAACTATTTTATTATGAGTTACTCTCATTATTTACAGCTGGCAGTGGGGTCCCCTAGCACACGCTTTACAGGGATCCTAAGCCCATGGGCCTATCTAGCTCCTGGCCTCCCTCACCTCCACCCCACACCAGTCCCAGGAGGCCATCCAGGCAGGCATCCCCCATCACATCAGATCAAATCAATAGGCCCCTGTAGTCAGGTGTCTCGCTGCCCCACATACTGAGTGAAACCAGCAGGCCCATTTAGGCCAGTATCCCCTCCTGCTATCGTACTGGTTAGGAGTCATTTGACCCCCCGGTGCAGCAGCCAATAGCTGTGGAGTGAGAGGTCACCAGCCCCCTTTCTGCCGCAGGAGTGGTTTGATCTTCCCCCCAGCCGGGTGTGAGCCCCCCGCCCACCCATATACACACACAGCCAGCCTTGTAGGCCCAACTCCACAGCCTGGGACCAACTTTCCTGCCCAGAGCGAACGGGCCCTCCCAGACCCCCGAAGCAACTGGTCTAGCCTCCCCGTTAGGGGCTGGATGGAAGCTGAGATTCTCTGGGCCGGGGGACGCTGGTCAGCTGGCCCTACGAAAAGCGAGGAAGCCGTTATGGGAGCAGCGAGAAGCTCAGCCATTACGCCGGACTGCACAGACCCTCCTGACCAAGTGTGGGGGCCTCCTGCCATGCCAGGCGCTACGCAGACAAAGCGAGAGATGGTCTCTGTGCTGACGAGTTCCCCCTACACCCCTCGGGGGAAACTGAGGCCTGGACTTGCCCCAGGTCACATGGAGGGTCTGTGTCAGAGCTGGGCACTGAACCCAGGATTCTGCCAGGCCAGAATCATTCACCTCCAGCCCTACTGTCCAGGATATGGGGCTCGGACGAGTTCAATGCCTGCTGCCGGGAGAGAATCAGCGTTAAACAGCAAAAGTCTTCACTGAGGGGACTGGGGTGGGGAGAATTACCGGGGACAAACTCTGCCCTCCCCCCCAACCACTATACTCAGAAAGAGGTGTTTGGATGGGCAGTTAGATGCAGAACTGGCATGTGGGTCAGAGCAGGGGAGTGGAGGGCTAGGACTCCTGGGTTCTAACAATGCCTCTGCTGCCTTCTGGGGGCTCAGGAATATCACGCACAGCCCCTGGGGCTGGGCCTGGAAGTGGGCGCTTCTCCCACCATACACCCACAGCTAGGACTGGGGGAAACTGAGGCCTGAGCTGCATGTCACACAGCAGCCCCAGGGAGGGGAGAATTTCTCCCCTTCCCAGCCAGGCCCAAGGAGCGGGTGGCAGCCCTGGCACATGGGCTGGCTGCCGGGCCGTGGGGAGTTGGTTGTTTTGGGCACTGGGGGGAGGGAGAACCCACGCAGTTGCCCCCATGTGCCTTGACACCCTTGGAGTCCAGAACCTGCCTGCAGAGCTTGTGTTCACTTGTGGACACGATGGACAGACAGATGGAAAGGAGCTGGCCAGTCCCATCTCTCACAGTGGATGAGGCACAAGAGGGACCACGAGGCCAGGCCAGGCGGAGGGACGGGGGGACAGACGCACCCGTCAGGGTTAGCTAGGAGCAACCCCCCCATATTAAACTCACCGCACGCAGCAGATCTCTCCCCATACTTTATTCCTGTTCGCTTGGGGAGAGTAGGGGGTGAGGGCGGCACACGCCCTGCCCCACGCCCAGAGAGCCCGGGCCATGCACTTACAGGCCCTGGGGAAACGGTGCCCTGGGATTGGCCGCCCACCCCTGCCAGGGGTGCACAGCTCTCTTGCTGTGATGGCCCCATAGGGCTGGAGTTCCCAGCAGAGGCAAGATGGCGCCTCAGAGGCCCCCCAGCGTTCCCAGCCCCCCAGCGTTCCCAGAGGCCCAATCCACAGCCGAGGCAGGTGCGTGGGGCCAGGCAGCCGTGGGCAGGGAAGATGACGACTGGGAGCAGGGAAGAAGATGGACCCAGGGTTTGGGGGCAGAGGGGTAGGGGCTCTGACAGGGTCCTGTGGGGTGGGGGCCCCCCAGCACCCTTATTGGTGCCTATGTACATTTACACAAAGTTCATGGGGCTCCCTCCCTCCCCCCGTTAGCTCCAGGGTGAACTGGTCCCATGTCTGGCTCCTGAGGCGAAGACGTGGCCCCCCCAGGGCATCCGATGAAGCTGGGCACGGGGGGGGGGGCGCGAAGCAAGCCCCTGACTATGCCAGCCCCATCTCCTCCAGCACGCTGCGGGGTGACTCATCTTCCTGCAGCAGAGAGATAAGGGAAGAGGGGACGTCAGCCCCCCTCAAATAACCAGGCCCATCTCAGTGCCCTCATGTAGCACACCTCCCGGGCGGTCAGAGCCTCTGCGCTGGCCCCGCAGCGCCCCCCAGGGCTGGGAAGGGGACCCAGCCGTGCTGGGGGCTGGGCGCTAACCCTGTGAGCTCTGGGTGGGTGGGGGTGGAGGGGGTGGACACATGGCAGCCGGGCGCTGGGCTGGGAAGCCAGCGAGAAGTGGCTGCTGTCTGCCAGGAGCTCGGTCGCCCACGCTAAGCGCGGAGAGAGCTGCAGAGCCCGGTGACTCATCCCCCTGCACCATAGCCCAGGCAATGAGATGGCGCCAGCACTGGGGCCCCCCCCCACGCGCTGCGACACAGCCAGGGCTGGAGACGCAGGGGGGATGGGAAACAGGATCTCAGCCCCCTCACCCAGCCCCTGCCCCTGGTGCACGTGGGGCGAGCTGGACGGGGGCGGAGGGGCAGGGATCGATGTGGGGGCGCAAAAGGATGTGGCAGTGGGGCAGATGCAGCATGCAGGGGATTGTGGTAGGATGGGGACAACCTGGGGGGCTGCTCGGGGGGGTTCGTGCCCAGATGGGGGGCAGGGGAGAGCTGCGTCCTCTCCCTGGATCCGGGGGCACCACAGGGCCAGTGTGGGTTAATTTCTGGATTCAGCCCCGTGGCTCCCCAGAGCCAGGCGCACCTAACGCTCTGGTCGCTCAGCCCCACGGCCAGCGGTGGCAGCACAATAGAAACACAACCCCTGGGACTGCTGGCCTGACTCTCCAGCCTGGCTGCACTGCCTGGCCATACACCTCGTGTCCTCCAGCTGGGGGGTGGGCTGGGGGGATGTTGCCAGGTTAGCGCCCCCCGCGCACACCCGTCCAACTGCCCACCCTACCTCCTGGAGCAGGTCAGCCTGCTCAATGGCCTTGAGCACACTCTTCTTGGAGGTGTCCTGGATCTCCCCGCCCATGAGGAACTCATCCAGGATGAAGTAGGCCTTCTCAAAGTTGAAGATGATGTCCAGCTCGCACACCTGGGGCCGGAGGGAGGGGGAAACATCAGGGCTGCCTGGAGCCGGGGCGAGAACCCAGGAGTCCTGGCTCCCAGCCCAGTCACCAGGACACCACTGCCTAGTGAGCAATGCCCCAGAGGGAAGAGCATTTCCCCATCTCTCCACACACTGGGAAGCTGGGCAGGGTCCACACCCATCCCCAGCTGGTGTGCGGGATGCGGGGGGGGGAATGCAGCACGGGTTTCTGGAAACAGCCAGCAGCTCTCTCCGGGCCTGCCTGGGGAAGGGCGTCAGGGAGACCGAGCCAGAAACGGGGGGTCACCTCAGCTTGGTGGGTGCACTGTGGCATGACCAGAATGGGCTGGTCTCCATGGCCCGCCTGGGCTGCACCTGGTGTTTGGGACCGGCGGCCGGGCGTTGCTGCAGACATGGGCTGGGTGCCTGGGACCTAGCAGCAGGGGACGGGGCTCTCCTGGGGCCTGGGTCAGTGGCACTCACCAGGCCAAGCTAGTGGGAGGGTTGGCGAGTGAGGCCGTGGAACCTGCCCTGGAGGCAGAGAAGGGCCCCGGGACGGGGGGTGGCTCCCGGGGATTGTCCCAAAGCTGGGGCGTAGCACAGAGCCAACAGGGAATTAGCTGGATTAGGCCAAGGCCTGCTAAGCCCCATTAGCTTCTCTATCCCCAGCGGCCCAGCGGGCAGGGGCTTAAGGAGGCAGAGTTAATGCGCTGGGGATTAGCTAGGATTTGCTCCCCACGCCTGCCACGAGCCAGCGCCTGGCCTTGCGGCGGAGCCGACCCACGGGCCCTGCGCCTGGGCCCCTGCACCAGAGCCAGCCACATGGGCTGGTCCACAGGATCCCGTGGTCACCTCCCTCGCCTAGGCTCAGCACGTCCCACCCCATCCGAGGGCCCTCTGGCCCCACGCCCCTCTTGAGGGTCCTAGCTGCAAGGGGAGCTGCACTCACGCTGCCAAAGTACTTGTCCAGCAGCTCCACGTAGCGGTGGATCAGCTCCAGTGTGATCAGCTCGTTGTCCTGCCCCTCCACAGCGCAGCAGAAATACAGGCTGGCGTACCTGGGGGGAGTGGCAGAGATCAGCTGGGGGGGCGGGCAGGGGCAGAGATCCTAGCTGGCACAGACCTAGGAGAGTACACAGGAGGGGGGCACTGTGGCACCTCCCCATGCCCCCCCATTGTGGCTGGGGGGGGGTTTGCAACCCCCACCGGCCTGCTCCTTCCGGGCCCCAGGCATGTCAGCACAAGGGGAGGCTGCCCCCTTACGGTCTGTTCTGCCCCGCGTTGCCTCTGCTCAGGCTGTCAGGATGGGAGGGGGCAGGCGCCAATGGTGCCAGTGGGGCTGCATCAAGGAGCCGTGGGTTGTTATTTCCTGTGGAGCAGCCTGGAGATGGGGGCTTCCATCCAGCCTCGGGGCAGGGACAGGGATGTGGGAGTTTCCCCGCTATGGGGTGCTGGAACCAGAAACATTTCTTCCCTAGGGCAGGGAGGGGGGAGCTGGGTGTGGAGGGGTTATGGGAGGGTCTGTATGTGCGAGGGGGAGCTGCCCCAGGCTCTGCTCAGGCTGCCCCATGGCTGGGACCAGACTCCTGGTGCCCTGGCTTGCACTAGCAAAGGGCTGTGAGGGCTGATTGGCTTGGGGGGGGGGGGGGGGGGGGGCCCGGGGAAACCCCTCAGTTTCCCGAAATTCCGAAGGGGATGGGGGGGCTCCCTCACAGTGCCCCATTCCTTTAGGGTCCCCTGGTCTGGGCCCAGCCCAGATGCACGGCGGCCTGTAGCAGCAGAGTGGGGGCAGGGGGCTGGGGGGAATCACCTTTTGTAGACCACCTTGAGGTCCCTCCACTCGAGGAAGCTGCACATCTTGGGCTTGCGGGCCAGCACCACCTGCATGAGCTCCCGCACCATCTTCTTCTTCTCCTTGTCCGAGGTGGCCAGGTACCACTTCTGCAGCCGCAGCTTCCCCTGCCGGCTGAACAGCAGCATGAACCGCATCTGCCAATGGGAGGGAGCGGCCGGGTCAGAGCAGGGCTGCGGTGGGGAGCCAGGATGCCCGCCTGGGGGCTGCCCGCAGCACTGGGGGCTGCTGGGTCAGAGCAGGGGGGCTGGGAGCTGGGACGCCCACCTGAGTCTGCCCCTGGTGCTGGGGGCTGGTAGGTCAGAGCAGGGGGGCTGGGAGCCAGGACTCCTGGCTTCTATCCCTGGGTGACTTGAGGCCAGCTCTAGCCCCTCTCTGGGCCTCAGTTTCCCCACCCTGTGGAATAAGGCCAATGATTCTGAACGCAGCAGGCAGTGGCCGGGAGCGCCAGGGGCAGGGTAGCCAGAGCCAGGGGGGCAACAAGGGCCCTAGGCGGACTGGCTGCTCCCCCGAGGGCTCAGGTTCACATGCAACAAAGGGGAGGGGCAGTGACTCCTCTGGCTGTCCCTAAGCCCGGGCAGAGAAGTGCCCCAGCCCCTCTGGAGCTCCCACACGTGCCCTGGCACAGGTTTGCAGAGACCAGCGCGGGCTGCCAGGTGCGAGGGGAGCCCAGGCCAGGGATAGGCGAGGATCGGGGGGGACGGACCTGCAGGTTGAGGGGGGCGTACGTGGGCAGCCCAGGCTTGACAGCGAGTGGCAGTGTGGCGGGAGCTGGGAGTCAGAACTCCTGGGTTCTACCCCATCCCATGCGGACCCCAGCGCTGTCTATCCCAAGTAGGAGGTTTGGGGTGCAGGCCAGTTCTGGGGGGCACCCTGGTGGACCAGCCACCCCTCACCCCCGCCTGTGGGGGTTTTGGAGTGGGATGCCAGGGGTTCCCAGCCCTCCACACCGACTGAGTCTCTAGGATCAGACACGCTGGCCGGCCGCCCCACCACGCGTATGGACGCCCGCCCCCTGCCGTGCACCTCCCTGGGCTGGCTTGGCCCCTGCTCCTGACGCTAGTGACCAGCTGGCATGGCCCCAGTGCCAGAGGCGTTAACAAAGTGGTGCGGAGAGGGGCCGGCTGAGCCAGCTGAAGACGCCATCATCTGAGCCCAACCAGCCTCGACCCGTCCTGGCCACCTCCATTAGTCACCATCCGCTGACGCAAACCGGCCCGGCTTGTTCACTGGAGCAGGCTGAGCACACCACACTCCCCAGGTGCGGGGGTCACAAATGGGCTCTGAGGAGGAGCCGCTTTGACCTTGTGGCCCATCAACCAGGTCTGGATGGACGCTCAGTGCAAGTGAGGTTCCTGAGGGCAGATCCTGTCTACACTAAGGGTTGCAACTGCATAGCCCCATCACATTGGTTCACCTACCATGGCTGCTAATGCCCTGCACCCACATGCATACAATATACACGATCCCTGATACAGGCAATGCAGGTCCTAGCTACACCAGGGGCTGCAACAGTTTTTGACACCATTCCTGGGCATGTCTGCAACAGCATGGGACGGTCATGCTTTGACACAACACCCCATCACAAACGCACAATTCCTGACCTATGGCGCACAGATCCTGTCTACACTAAGGGGCTGCAACAGGGTGTGAAACCATTTCCCGGCAGAATCACAAACCGCACAACTGCCACAGTCACACACCGCAGCCAGGGCACTGTGATGGCCCCGGCATTTCCCTGCACATGCTGCACCGTGCCTTGGGGAGCGCGTGCCCCCATCTACACTAGGGCTTGCAACGACACGGCTCTGCTCGGTTACAAAACCACATCCACGTCAGACACAGGAACTGAGCCGTGCCCCGTCTCAGGAGCTCAGCCATGCCCACCAGCCCTGCCTTCGGACATGGGCTCTGTTTACACTAGCGGCTGCAACAGTGTCTGAAGCCATTCCCCAGTGGGGATCTACACCAGGTGGCAACCGTGTCAAGTGCAGGGCGGAGTGAACAGGGGTGTGTGGGGCAGGCGCGACCTGGGGCCTTACCCCCGAAGGTGGGAACACGAACCATCTACACAAACGCCGCCCCACGGCCAAGGCCCTGCCTCGCGACCCCATGGAGACGGGCGCAGCTGGCACAGCCGCCCCGTGGGCTGCCACCTAGGGCAGGGTGCCCCGGGCTCTCCTCAGCCCAGCCTCCCAACCTCCGCCCCGCCCCACGGGCACAGCCCCCGGGCCCCTCCAGCCCCATAGGCCGAGATCAGCCCCCCCGGCTCTCCCCAGCCCCGCCCC
>ML675649.1:47982380-48013678 GCA_007922155.1 Mesoclemmys tuberculata | reverse complement strand
CCCCATAGGCCGAGATCAGCCCCCCCGGCTCTCCCCAGCCCCGCCCCGCCCCACGGGCGCTGCCCCCCAGGGCCGCCCCAGCCCCATAGGCCCGCGAGGCCCCCCCTGGGCTGCCACTAAGGGCGGCCCCCAAGCCGGCCCCGGCTCACCATGGCGCCGCTCCGCCCCCCGGCCCGGCCCGTGCCCTGCGCCGCGCTCAACCTGGCCAGGTACCGAGCCGGCCCGGCCTCGCCTCCGCGCGCTGCGCATGCGCCGGGACGGGGGGCAGGAACCACTTCCGGGAGGGGGCGGGGTACCGTTTCCATAGCAACGGGGGCGCAGAGGGTGGGGTCGGGGACCCGAAACCTCGGCAACGGGGGAGGAAAAAGGGAGGGGCTGGGGGGAGCCGTGGCCATGGCTATGGGGCAAGAAGGAGGGTGGGGGAGCTGTAGCCATGGCAACAGGGGCAAGAGGCAGGGGAGTTGTGTCCATGGCAATGGGGACCCCCCCAAAATGGAGCTGTTTCCCTGGCAACAGGGAGGAGTGGAGGAGCTGTTGCTATGGCAACAGGGCAAAAGGAGGGTATTCCAGTGAGGTGCAAGGGGGAGGGAGGTCACCTCCCTGGCACTGAGGTGGGACACCTGTAACCATGGCAACAGGCAGGGGCACGAGAGAAGGGCAGAGGAAGCCCATCTATGGTCCAGGGGGCAAGAGGGGCACTGTTGTCATGGCAATGGGGCAGGCAGCGGGTGTGTGTGTGTGTGTGAGACCAATGCAACAGGGAGGGAGTTGCGCCTGTGGCAATGGGGGGAACAGGGAGGGGGAGGGGCAGCTTTGACCATGGCAACAGGGGGGCAGGGTGAAGGGGGAGGTGGAGTAAGGGGGGGGTCCAGGGGAGGGGCTAGGATTGTTGCCATAGCAACACGAGGAGGTGGTTGCAGGGAGGAAAGAATGGGGGTGTCCAGGGCAGGGATCATGGGGGGCTACAGGATGTGAAGGGGGGAGAGGGGCCAGGAGGGGGAAGGGACAGGGCAGAGTGGGTCTCAGGGGAAGCCTAATACAGGGGAAGGTGAGTATATTAAGATATGGGGTTTATGAATGAGCCCAGGCCAAGGACCGGGGCCCTGCCACCCCCCCCCCCACACACACACCCCCATACCAGGGCACAGCCGCAGTCCAGGCTCATGCCCCCTTCCTCTTCCACCACAGCAACTGGAGGCACGTGGGCGTGGTAGGTATGAAGCTAGGAGCTGCCCGGCCCAGCATTGTATGAAGTGAAGGGGGGGCTGAGGGCAGAGCTGAGCCCCTCCACCCCCACCCCACATCCCAGTCTGAGGCCCTGCTACACCCGCACCCCCCAGCTCCATGCCCCTGGGGAGCAGGGCTCAGAGTACGGCCCTGGGGAGGGTGGAGAAGGCAGGGCCTGGAGAATGTGGGCAGGCAGCGAGCAAGGCAAGGCCTGGACCAGGCGCACACGGTGTTTCTAGAGACATTTTATTGCTTTTCTTATGTATCCAAAGTGGAATAAAAACCGCACAATACAAAAACACACCCACACTCCCCTCCCCGCACAGCCGCAGAAACGCTGCCCGTGGGCACGAGGGTCCCTCCGACACCCTCCCCGAGGGTGGATAGAGAAAAGGAGGCCTTGACTGCAGCAAGGCGGCTAAGGTCACCTGCGGCACATCCACGTAAGGCACAACTGAGGGGGACACTTGGGGGGATGTTTAAATCCCGACGACTCCCGCACTTCGCTTCCCGCTGCGGAGGAAGATGCTCGCGGGGTGGGTGGGCAGAACGGTGGGAAAACGTGACTCCTCAAGACCGCCAACGCAATCAGCAACTCATGGAGCCGCACGTTAAAAATAAGCTGATTTTTGAGGGTGCTGCTTGCAGCTGGTGACGGTGACTCACCGGCTCTTATCTGCCAGTGCAGGCCTGCCCGTGAACGTGCCCATTGCTTCACCCGGCTTCCCGGGGCGGGGGGAGTGACGCAGGGCTCCTCTGGCACGAAGGGGGAAGGTGCTGTGGCCGGGAGGCAGACTCATGCCAGCCCCGGGGTCAGCGAGGGAGCCAGCAGTAGGAAATTGCAGAAATTCCAGCCGCTCTCGCAAGCCCTTTTTTTTTTTAAAAGCAAGATCCCGGGGCAGAAACGTGGTTTGTGCTTCTCTGCCGTGAGCAGAGTGCCTTTGCTCTGGCTGGCCCTTTTGGGGTACCCCCCTCACCTCCTTACCGCATGCACACCCGTGTCGTGGTAAGGACCAGGCCTGACTTCCCTCCCCCTCAGAACAGCTCAAATACCAGTGAAGCTAAGAATATATTATATCCTCTAGAATATATTACTCTCACCCATTCATCGTTTCAATAGTCGGGGGCAGGGGTTTCTCATGGCGAACCCCTGCGGGACGCCTATCACCCCTTTAGGATGCACAGCCAAGGCGGCAAGATAGCAGCCTCCCATGTAAACACATTTACAGCCTAAAGGCCTTTATGATCCTGGCACCGTAGGACCGTGTAAACTATTTGCAGGGGGCAGCCAGAGAGACCGCCCCCCAGTGATTCCCCCCAGTTCCTGGAGGAGCTTGGTATCCATGGCTTGTGGCGGTATTTGGGACAGGAAGATGCCATGCTCATGGTGGGATTCCCTTGCCGGCCCAGTTGTAGGGGGCAGCGCTGCGCCTGGTCCCCGCTGCACCACACAGGAAGGGGTGAACGACGACTTCCAACCTGCCACCAGCATGGTCGTGCCCCCGCAGCCCCAGATCCAGTGTGGGGCAAGGGGGTGATCTCCGGGAGAGTGGGGGAGGGTGCGTCCAGGCCCCGATCCTAGAGCCAGGGCCAGGCAGCTCCGGCTCAGACAGAGGAGGTGGGGAAGGCGCTCCCCTCCGGAGATGGATTCGCTTCCCGGTCTTCTCCCAGCGTGGGGCAGCAGGGGTCCCTGGGCTCCAGCATCACGGCTCCATCACCTGTCCCATGAAGAGGATGGCACCTGGGAGGGGGCAGAGAACAGTGATGGTTAGGGGAGGCAGGAGGGTCACACACTGGCTCTGAGTAGGGGGAAGCCATGTTCATGGCTGCCCTCCCTCCGCACTCTACCTTCTTTCCCTACAGCAGGCCCAAGGGCCCAGGCCACCCCATGCTGTCATGGAGGTGCGGATGAGAGCCAAGATGCTAAGTTATATGGACCCCACGGCTGAGCTGCTCCTGGCATTCCTCAGTTCTTCACCAAGAGGCTGGGCTGGGGTCTCCCCCCGGCTCTGGGAGGGGAAAGGGGTCTGGTGGGTTAGAGCAGGGGGGCTGGGAGCCAGGACTCTTGGGGTCTCCCCCTGGCTCTGGGAGGATGGGGGTGGGGGTCAGCTGTGAGGGACACGGAGGTGATCTTCACCTGTGGGGTTGTGCCGCACGACGAAGAGGAAGGGTCTGTCCATAATGATCTCCATGGGGGCCATCCGGGCGTAGACAATAGCAGCTGCAAGAGAAGAATTGGCTGTCAGCCCCGGGGCATCGGCTGGGCTGTCCTGCTGGCAGGAACACCAGCCCCCCACCCTCGGAGCCCAGCCCAGGCACAGCTGCGGGAGGGGGAGCTCCCAGGCCAGCCCCAGGGCATGCCCCGTCTCGCTGCTGGCACCACCGGAGTGACCAGCGACCTGCTCACCTGTGGCAGACGAAGCTTTGGTGCCGCTCTCATTCACCTCGATCTTCACCTTCTGTAGGGCCTGGGCCACGTACAGCGACTCTGCGTCTGGGAGAGAGAGAGAGAGAGCTGTGAGCCTGGGGCCCCGACATCAGCTTCCCCCGGCCCAGCGAGATTGCGGGGAGGGCAGGCAGGGCGGTGGAGGCAGCCCCCGCATGGCAGAACGCTCACTTGAGAGGCTGGTGAAGTCCGCGGCGTCGGGGCTGAAGACATCCCTCACACCCAGCTGCTGCAGCGGCCGGCGCAGGTCAGACTCACTCTCCAGGGAGAACCTGTAGGGAGCAAAGCAGGGACTCAGCACCAGGAGAGGGGAACAGACACAGCCCCCCCGTTCCCGCACCAGTGTCTGCCAGGGGGCAGGGGGACACATAGGACCTGATATGCAGCCCTACAGCTGTGTCCGGGCCTCATTTAGTGCCCTGCTGCAGAAATAGAACCCAAGAGTCCTGGCTTCCAGCCCCACCCCTGCCCACTTTCACCCGCCAGACCCCCCTCTTCTCCCAGAGTCAGGGAGGGAACCCAGGAGACCTGGCTCCCAGCCACCCCTGCTCTGACCCACCACACCCCCCCTCCCCTCCCCATGCTGGGGACAGAACCCAGGAGTCCTGGCTTCAGGACAAGGGGTGCAAGTGGCCGGTTCTCACTTGGGAAGCACGAGCAGCCGGGGCACCCGCGTCATGTTCCTCTTCCACTCATCCACTAGCCGGGCATCTGTGATCTGGGTCAGGGCTGCCAGGGGCACGTCCCGGCCGTAGGGGGCAGCGATGAGCATGCTGAGCGTGTCCCCTTGGTACGGCAGCTCCACCACGTCGTAGTCCACAAGGTCCGGGGTGGAGAACTCGCCTGGGCAGGGAGAGATGAGGTTCTCAGGGCTGGAGCTGTGGTTCAGCTCCTTTCCTTTGGGGGGTGGGGAGGGGATGGAGCTGCCAGAGGGGGAGGATGTCCCGGAGCAGAGCAGAGGCTGCCGTGGGCAGGGGAGAGGAGAGCAGGGCAAGCTGACCATCCGCTCGCCACCCCAGGGCCACCCGCTGGCCTTTCCCCAAGCAGGGGACCGGCACTGACCATAGTTGAACTTGGCCGTCTGCTCCATCATGGGCACCACCACGCTGCTGCCGTCTGGCTTGTGGAAGAGGCGCTGGCGCGTGGCCGCCTCCGGGAAGGGCAGCTTCCAGAGACCCTTGAAGTACACAGCATTCAGCAGCACCAGGCGGGTAAGGTCGTCCACGGAGCCCGGAACCAGGAAGTCACTGATCATCCCTGCCATGATGAGTTGGGGGGGGGGGCGTGTCAGAGGGCAACAGCTACTAGCCCTCTGGCTATAACTCACCAGACCCTGCTCCCCACCCGGAGCCAGGAAGAGAACCCAGGCATCCTGGTTTCCAACCCCACCTGCTCTGACCCACCAGACCCCTCCCCAAACCAGGGAAGAGAACCCAAGTGTCCTGGCTCCCAGATCCCCTGCTCTGACCCACCAGCCCCCCACAAACTGGGATAGAACCCAAGCATCCTGGCTGGCTCCCAGCCCCAGGCTCGAACCCACCAGTTCCCCTCTCCCCTCCTGGAGCTGGGGACAGAACCCAGGCATCCCGGCCACTCACCATGGGTGCTCTCTCGGACCCAGTCGTTGATGATGAAGCGTGCCCGATCACCCTCCGTGAAGTTGACCTGCTTGACGGTTTGGCGGAAGGCCTGGGCGAACGTCTTCATGAAGCCAGGAGCCAGCTCCAGGTCCCGCTGCACGAACAGCGCGTCAGCCACATCCACCCTGTCCTGGTTCCACGGAGCCGTCAGCTCCTTGCGCAGCCACCGCAGGGCCTGGGGGACGCCCCGCTCTGCCAGGAGGGACAGCTTGTCAGGGTAATGCAGGGTTAACGCTATGACGGGTCCCTGGCCCAGCGGAGAGGCAGCCACCTCTGGGGTGGGACAGGGGCAAGTTACACAGGGATCGCTCACCAGACGCTGAGATGTGGCCAGCTCTGGGGTGGGGGCTGGTTATACAGGGAACCAGCAGAATCATGCAGGAGGCAGTAGGGCCATAGAAAGCACCCGTCCCCTACTCCACGGCCCCTTACCATTGACCCCATACTCCATTGCTGCCTTGATTTGACGCCTGCTCTCCCCAGCGGCTGCCATCTGCAGCATGGCCAGCACGGAGGCCACACCGAACGGGGAGAAGGCCACGTTCCGCTCCGGGGATACCTTGGCCACCTCCCGGAAAACCTTCACGCCGAAGTCAGCCGAGAGCTCGGCCACACGGTAGCCAGTGGGGTGGCGCAGGGGCTTAGCCACGCTGGAGAGGGCCATGCAGGCCAGAACCATTAGTGGAAGCTGCATCCTAGAAGGAGAAAGCAGGGAGGGTTAGAAAAGAACCCAGGAGTCCTGGCTCCTAGTCCCCTGCTCTAACCACTAGACCCCATTCCTGTCCCAGAGCTGGGGAGAGAATCCAGGAGTCCTGGCTCCCAGCCCCCCACTATAACCCAGTGGTTCTCAACCAGGGGTACATCGACCCACGGGAGTACACAGAAGGCTTCTAAGGGTTACATCAACTCACTGGGATATTTGCCTAGTTTTAGAGCAGGCCACATGAAAAGCAGACGAGAAGTCAGCACATTTCATAGAGGCCAAAGGAGACAGTAACCCATTTCCCAGGAATGGCACACAGACGCTTGGTATTTTTATCTCGGATTGCATAAGCAAGTTTTTAAGGGAGGCAAAACTTGTCCTATGCAAGACAAATCAGATTCCTGAAAGGGGTACGGTAGCCTGGAAATGTTGAGAACCACTGATGTAACCCATCAGACCCCACTCCCCTCCCAGTGCCAGGAGAGAATCCAGGAGCCCTGGCTCCCAGCCCCCCTGCTCTTACCACTAGCCCCCACTCCGCTCCCAGTGCCAGGGAGAGACCCCACGAGTCCTGGCTCCCAGCCCCCATCCTCTGAGCCACCAGTCCCCGGTGGCAACAGCAGCCCCCAATGGCCCCGCCGCCAGCCCCCTACAAACAGCCTGGGGGGCTTCCCACAAGCCGCCTGCTCCAACAGGGCATCCCACGCCGCGGCACCCCGCGATCCCCAAGCAGGGCCCCCGGGGCGCCCGGCCCGGCCCGGCCCGGCCCGGCCCAGCCCAGGGACGGGGGCAGCGCCCTCTCACCTGGAGACGGGCCGGGTTCGCTGGAAGCTGCCGCACCGGGCTGGCCCCGCCGCCTTTTTATGCGCTCGCGATGAACTCATCCCCCTTCCCCCCTTCCCCGCCGGCGGGGCAAACAGCCGCAGCCCGGTCCTAGCGCCTGCGGTTTCGGGGGCGGGGTTGCATCAGCGATGGGTGACGGGGTTTCCCCACGCTCCCCTCCCCGGGTGCTGGCATCAGGGGCCCTATGGGGCAGCCCCCCCATCCTCACCAAGAGGAATGCAGCTTAGGGGGCACAGCGGGGGGGGGGGAGGGCCGAGTCCCTGTTGCTGCCCCCTTCCCTCAGGGCGCAGCACCCCCTGTTCCACCCCCAGCGCACGGCGCCCCCTGCTGTCACCCCCTAGCACGTCACTCCGGGGCATGGCGCCCCGCAGCGCCCCCTGACCCCAGGCCTGGCCCTTGGTGCCAGGCCAGGCCAGCCCTATTCTGGGGGTGGGCAGAGCTGAGTCAGGGCCGGGGGGGGGGCAGCCCTGGCTCAGACGGGGGCCATGCTAGGGGATGTCGCAACGGGGAAGCCCTGGAACAAGATGAATAAAATGTGTTTCAACAGCTGGGAACAAAGCCAAGGGGGGGGAGACAGGCCTGGCTGCCTGTGTGTGTGTGTCAGACAGTTGTGTGTGCGAGGGGGTGCAGTGGCTGCCTGGCGAGGTTCCCTTCCGTGTGTGGGGCAGCCGGCTGTTTGTGAAGGCAGGAGGTTGGCAGCATGTGGCAGGCGGCTGTGGGGTGGTGGTGGGGTGCCAGACGGGCCTGTGTGTGTGTGCGTGTGTCTGGGAGTGTGTGTGTGGAGCCAGCAGCCCCCCCCACTCGAGAGGAAAGTGAAACCGCCCCCCCCCGGCCTTGGCCGCAAGGATGTAGGGGGAGGAATTCCCTCCTGACCCCAAACCTGGTACCCTGACCACAGGAGCCAACCCACTCTGCCTGCCCCCCCCAGGGCCAACTTCAGAAGAAGGGGATCCCCCAAAAGGGGGGGGTGAGGAGGAGCTTTGGGCATTTCCACCTGGCCTTTGGGAGGGGTCTACAAGGAGGCTGGAGCATGGGGCGCTGTGGGGTGATCCAGTTGCGGTGGGGCATGTGGGGAGGATGCAGGGGGAGTGGGGGGCGGGGCTCTGGATGTCCTCACACAGGGACAGGGGGCACAGGGTCCAGAAGACGGGGGGGCTCTGGAGAACAGCCCCATATCCTGTCCTCCCAGCCCCGTTGACCCCCTGCTTGCAAATACAACCCAATCCAGAGTTGCTCTGAGCCCCCAGGGTCCCCATTCCTAGACAATGTCCTCCTACCCCCCCCCAACTTAGCACCCTGCAGGGACCCTCCCCTGCCCCAAGCTGCCGGGGGGGCTGTGAGCTTCGTGGGAATTCTTCCCAAGGGAGCATCACCCCCTCCTGATCTGCCTCCCCCAGTGTTGAGCCACAGGTTCCCATAGCCTGTCCTGGGGGGGACATTACGCAGGGGGCTGGAATGTCCTTGGCCGGGACGCAGGGGAGGGACGGAGGGGTGATGAGCCGGGGGTGGGGGGTGATGTGAACCAGAGGCGTGGGGGGGGCAGTGACGGCCAGTTTCTATTTCTGCCCTTGGCTGGGCGCCCAACAACCCACTTCCAAAAATAGCCCTTGGCTGTCTCATCCTCCAGCCACAGGGGCCCCATCCCAGCCGGGAGGGCAGTGCGGTCTAGGGGCTAGAGCAGGAAGCCAGGACTCCTGGGTTCCTGCCTCAGCTTTGGGAGGCAAATGGGGTCCGGTGGGTTAGAGCGTGGGGGGCTGGAAGCCAGGACTCCTGGGTTTTCTCCCTGGCTTCGGGAGGGGGGTCTGGGGGTCGCTGGGCAGCAGCAGAGGATGGGGCTGTCTGGGGGGGTTAGTAGCCCTGTCCCTCAGCTCCCAATGCCCGCTGCGGGTTGCTTTGGGAACACGCTGGGATCCACGGCTCCTCCTGGCCACAGCAAGCTGGGGACCAAATGTGAGGGGCCCAGGGCTGGCGGGGGGTGGCAGGCTGGGCCTCGCAGGGCTCTGGGCCTCAGCTGTGAGGCAGGGCAGGGGCCAGCGAGAGACCCCTAAAATGTAGCCTCCATCCCCTACCCCATCTCTTCTGTACATGGCCCTCAGCCCCATGCCACTCCTCGCCGCCCCTCCCTTCTGCCGCCCTGGGGCCATGTTGCATTGGTTATGGCGCCCCCCCGTCCCATCCCCACCCCCGGTGCAGGAGAGACAGAAGGGGCCCAACCTGGGGTGCCCTAAGCCTTCTATTTGCCTGAGGGGCCATGGCGGGCTCCACAGCCCAGGGCTCTGCTGGGGCTAATTGGGCCCCCCCTAATCCCCGCTGGGTGTGTGAGGGGCAGGCTGCTGGCCTGAGGAGCGGTCAGATAGGGCAGGGGCCACCCCCATCTGATTCTAGCCCCCTGGAACATGGCTGGAGCCACGGACCCTGGGGTCTGAGCCATGGGGGGGCAGGAATTTGATGGTGCAAGGGGCCAGCTCTGATGCAGCACGGTGCAGGAGACAGGGCCTGGGGGCAGCGCAGGCTGCAGACCTGACTGCCCCCCAGCTGCCCCCCACCTTGGCCTCTACCCACCATGCCCAGTGCTACCCCTTTTCTCAGCCAGCCAGCCAGCCCCACACACCTGCCCCTTGCTCCTCCCCACCCAGCCAGGGGGGTCGTCAAAGTGATTCCAGCCACACATGCCATCAGAGTGAGATGGAAAGAACCCAGGCGTCCTGCCCACCCCGCTCCCCCGTTGTCCCCCCAGCCAGGCTCTCTCTGAGCCGTGGGTCAGGAATGCCGGCCCAGCTGCTGGTCACTGTGGGGAGCCCCAGGCTGGCGGGTGAGCGGCTAGTATGGAATGTTCTGCCGGCCGCCCCCTCGTCCAGTCACCAGCGCACGGGGCCTGAGAGCCTGGACTCCTGGGTTCTCTCACCGGCTCTGGGTGGGGAGGGGGGCATGGTGAGTAAAGTGAGGGCAGGGGGTAGGGAGCCAGGACTCCTGGGTTCTCGCCCGGCTTGGGGAGGGGAGTGGGGGCCAGTGGTTAGAGCCAAGAGCTGCTCTGTGGCTGGTCTGGATCCAACCCCCCCCCCACTATTTCTGCCTGTGATGACACTTGGGGGGGGCAGTGGAATCCTTGGAACATCAGGACCTTCCCACGCGCCTGGGAAAGTGAGGCCGTTGCTACGCGACCCCCCATGTTTGGGGAGCTAAAAGCAGCTGGCTGGGCTCTTACATCTGGGACAGGCCCCCGCAGGCCCCACTGAGTCAGCCTCTCTAGGGTTGAACCCCGGCGGGGAGGCAGGGTGAGATGCTGGTGTCCCATTCTCTGCCCTCCCACGGCCCCCGCCCCTCCCAGCGAGCCCGTCCCCCACCCTGGGGCCAGAGCGGAGCTAGCGCCCCCTAGAGGGGACCCCGTCCAACCCTGGCCGGGTAGACTTCCCCTTTTCTAGAGGGAATAACAGCAGAACAACGTGAAAGCAGCCAAAAGGTGTGCGTGTGTGTGTGTGGGGGGAGGAAATGTGATGGGGAGGTGCGGAAGGCGGGAGGGGGAGGAAGGAGGACACAGAACCGGAAAAAACAGATGCGTGGCTGGCCACGTCTCCTTCAGCTGGGGGTCCTGCTCCCCCCCCCCCCGACACCAGCCCCCTGCACGCGTGGGAGACACAGAAAGGCCCCTCTCCCCACCACAGCTGCAGCCTGGGTTTGGAGACCCTTGCAGCAGCGCCCCCCCCCCGCTACCACACAGCAGTTGGCCCAGGCTGAGGATCCCCGAGGTCATTCCCTGGAAGTGGGGGGGGGGAAATCCAGCTGGCTTCTGAGAAACCACTGAGTGGTTCCTGGGGCTGGGAGGGGCCAGGCTGGGGCAGGCAGGGGTTGATGGGGTCATTAGGGGCACGGTGGAACTGTGTGTGTGGGGGGGGGGAAGCCAGGGGCTTGAGGGGGGTCACCCAGCAAAGATGGAGGTTGGGGGGCTGAAGGTGGGGCTAGGGTCAACCGGGACACTGTGGGACATCCCCTTGGGGGACCAGGAGGGTCTGCAAAGCCATGCCCCCCCATGTTGTCTAAGCATCACCCCAGATGCATGCCCTTCTATTTCCCAGGCACCCCATGGTTCAAGCTACGGTCACTGGCTCCCAGACGGGATCCCATCCCCTCTGCCCCAGGGCGTGGGGCCATCTGGCTCCGTGGGGCCCAGCCCCAGGAGTCAGGCTGTGTGGGAAGGGCTGGAGGGTCAATATTGACACAAAGGGAGAGCCTGGAGCTGTCACAGCAGGGGCAGTGATTGGTGCATGACCCATACACCCACACGGACTGTGGGGAAACAGTGGGAGGAGGGGGGCTTCCTTGGCAGTGGGGGAAGGGGGCTGGGAGCCAGGACTCCTGGGTTCTCTCCCTGGCGCTGGGAGGGAAGGAAGAGCTGGGGGGGGGGGTCAGAACAGGGGGGCCTGAAAGCCAGGACTCCTGGGCTCTTTCCCCAGCTCTGGGAGGGGAGTGGGGTTCTGGTAGATCAGAGCAGGGGGGGCTGGGAGCCAGGACTCTGGGGTTCTCTCCCTGGCTCTGGGAGGGGAGGGGGGTTGGTCTGCCAGGCCCCATTGCTGGTGGCAGTAGGGGGCAGGCCCCCGCTCCAGCTCCCATTGCCCTGCACCCTGTGTGCCGGATGAGCCATCCCTTATTCATGGCTGCTCCAGGCACCCTGCTGGCTCCAGCCCGTTATCTCCCCGCCACTCATGGCCTCGTCACCGGCTGCGGCGCTAATCCCGCCGCCAGACTGCGCCTGGGGGAGCCGCCGGCTGGGGGAGAGTGTCGCACAGCTGGCGTGTGCCCCCCCCAGCTTGCCAAGAGACAGGGGTCGGAGCCCTAAGCCTTCCTCCGCGGAGCTGAAAAGCCTGGGGGCAAGCAAGAGGCAGTGGGGGGCACCAGGTGCTGGAATTCAGGATGCCTGGGTTCTATCCGCAGCTCTGCCACCGCCCCCCTCCCCCGCCTCCCCTCAGGTGGCCTCAGCGCCCCCCCACGTGGCCAAGAACCCTGCCTTTGGCGAGTTGGGTTCTTTGGGCATGACGGGGGACCCCGCTCCCAGATGGAGTCTGCACCCCGCCGGGCCGACGAGGACCCTGCCCTGGGGCCGGAGGGGAGCCAGCGCCTCCTGTTGGGGAAAGGCCCCGCTTGCCCCAGCTGCGCGGCATGAATCAGTGTGAAATTTCCCGTGATGGCAGGCTGGGAATTCCCACGCAGGGTCCGGTCAAGCGCGTGGTTCCTGCATCAGCCCCCTCCCCCCCCGGTTCGCTTATCTCCCGCTGCAGCCAGACAGAGACACCGACCCTGGTTTCCTCCCATCACCAGAGACGCTTCCTGCCAGGCCTTGCTCCCTTGTGTCTCAAAAGCCAGACTCTGGGAGCTGCCAACGGCCTTCCCCCCCAAAACCCAGGTGTCCGGGGGTGGGGCTGGAGGGAGGGCACCACACGTGGTTTGCACCATCCAGCCAGCTCTTGTTTCTTGGCCCTTCCCCTGAATATGCAGCTCCTGGAGTCACAGGAAACCGACAGGGAAAGAAAGTGCCCCTTTTTCACGCCACACTTCGGGGAAAAAGCGGGTGACGCGGCACTGGAAGTGAGGAAATGGGGGGGGGTGGAGCAGCCAAAACCTTGAGTGGGAAACGGGGTGGAGGGAGCTTGGGGTAAAAGAAAATGGCTTTAAAAAGCACGGGGAGTTTTGTCCCCGACAATCTGATTCTGTGGCCTGGGGCGGGGGAGTGATAAATTTTCCTGAAAATTCAGCAACCCCCAATCAGTGGGTCTGTCCTTGGGGTGAGGCAGACACTTACCCGCAAGCCCTGAGGCTTAGAAGAGTCTAGCACAGCTCAGGCATGCTGGGGCCCAGCGGGGAGGGGGGAGGGGGGGCAGGGTGTGTATGAGGGAAGAGTCACGCAGAGAGGGGCGTTGCTCACCTGGTCAGTGCTGGGGGGTCTGTGCTGGGGGGGGGTAGAGGGGCAGGGATCTATCTGTCCAGGATCCCTAGGGCTGGGGGACCTGATAGAGACAGACAGAGCCCCCCACACCTGCAGAGGGGCAGGGTTTGGGGGAGAGCGGGGGTGTAGAGCCCCAGGGAGTGGGGGCAGGGCCACGGCATGTGAGGGACAAAACATGAAAGGGGGGGCGAAAGTGAGAGGAAAGGTCCAGCTCCGACCCCCTCTGCCCCACATCTCCACCTCCATCCCCCCCATCTCCATGCCCCATTCCCTGCCCCCCGCCTCCTTCCCACCTGCCTGGCCTTGCCCAGCACATGGTGCCCAACGTGACCCCATGGGTGGAGGCCGGGCCCCACGTGGCTCCCAATATGCAGGAGGCCCACACGTGTGGCTGAGTCATGAGCCCCCAGGGCCCTGAGTGGGCGTCAGGGCTGAGTCATGGCCCCAGCACGTCCCTTGGGGGCCAAGCCCAGCCCCTCAGCTGATCCCTCAACCCCACTGCCTGCAGCACAGGGCCCCCCAGTGTCCCCCTGGGGCATCAGGGCCGGCCCTGCCGGCCAGGGGAGCACAGCCCCCGTCTCCCCCAGCACACAGACACTCCAGCTCTGGGACCAAACTCGTCTCTTTATTGGGGGGTTGCTCCAATTTTTACACCCACGAGACACAGGCCGGGTCCTACAGCATCAGCCCCAGTGCCTGGTGGGGCCCTAGAGACCCTGCCTGGCCCCCAAGCCCTTCACGTCCAGCCCGAGACACCAAGGGGGCCAGTGGGGGATCCATGGGGAGCGGAGGTGTCACATGGGCAGGGGACGTCCCAGGGCAGGACCAGGAGGAGAAGGGGCTGTTGGAGGTGTGTGGCACCGCACACACGGAGCTACACAATCCCTCGCACACTCACCCATAAAACCCCTGCGTACACGGGCTCACCCACTCAGCACACATTCACACGTGCGTGCTGCTGTGACACGCTTGCACTGCCACACTCCTTGCACACGACACACGCACACTCCTCAGATACTCTCACTGCACACCCTGACACCCCCCCCCGCAGTCAGCGCGCACACGCCTCGAAGCTCCCATGCCCATTCACCGCACACTCACACGCACTGTGCACACAAACTCATTGCCCATGCACATTCATGCACACACACACACGCACTCGCTAACACACACACACTCCTCCAATGTGCTCACTCACACTTCACGCGCGCACACACTCATTCCCACAGGAACTCCCCTCCTCCCGGCTCATGGCTCTGGATACTGGACCCGGAAAATGTGGACGGTGCCGTCGCTTAGGGCCACAGCGAAACGCTCGTCCTCAGTGACCGTGGCCACCCTGGCTCTCTCAATGCCGTGCCGGGCAGTGAGGAACGGCCCCAGCGTCTCCCCTCCTGGCCCGAACGCCACCACCTTGTTCAGCTCCCGCAGCGCCACGTAGAAATGGCCCCGGTCGTCGGCGCAGACGGCCCCTGGCTGGCACTGCTCCAGCTGCTCCTCACCCATCTCCGCCTGCAGCTGCCCGTGCCCGTCAAAGGCCACCACGCTGCGCCGGTGCCAGTCGGCAGCCACGTAGCATCCACGCCGGCTGGCCAGGAACACCATGGCTAAGCGGTCGTGCCCATCCGGGAAGACCTTCTCCACCAACTCCCCCTGGGCGTCGTAGACCTCCAGGTGCCCCGAGACACTGACGGCCACGTCTTTGCCCCCCTCTACTGCCGGCGTCAGGGCGTGGCTGGCCTGGGTGGGGCGCAGGGCCTTCTGCCACAGGAGGGTGCCGTCTCCCTCCGCCAGGTACAGCCGGGAGCCGGCAGTGTAGGCCACTTTACTGCCCACCACGGCCACGCTGCAGGGGGCCACACCGCCGTGCACCGGGACGGCGCCCCGGAACTCCCCCTGCAGCGAGAAGCGCTTGAGGCTGCGGTTCTCCTCGTCGGCCAGGATCAGCTCCCTGGGGCCCAGGGGGCAAATCCCCGTAATCCGGGGCCGTTTCTTGTCACCAGGAACCCGCACCGAGAAGCTGCAGGAGAGGCGAGCGGTGGGGGGCAGCCGGCGGGGCGAGCGCTCTGGGGCAGGGGCCGGCAGCTGTGGGGCAGGGGTTTCTTTCCAGGCGCTATTCTCGCCCCAGCTGGCCGCCTCCACCTCGCTCAGCTCCAGCTGGAAGAGGCTGCCCAGGCTCTGCAGGTCGGCACGGATGTCCAGCCGGGGCCGCGGCCCCTTCAGCGGCTCCCAACGGAAGCCGCGGAGCCAGCCAAGCCGCTGGGTGATCAGGGCCTCCAGGGAGACAATCTCCACCTCCCGGCCCAGGCCCAGCACCTTGCGGGCAAAGGCGACCGTGCTCCGGGCCAGCTGCTCCTGCAGCTCCAGCTGGGCGCGGAGCAGGCCGGCCGCCTTCTCGCGGCCCTCCACGTGGCGTCGCAGGGCAGCCAGCACCGTCTCCTTGTGGGCCAACAGGCGCCGGGCCGCATCAGCGCAGGTGCGCTCCACCACGTCCCGCAGGCCAGCCTCGTGCAGCCGCAGCTGGCTCAACTCCTCCTCCAGCGCAGTTCGGCCCTGGGCCACCCGCCCGGCCATCTCCTCCACCCCGGCCAGGAGCTCAGCCACCAGGGGCCGCCGGGCCTCGGCCGCCTCCGCCAGCGTCTGGCAGGGATGCTCCAGGTGGGAACCCAGCCGGCACTCCCGGCAGATGGGGCTGGCGCAAGGCTCGCACAGGAAGCGCAGCTCCTCGCCCGGGTGCTCCTGGCACCGCACGGCCTGGCGCTGCCGGATCTCTTCGTCATGCTGCCCGGAGAGGTAGCCCTGGACGCTCACCAGCCGGTGGGCATGGGTGAGCCGGGAGCAGCGGTGCCCAGTGGCGCAGGCCTGGCACAGGTTGTCGGCACAGTCCAGGCACCGGGAAACGGCTGGGTGGCTGCCCTCCTGCCCCAGCAGCGGGCACAGGGCGCAGGTGAGGTCCGCCTCGGCCCCCGGGTGCACCAGCTCCAGCAGCCCGTTGACGAAGAAGTTGGTCTTGAGGCCGGCCACCCCCTGCGGCAAGGGCACCTCCTCCCGGCACTCGGGGCACCGCAGAGCCGGGCTGTCGTCCAGCAGCCCCTCCAGGCAGCCCTGGCAGTAGGTGTGCAGGCAGGGCAGGATCTTGGGCTGGCGCAGGCACTCCAGGCAGATGGGGCAGGTCAGAAAGTCGGCGGTGATGGCCTCCGAGAGGGACGGGGCGTCCGAGGCCATGATGTCGGGGCGAGGGGTGGTGGGGTAGCCCCGCGTCCCGCAGGGACCCAGCAGAAGGGAGCCTGCGAGAAGCACCTAGGATGGGTATGGAGAGGCGACAGGAGTCAAAGCCAGGACGCCTGGGTTCGCTCCCCAGGTCTGGGCGGGGGAGGGGCTGGGACCTGGGAACCAGGACGCCTGGGTTCTCTCCTGGGCTCGGGAAGGGGGTCTGGTAGGTTAGGGCGAGGGAAGGGCTGGGAGCCAGGACTCCTGGGTTCTCTCCCTGGTTCTAGGAGGGGGGGTGAGTTCTGGTGGGTTGGCCGCGGGGGGGCCTGAGAGCCAGGACGCCTGGGTTCTCTCCATGGCTCGGCTCAGGGCGGAGGGGCAGGGAGCTGGGAACTAGGACGCCTGGGTTCTCCCCGGGAGAGGGGAGGGGCTGGTGGGTTAGAGCAGGGGAGGGGCTGTAAACCGAGGACACTTGGGTTCTCCCTCCGTCTCCTGGAGGGGGGTGGGGTCTGGTGGATCAGAGCAGGGGAGGAGCTGGTGGGACGGGGAGCTCGGACGCCTGGGTTCTCTCCCCGGCTCGGGGGGGCGGTTAGAGCAGAAACTCCCGGTCTGTTTGCAGCGGGGGTTCGTCTCCCAGGAAATGGGGTCCCTGGTGCCGGGGGGACACCCCGGGGCGGGGGTTACCTCGGCCCGGGGAGCAGGTTCCCCGACGGCCCGGCCGGGCTCGGCGCTGCCTGCGGTTGTGCGTGGCCGGGCAGAAACGAAAGCGAAACCCAGCGGCCGGGGCCGCCCCGCGGGGCCCGGCCAGGGACCAGCCCCGCCTGGGGCCCCCGCAGCCCGGCCCCCCGCAGCCCCCGGCACGGAGTGGGGGCCCCAGCCCCACCACCGACCCCAGCCCGGCTGGGCGGAGTAAAACGAGCCCCACGGACAAACCCCCTTAGCCCGTCTTCTGCCGGGACCCCCAACCACGCCAGCCCCCCAACATCTGACGGGCCCCAGCCTCCCAGCCCCCCGCGGGGTGCGCTGCCACTGAACTATTCAGCTGTTGAGGGGGTCTCGGCAGCTCTGAGGCTTTACTGCCCAGCCCCCCAACTCTGCAGAGATCCTGCCAGTTCCAGCGCCCCACACAGTCCCCCTGAAGTCTGCCCCAGCTCCTAGCCCCACAAGACCCTACCCAGCCCCCCACAGAGAGAGCACCCCCCACTGCTCAGCTCTCCACCCCGCAGGCCCTGCACTGTCCCCCTACTAAGCGCAGAGATCTCCCCCCCCCAGCCCCACAAAGTCCCAGAAATCCACCCTGGCTGCCTGCCCCCTCCAAGCCCCTCCCCCAGCTCCCCATCTAGGCCATGGAGGGTGATGCCCCCCCACAGCCTTGCAGCGGGGGTATCAGCCCCTGGGCAGGAATGGCTGTAGCTCTGAGCGCCTGGGCTCTGCCTGAAGAGGGTAGGGTGGGCCCCCTCTGAACCCCCAAAATCACAGCCCCAGCTCCACACCCCTGCGGATGAGTGTCTGAGGGAGGAGCGGGGTGGCTTTGCACAACCGTATGTCTGCATGTGGTTGTGTCTCCTTGTGCACGCCCAGGCGTGTGTGTGTCCAGGGCCAGGAGCATTTGTGTGGCCCTGCATGGAGGTTGTGGGCCTGGATGGCTTTTGTAATGTATTTGTGTGTGTCACAGGCTCCAGGGGTGTGCGTGTGGGCCTAGTTTCTCCGTGTGTCAGTGCACGGTTGTTAGTGCGTGTGTGGCTAGTTTTTGTGTGTGTGTGACTAGTGCCTGTCTGTGCATGGTCGTTAGTGTGTCTGTGGCTAGTTTCCGTGTGAGTGGTGTAGTGTGTGTGTCTGCGTGTGGTTGTGAGCCTGCCTTTGCGTGCCCCTCCGCCTGTCTCGCCGGATCACGTCTCCTTGTGCCCGTGTGTGCAAGGGGCTCTCGGTTTCCTGTGCTGCTGTGTTTGTGTGTGTAACCCGTCCGTGCCCAAGGTAGCCCACTGATAATGCCAGGGTCAGGGCAGGCTGCAAAAGGAGAGCAAATTCTCCCAGCACTGGTGGGTGACACCACAGTCAGACTTCCCAACCAGCCAAAAGACAGTGCTTCTGATTCCCCCACACTGGTTATCAAGAAGCCACTGTGCAAATACACACAGCCCCCTTTACTGCATTTCAGTCTCTGGCTCCCAAACTGACACTGGGTCCAGTAAAGAGACCAGTTGCTTTAACTCTGTGCTCTTTACTAAAAGATTCTCTCTGATCCCAAAGGATCAGCCACAGTACCAGTTCACTATAAGTTTGGATCTTACCCAAAATACCACGCTGCCAGCCAATCCTTTAGTAACTAAAACTAAAGGTTTATTAGTAAAAGAAAAACAAACAATAAGAGAAGTGTTAAAGGCTTAAAGCAATCAGAGATATACAAATGATTTAAAAGTCTATATACATCAGGTTTCTAGAACAATTGTGGAGTTGCAGGCTTGTATAGTTCCTCTGGTATACATCCAGTACCTGGATGGGTCTAAGTCCTTCAGTTCAGTTGCACAGTGTGTTAATCCAGAGGCGTGTCCGCAGCTGGACAGGAACAAGGACACAAGGCAAAGACGAAGACAAAATGGTTTCTGTGGTTTGATCTTATATACCCTCTGTTACTGGCCATGTGGCTTGTGGAATTTTACAGGAACCAAAATGGAGTCCATAGTCACATGGGCCAATCCGGGTAACTCTTCAGGTATGCCTTTAGTTTCTTCCTAGGCCTTTGGCTTCTGTAAAGGTCTTGATGGGCCATTAAGCGGGCCATTGTCCTGTGGCCTCTCTGTCTGGGGTGTGTCTTTTACAGCACAGTTTGAAATACAGGATATCAAAGATCTCCATAACTTTCCTTACACATATTACACATGAACACAAATATTATCATCTTATTCAGCATATCATAACCTTTCTAACAGTACCTGACGTGGCACGTCTTACATGAATTATTATGATTTTGACATATTAATGTCAAACAACACAAATGCCCCCCCCTCCTAATGCAGCCCGCGTGACAGTGTGATTTCGCCACGGAGCTGTGTGGGTGCGTGAGTGTCAGTGTGGTTGTGCGTGTTTGTTGGCCTGTGTCTGTTTGCACCGCTGCGGATGCGGGGCTGTGTGAGGGCTCTGGCCGCATCTCCCCGTTTGCACGGGTGTGCACAATGATGGCGCTCTGTCTCTCTGTGTTGTTGGGTGCGGGCTGCTGCGTGGTTGTGTTTGTGCTGTGCGGGCGGGGCCTGCGGCTGGTTTCTCGCTGCCCTTCTATTCCCCCTGGCTGAACTTCTAGGGCAGGGGTATCCAAACTTTTGGACTCACGGGCCACAATGCGTTCTAAAATTTGACAGAGGGGCCGGGCAAGGATCAGATGGCTGGAGTCTATTAAATACATATTTATGTACTCAGCATCCAAGGCAGTGCACCCCAGCACTTCAGACCACTCTCCGCTGTGACATTCACTTGCCCTGGTCAATTTCGGCGGCGGAGCTGGAGAGTGGGGCCCACAGACTGGCGGGCACCTTACCATTTTAAGAACCGCTGCGAACCGGTTGCATGTGCAGACTGCCTGGCTCGATTTCAAGAACCTGGGACCTGTTCGGCGGGCGGATTAAGAAGCATGAAGGGCCGGATCTGGCCCACCGGCCGGACTTTGGATATGCCTGTTCTAGGGCCTCCCGCTCTGCCACAAGGGCCGGCCCCATTGCCCCAAAACCCCCGGGGCAGGGCCTCGCCCTCTGGGCTCCCACACAGCTGCTTCTTGCTGTGAGGTATGAGAGGAGATTCCCACTCAGTCGCAGGGCCCAGAGAAGGTCTGAGGGGGTGGAAACCTGTCCCAAGAGTGAGAGGCTCTGGGAATTCCTGCCGTGTAGCCCAACGTGGAGGTTGTTACAACACGAGTGTAATCTGAGTCCCAGGGCAGGCAGCAAACATTCAATCCTAGAAGATGAGGGTGGGGAGGGAGCTCAGGAGGTGTCTCATCCAACCCCTGCTCAAAGCAGGACTAACGTCGGCTAAATCATCCCAGCCAGGGCTTTGTCAAGCCGCAGCTTAAAAACCTCTAAAGATGGAGATTCCACCATCTCCCTAGGTAACCCATTCCAGGGCTTCACCACCCGCCTAGTGACAAACGTTTTCCTAATGTACAACCTAGACCTGCCCCACTGCAACTTGAGACCATTCTCCTAGTTCTGTCATCTGCCACCACTGAGAACAGCCTAGCTCCATCCTCCCTGGAACCCCCTTTCAGGTAGTTAAAGGCTGCTATCAAATCCCCCCTCATTCTTCTCTTCTGCAGACTAAACAGGCCCAGTTCCCTCAGCCTCTCCTCATAAGTCTTGTGCTCCAGCCCCCTTCATCATTTTTCTTACCCTCCGTTGGACTCTCTCCAACTTGTCCACGTCCTTTTTGTGGTGGGGGGCCCAAAACTGGACACAATACTCCAAATGCGGCCTCACCAGTGCCGAATAGAGGGGAATAATCACTTCCCGCGATCTGCTGGCAATGCTCCTACTAATGCAGCCCAATATGCCATTAGCCTTCTGGGCAACCAGGGCACACTGCTGCTAATAATGAGCTCTTCCGCCCAGCAGACCAAGGCCTAACGCCACCCGCCCAGCTGGACAAAAGCAAGCTGGAAAGACGTCGTAGGGCTTTTTAAGTGAGCGTCATTAACCCTTGGCATGATTTCCCAGGGTCACAGCGCAGTCTCCATCTGTGACCATGTTTAAAGCAAGGTGGGATGTTTTCCTAACGGATCTGCTCTGCGAATGGCTTGAGGGGGGAGAGGTCTCCAGCCTGAGCTGTGCCAGGGGGTCAGACAAGAGGGTCATGAGCGCGCCTGGCCTGGGAACCTATGAATCCGCCCTGGCTGCCTTTGCAAAGCAGGCCAGGTTTATCAGATGCTTCGGAGCAGAGGTGACACCAGTGTTCAGACAGGCCGGAGGCAAGATCCTCTCACCATGTCTGTCTCTGCCCCACTGGCCCTTTTCTTCTGGGTCCCAACAGCCCCCCTGTGTAGCTGACCAACTTGTTGGAAGTGGGGGTCCCTTCACCCCGCCTGGGGCTGCCCTGCCCATGAACTCACACTAGCCATTGGCGTCAAGTCACAGACACTCCCTGCTCTGGGGTTGCCCTTCGTGGGGCCTGAGTTAGCTGGCGGCAGACCCAGTCCCACTGGCCCAGTATCTGTTCCATCAACCCCAAACCTACCCCAGCCCCTGTTCTTAGCTGAAGCCTGGCCCCTGTTCTCACCCGTTCTCCCCTATTGATGGACAGCTCCAGTAAGGGCCATTCGCCCAGAGGGTGGGTGACGCCACCCCTGCTCTGGGGGTCCCTAAACCTCCAGCTGCCTGAAGCCAGTGTTGCCCCAATCCTGCTTTAATGAACTGCCTGTAAAACCCCTCCACTGACCATTTTATCTGTTGATTTTACCCACTTTCCGGATATTTGTAAAAATCCTATTGTACATGTGCTTAAGTCAAACTGAAATAAGGTTTGTTTGAAAAGACGTTAAGTTTTTCAGCTAGGAGTGGGCACTGAGTGAGTGGAGTGTGAGCGGCTGAGCGGTTGAGGTGGGTGCAGGCCGAGGGTGATTGCACAAGTGGCCTGAATAAGGGATGTCGAAACGCGATGAAAAGAATGTTTGAGGGAGGACGAAAGGAGCGAAGATGATAACTTTTACCACTCAAGTGGCCAAAGAGGAGTCCACCCTCCTAACTTTGGAGTCAGCCCACTTCCAAGGACAAAATCTGATTGGGTTTGCAACAGCGTGGGTGATTGAGGATCACACCAAATGCAGATGCAGCGTGACAGAGCAAAAACCCATAGACTTATGGGTCTTTTTCCCAGGAAATGGGACAGAAAGATGAAGGCTGGAGGTTCGGGTCTACATCACCACACCAGCCAGGCGGGCCGATGCACATCGGCAGAATCTTCCTCCTCACCCTTATGCTACAGTCACCTGGCCAGTGGCTAGCACGGGCACCAGGAGGCTAGTGACTATAACCTCTGTGAGGCCCCTCTGTATGTTTGTCTGGCTGTGTGGGTGAGTGTGAATGAAAGTACCAACTGAAATGTATCAATGTCTGTTAACAAGAGTCTCTGTCTTTGTAATCACTGGGTAAAGCACAATATTGATATTGCTAGTGTTGATCCTGTTTCCCTGGTATTTGCATTATTGATACTAGCAAGAAATTTCGGTATTCACAATAAATGTGGCTTGTTGCCTTATCCCCGAAAAAGATCCTGTGATATTTGTTATTTGGATAATACAGGGGCAGGACGATGGGGGCTGGATCACCCCATAAATCGCCCTGGCCGGTTCATTCCCTCTGCAGCCCCCGGAACCGGCTGCTGTCAGGCCAGCTATAGGGCTAGATGGACCACGGGTCCCTGTATGGCCGTGGTCGTGCTCTGAGGCACTTTGACCAGGCTGCGTCCTGGGGGGGAAGAGACGACACACGGATGACAATCCCAGATGCCAGAGGCCGGTGGAGACGTGGCTAGCATCCGTGGAAAAGAAGCCCAGCAGAAATTCCCATTTGTGGCCCGGGTGGTGTGTGTGTCTCTCTCTTTCCTTGATCCCTACCACCCACCCCACAGCCCCCGGCCACCCGGTACCCTATTGACATCCCCGCCCCTCGGTGTGGGAAGGCTGGGGGGGTAGGTGGCTGCATAGCTGCATTTACATCAGCGGCAGATGCAGGAACCCGGCCGATCTGCCCTGACTCTGTGCCCTGGCCCGTTCCCCTCCCAGACCTAGCGCGATTGGGTCCAGTCGGAGAGACGCCACGGTTCCCACCTCCCAGCAGGAGTGACCCTGCTTCAGAGCTGGGGGTCTAAGGCGCTTGAGGTTGGCCCTCCCCCTCCAGAGAAGCAGGTCACACGTGCCTCCCCACCCCATCCCGAACCCTATCTTGGTACAGAGCTAACAGCACTATTCCCCAGCAATGGCAGGTCCCCATCTGCTTGTTAAACCAGTCCCATGGCTGGTACCTCCGCAGACCCCAGAGGGGTGGGGGAGAGAGGCACTGTTCCCTGGCAGCTCTGTGTTCTTGGGGAATCGGGGCGCAAAACCCCAACTCTCTCTGGTTCACCTCAATCCCCCCCCAGCCTCGGCTTGAACCAGAAACCAAAGGCAAGGAAAAGGCCGTGGGAGACACCCCTAAACCCCTCCAGAGAAGGGTGATAGGATTAAGACAACTCCCCATGCCTCATCTTCATCGAAGCTGGAACAAGAATTTGCAACCGAACAGAGACCCAAGCCCCAAAGCAGGGACCGCACTGAACTCTAGGGCTGGCAAACAGGGAGGCACAGCATGGTGGGAGATCTCTGCTCCCAAAGTAAAGGAACCGACCCCTGCACCCACCCAGCTCCGCAGTTATCAGCCCATTCTAGTTATTGCTGTCCAAACACTGCATCTGCCTGCTTGCATGGTGAGCTCCCTCCAAGAACCCAGCCCAGAGCCAGGAGTGATCAGCTCCTATTGTCCATCGTGAAGAACCACTCCGGGGCCTCCCTTACCCATAAACAAACCCAGTGTTGTCCCATTGTTTCTGCCCTGCAAAAACCCTACCCAAGTTCAAACCTCAGTTCTGAGGCCTGGATCCAAATGTTGCATCAGCTCCACTGGGATCCCCCTTTTCCTGACTGATCGTGTTGGGGGCTCTGCCTGTCTCAAGGGGGGGGCAGCTGAAAGTGTTGTGTGACCCAGCCTGATTGAGTCCAGGGGCAAATAAGGGGCACAGCCAAAAAGTGCTGTTTGGAGCCGGCCTGCTCAGAAGTGCGCTCTGTTCTGGTGCGGTGCAAGGGGCATATAAGGGTGGCAGCTGACAGTGCTGTGTTACCAGCCTGCTGAGTTCAGGGACATATAAGGGGTCAGCTGAGAGTGCTGATAGCCTGGTCTGCTCAGAGGCACTCGGTTAATCCGGAATGTGTGTGTGTATCGGGGGGGGAGGGGGTTATTTGAACCTGGGGCTGGAGGGACCCAGCCCTGAAAACAGGTCCTACAGGGTAGCTCCGGTGGGAGGGGACGTGTAACCATATGAACACACAAGTAACACAAGCAGCATGTTAATAGAATCACACCCCTCCTTCCAGGAAAGTAACCCGAATAAATGAGCGAAACCCGAGGTGACGAGCAAAACTGGTAACAACACACACAGAGGAGGAGCATTGACAGAAAAACTCCCCCAATACCTGCCTCCACATGGGGGGGGCAGTCCCCACTGCAGTCTAACCCTCCCCAGCACCCAGCGGGCCGGCTGGTCTCTCTTACCAGCAGGACGGCAACGTTGAGCAGCACAAAGGCCACAGTGCCCGCGATGCCGACGGTCTCCCCCGAGCCGGTCGATTCGCGCCTCTCAGCTTGTGCCTGGGTACCAGAACCGGCTGTTCTCCGGCCAGCTGCAGGGCAGACGCTGCAGTGGAGAAGGGGCCGGGCTCCCCCACAACTCCTGCCTGGGCCCCTGCTTGCCCCATCCTTGTGGGTGTTGGCACGGAAGAATGAAAGTTTGGGTTACCAGGAGGGTTAAGGATAGAGCTCTCTCAGGGCTGTCATTTCACCCTCAGCTTCTGGGTTTATTTCCCCTCAACCCAACCGAGACCTGCTCCGAGTGGGTTCCCTGGAGGGGTGGTGGGGAGGACACTTCCTGGCCCCGGGTGCCGTCCCTCATTGCAGCCAACGGCGCCAGGCCCCGCTGCCCAGGGAGGCGCAGGTGAAGCCGGCAGGCGTCATGTGGGGGAAGAAGGGTGAGCCATAGCTGGGGCGGGGGGGGACACCGCAGGGCTCTGGGCTGGGGAGACAGGGCCGGCAAGGGACCAGCTGGGGAGGAGGCAGCGCCCGGCCCCCTTGCCCCATGGAGTGTCCGCAGGCCACCAGGGAGCAGGCTGGGGGGCTCACCTCATGCTGGTCAGAACAGGGAGTGGGGATTTCCCCATCTGGTGTCCCTCTGCCAGGGTCAGACCCAGTGAGCTGCCGGTGCAGCCACCCTGGTTCCACGCTGCCAGCGCGGTCCATCCCATCAGCCGGAGGGGCAGGTTCTCCAGCCTGGCATTGAGCTGGGCGCAGACGGGGATGGCCAGGGCAAGCCTGTGGCCCCCCACGATGCTGCCCAACCTAGGGGAGGGGGGGCAAAGGCCTGTGGCCCCTCATCCTTCGCCCCCCTCCCCTCCCCGCAGTGATCTGTGAGGAGACATTCCCACAGACCTGGGGGGTGGGAGCTGCTCCCGCTGCGTGAGGGGGTCCCCTATCTGCCCCCCGGCCCCTGTCCCAGGTCAGCCTCATCCACAGCCCCTCTGTGCAAGCAGCCTGCTCCCCCTCTGGCCACTGAGGCCCTTCTCCACATGCAAGTGCTGCCAGCGGTGGACCATGGCAGGAATATCTGCCCTGGCCCAGTGGGTGCCGGCACTCGGTACCCACAGGTGAAGCTGGGGTGCCCGGGTTGCTGACACTCATGTGAGCACCAGGATTGCCCGGGACAGGGCTATAAACCTCCCTGATGTGGGGCTGAGATGGGGTAGGGGGGAGCCCAAAGGGCTGTTGGGGTTCCCCGCCCTGGCACGGATGTGGCCCATGCTTCCAGCTGAGCACTCACCAGCAAAACCACTCCAATAAAAGGTATGACCTCATCCACCTTGTCTCTAATATCCTGGGACCAACACGGCTACAACAACATTGCAAACTCCCAGCTTCCAATAGTCAGAGGTTTAGGGTCACCTGAGCATGGGGTAGCATACCTGACCATCTTGGCCATCACCCACTCATGGATCGACCCTCCATGAATTTGCCTAGTTCTTTTCTGACCCCAGTTATACTTTTGGCCATCATAACATCCTGTGGCAAGGAGTTCCACAGGTGAGTTGCATGTTGTGTGAAAAATGACTCTCTCTTGTTTGTATTAAACCCTTCCACACCCACACAACCTCTGGACCTTATTTCACTGGAACTCGGAACGGGGAACTCCCTCATGGGGACAGAGTGGTTATCTCGATCTGGGAACTGCCCTCCTAAATGTAAACAGAAAGGGAACCTTGAAGTTCTGAGGAAATCTCACAGCTGCATCCTTGGTGTGGGAACTTCCAGAGAACTTAAGTAAGTAAACACCAGATACCCTTGAGACAGAGTGGGTTCCAGCTCTTCTCTAACCACCTGCTGGGAGTAAAAGCTACACTCACCTTCTGTCTGGTGCAAAGAAGCCAAGCCGCCTAGGAAGAGGAGGACAGTGAGTACCAGCAGAACGGCACATAGCAGCTTAGCCCCTCTGCAGCCCCTATTCTCAGTTTCACCCTGCTGAGCCGAGATCCTTTGTCTTACACCTTGGAAAACAATTACTGGGAGATTCAGCTCTGCCTTTCACTGTCATAGGCTGAAGGGGGTAATAAACACAGCCTCTTTGACAGCTCCCTTTGGAAGCGAGCACCCCCGCTGATTAGACAGAGATAAGCTGTGGTCGCAGCTCAAAATCTCCTCCCCACGTGTCTCAGTGGCAGCAACATGCTGCTCTCAGGCCTTGACAAATGCACTCTTGCTCTGCTGAGATCCATCCAACGTGCCTCAGCACCTTTTCCCATGGAAAAAGGGGTGCATTTCTGACACGCAGTCTCTCCTTCTCAGTTGTCTTCTAGCAACAGGAAACGTAGCTCATAGCTGTCATTGGGGAGATAAAGAGATCGGCTGTTTCTCTCCTGTCTACAAGGAATCCTTTGTTACCTGGTTTCCTAAGAAAAGCCATCAAATGCAGAGAGTGGCTATTGTTCCCAGCACTACGTGATTGCGTCAGCCATCTGGAGAGGAAGGTCAATGACTTCTGTGGTAGAAATTGCTCAGTGCTTATCCAGCATAATTCAGCTGTTAACTAGACACTTTGCTCTTACCTGTTGGTTGAACATTGAGCCAAAGTTTCAAGAGACCCGCAAGGGTTCAGCCTTAGGCCTGATCAGAAATTCACAGTCGAAACAGCTTTATTGGTGGTAAATTGGGCTTGCGACCAAAAACAACAGTTGGCGAAGGGCGTCCTTCTCCATGGAAAATGTCAACTTCTCGTCAGCCACGCGCCTGAATGCTGCACAATGGCTCTCCTGCAATGCCTCGTGGTAGCTGTAGTTTGGTTTCCATTCTCCTGGAGATTCCCCAACCAGGCCAGGGTGCATCATGAGAGGTGACAGGGGATGCCCCACAGAGGACCATTAGGGGTTAATTTGAACCAGCTGGACAATACTGAGTTCTAATTTCCTAGCCCACTGCCCGCAGCTGCCTATCAGAGGGCCTGGGTTCTCGTCCCCTCCCCAGAGATTGTTCCAGCCCGCCCCTTCTTCCAGCAGCTCCTCTGTAGTGCTTCAAGGAAGATGCTCCCTCCACTGACAGAAGGAAGCTGGTGTGGGTTCTCTACCACCTAGTGCTGTCTACACCAGGGGTTAGGTCAGTTGAACTGCGTCACTTGGGATTTTCACCCCTCTGAGCAGTGTAGTTATACCAGCCTCATTTCCTAGTGCAGACCAGGCCGTGGAAGGATTAGATTACTGGTAAATGTCAATCTTCCCCCCGCACGCACAAATTGACCAAAACAACAAAAAAGCCCACCACTAACCAGCCAAAATTTACAGAGAGGCAAAAGAAGAAAAACCAATGTGCGAACTTACTGCACATTGATCTAAGGATATTTGCTTTGTACATTTCCCCACCTGATGGGGACAATTTGTCTTCTAATTGCTTATGAGGCTTTCACTTTTTGAATTAATGTCTGTCATCACATATTGGCTGAGCCCCGCCGAAAATTGTGATCCATAATCATCGAAAAAAAGCACAAACCCCCATAATTTTGCATGACTGTAAAAACTTGGAGAAAAATAAAAATGCTTCAAAATAAACAAAAATTATCTGTCAAAACGATAAACAAAATCCAATTCTGCCAAGTCTAATTATGGAGGGAAAAAAGCATGCTCTCTCTTGTCTCTCTCTGCCCAAATGAGCTAACATTTTTGCACATGCTAGTTCAGAGACTCCACCAGACTTTGCTCCTGGCTGTAGACGTGTGGCGTTTATCCTAGATGTGCTTTACCAGGGATTATGTCCTGCGACAAACCCTGTAGGGTGTCCAAATCCGCCCGTAGACCCATGCTAGCTAACCTGAATTAACTGGCAGCCAGCTAGCTGGGCTTAGAAAACTCCAGTGTAGACAGACCAAGAATCTCTCTGGCCCCTGTTGGGAAATGCGCTGTAGGGACGGATGCCTTGCCAGTCTGGGGACGGGGGCTTTTCCATCTCATACACCCTTGCCATCCGTCAGCCAGCCAGACGGGGATACACGCTGGGCCGCCAGCCAACGCCCACTAACGCCACGTGGATGCTGGCCCCCTCTTGTGGCTGAAGCTTGCCTGGAAATTGAAGATGCTTCACTTCATCCTTTAAATCAGCGGTTCTCAACCTGTGGGTCGCGACCCTGGCGGGGGTCGAACGACCAAAACACAGGGGTCGCCTAAAGCCATCGGAAAATACATATTTCCGATGGCTTTAGCTGCTGAGAAGTCGCGCTACCATCTGTAGCAGCGCTATTCAGCTGGAACGCACACCGTTATGGATGCGCGTTCCAAACTGAATGCCTGCGCGCATGCGCAGACGTGATTGCATCATCCGTCCGGGGCCTAAGGGGCGGGGGAAGCGGGGGGAACGCTCCACAGTCCATAGCAGCGCATTACGTGTGTCCGGCGCTTGCTGACGTCATCAGTGGGTAGCCACTGATTTGAAGTAGCCACCAAAATTATTTTTTGGTTTGGGGTCACCGCAATATGAGGAACTGTATTGCGGGGTCACGGCATTAGAAAGGTTGAGAACCACTGCTTTAAATGAACGAAACTGGCCCACTATTGCCAAAAGCCACCACAAATGATGGTGAACGCCCAGCTTGTGAGGCCCCCCGGCAGCCTGGGTTTCAGAGGACGCTGTTGGATAATTAGGCCCCTGCAGGGTGCCCGCCCCGAAACTGAGTGACCCAAAATCGTTTCTGAGGACGCAGGGCCTGGTGCTGCACTAAAGGCTTTGACCCCACTCACAGTTTCAGAGTGGCAGGCCCGAGCCTTCGCCCAGCCCCAAAACAGACGAGCCAGGGTCTGCGGGAAACCTGGAGTTACTCTGCAAACTTGGCAGAAACCTGCAGCCTGGCATTCACACCAGGGCAAAGTCACCGCAGGTTTACTCTGCGTTGCTGATGCACACTGGATTGACATCAAGGAAGAGTCACTCCGGATTTAGAATATAACCCTGGGGTGAATCCGGAGTAGCTCTATGAATCTGGAGTAAACGCTGAAATGATTAAATCTGCGCTGAGGCTCACTGTGATAATTGGGCCCAGAAACTCTCCCTTGTGCTGAGCTCGGCCGTAAAGAGGACGCTAGTAATCAATGCACAGAGAGACAAACTCAGAAAAACACGGGCTGAGACTTTATTGGCATGGCACTCCTGCGATTTGTTTCTTCCAGCCGGACTAGCCACAACGGAACAATAAAAACCCGGGCCATTGGATGACTCAAGACAGTTTGCTTTGCACGTTTGGACAGGTGATATTGTGCTTGAAGAGTTGGGAAGCTTTAACTCCACCCTACGGTCATTCAGTAACGATCTGACCTCCTCAGCATTTCCCAGACCTGGGAAAACTTAAATCAGTACCAAATTAAAAAAAAAAAACCCTTAAAAACACTTAAAAAATAATCATTATCCACCAGAATTATTCACACACACAGAGGCAAAAATCAAATCCTGCCCCACCTGGTTAAACAGCAAACTTAGGCAAAGTATCTCCATTTAGTAGCTTCCCTGCCCAGCATGGCTAGATTTCTCCCGCAGGACGTCTGACTCCACTGCCACCTGCCTGGGCATTTCTGCAAAAGCTCGATTCCTTCCAAGGGGTCCTCGCACAACCCCACCGCTTTCTGCAGCTCCAGGGTGCTCCAGCTGGCCTTTAGGAGGACCAGGCGCCCTTAAGCAATCGCCAAGCCCTAGCTGTGAGGCATCTGATCAGTCACAGGGGGGCTGGGCCCGTGTCCCATTAGCAGGGCCGGTCACTCTGGGACACCCAGATGGGCCCTGCAGTGGGTTATGATGTATGTTGATGCTGGATTGGCAGCAGTGAATTTTTGTTCTCGCTTTCCCCAGAGGTAACTAAGAGCAGAACCAGCCCTGGGGGATTCATATTCTGCCCCCCACCCAGCAAATCCAGTCACCCAATGGCGCCCAACCACCACCCCCCTGAGTTCCCACCGGCGGCCTGCCGTGTCTGCAGCAGGGATTCTCGGGGGGGGAGGGGGGCATTAAGGGGGGTTTGTTCTCGGCTGTGCTGGCTGGGGTGGGAGATGCAATTCACACCTGGGGCTGCAGCAACCCAGCGGGGACTTGGCCACGTCCTAAGAGCCCCTGTTTGCGCAGGTCAGGGAGAGAGATAAGACCCCAGCCCTAAAGTGATCCGAGACAGGCCTGCAGCACAGATCAGAGACATGGCGTGGGCAACAGACCCCACGGGTCCTGGTTCCTCCTCCTCCCCCCCCCATCCCACTCCCCTCCCAGAGCTGGGGAGAGAACCCAGGAGTCCTGGCTCCCCCTGGCTCACACAGCACTCACCCTTCCCACCCTCGAGGGCCAGAACCACTTCCTTGAAGACAGGGGCCCTCCGTGTCTCAAGACTCCTGGAGCCGGGACCAGTAGCACCAGGGCCCGTGGAGCTGGGATGGAGCCTCTGGGCACCCTGCCGGGCTGGCATCCTGCAGGACCAGCTGCTGCACGACTGGATGCCGGCTAAATATAGCTGGAGTCTCCTCGGCTTGTTCCGGCCTCAGCGGCTGCCAAGATGTCACTCAGCTGGCCCCAGGGAGCTGGGAGGCCTTTTAAAGGCAGCAGTGTCCTGAGAGCCAGCCAGGCGCCAGGAGCCTGGGCTGTGACACCGTACGGCAGGCTGCACTCGGCTCCCCGTTCGCTACTCGGCCTCTGTCCCTGTTTGGCCTAGACCCCACTCCTCTCCCAGAGCCGGGGAGAGAACCCAGGAGTCCTGGCTCCCAGCCCCCCTTGCTCTAACACTTGGCCCCTCCTCCCCTCCCAGAGCCGAGAAGGAGTCCATGAGGAGCCAGCCCTGTTCCTTGGGTGAGGAAGGGTAGAGTCCTGGCTTCTTGCAAGTTCTTCCTCCGCTGATGACATGAGCCGTGGACTCCCAGGGCTGGCTCTGGCTTGGTTCAGTCGCCGCCACCGCCACAACCGCCGGCGTCAAATCCGCAGCCAGCGCCATGGTCACCGCCGGCGT
>ML675649.1:47972091-47982370 GCA_007922155.1 Mesoclemmys tuberculata | reverse complement strand
ACCGCCGGCGTCAAATCCGCAGCCAGCGCCATGGTCACCGCCGGCGTCAAATCCGCAGCCAGCGCCATGGTCACCGCCGGCGTCAAATCCACAGCCAGCGCCCTGGTCACCGCCGGCGTCAAATCCGCAGCCAGCGCCCCCGCCGTACTTCTTCCCAAAGTCAGCCCCGCAGCCATCGCCCACGTCAGCCTCCGAAATATCTTGGCAATGCTGACAGCACGCCCCCATTTCCTGGAACTGGAGCAAGGGAGGAGGCGGCAGCGTGAGAACCCCCCATGGCTCCCGGTGCCCCACGGGGTGCCCCGCCCCCTTCTCGGAGAGCTCGCCACGACACGGAGCTGCCAGCCAGAGCCAGGGCACAGCCGGGCACTGAGGGCAGTGGACGCGAGGAACAGTGGGGGGGGGCATGACGGCAGGACTGTGCCACAGCCACCAGCTCCTCCCCACCTGCTCCCGCCAGCTAGTGGAGATGCCCTGGGCAAGTTGCCTGGTCCAGCTGTGCCTGGTCCCGGAAGGCGGCTGAATTCACTGTGAGCTGGCAGGTGGCACCTGGGATGCTGGTGGGGCTGGGCTCTGCAAGGCAACGAGGGGTGAGAAGGAGATGAAGACGGGAGCCGGGGGTGGGGGGGGAGAAAATGAGAGGGATGCCCCCATAACAGTGGGGGAACGTTGTCTTCCCCCCGCCGCACTGAGCATGGCCCGTTGCCACCCCAGGCCCGGCCAGCCACAGGAGCCAGACACTGAACGGGGCACCGTGAAGCAGGGACCAGGCCAGGTGACCCACTCACCACAGGGACAGCGTCTCCTCCTCGCCGCTCTGACGTCCCCTCCGCCTCGGTCTCTCTGCATGCAGTCCCTCTCTGGCTCCAGGAGTTGCTGCGGCCTCTTCCTGGCCCAGCCCTCTGACTAAGTTGTGGTTTCCTCTTCCAGGGGGCGTGGAAAATCTCTTCTCCCAAACAAGTGTGAGCAGGCCGCATTGTCCCTGCCACAGCTTTGCCACTCTTGCATAGGCTGGCAGGAGAATCCGGGCCCGCCCTCTGCTCCGGGTTCTGGCTCAAAAGACCCGCTAAACCAGCGGTTCTCAACCTCCAGGGCTGGAGATCACCCAGCCTGCCACGGCGTTTGTTGCTCTGGTTAACTCCCCAGAGGGCGAGGAAGTTTTTCCTAATGTCCAACCTACGCCGACCTATCACCTGGACTTACCTGACACCCCAGCAGAACGGCTGGGGCTGCCTGGGGGAGGGGGGTCAAAGAGGGCATATGGGTGAGAGAAGCTGCAGGCTTGGGGGGGGGGGGTTTCGATGGATTGACATAACACGGGCACTGGGAAATGCCCTGGGAGGATCTCAGGAGACCTGGGCACTCAGGGGAGATGGACGACCTCCAAACAGGAAGAGCCTGGGTGTTAACTAACTGCGCCCCCGGGGGGCTGACCCCCCCACTCACCCGCAGCAGTGTTTGGGGAGACGCTGTAAGAGGAAGTGTGGAAGGGCCAGGAAAGTCCTGGACTCAGCCCAGCAGTGGAGCGTCCCAGGGCAGCCTCAGATGGGCAGCCGCTGAGTGGGAGATCCCAGCCTTTGCCCCTTTGATAAGAGTTTCTTCAAAGCCACAAGGGAGGGGGACAGTCAGCCGATTTATCTGAGGTGCTGTTAGGCCAGGCACTGCTGCTCACAGCGGCCTGCAAGGTTCTGGATACCAGGTGAGGAATAAAAGCACGCCCACACCTGGTAGGTGCACTTATTGTTAATCACGGCTTACGCTCCAAACAGCAACGGGGTGCGTTGCGAAGCGAGCTGCGGGGGATCTTGCCACGCAATCCAAGTGGATTCATGGCTGAGTCTCAGTGCACAGCTTGCATTCCAGCTTTTTATGTACAGCATAGCAGAGCAGCTCTAAGGTACAGCTAGCATTGGCAAATTTACAGCACGTGGCCTTGCTTCCTAACTTTCCTCCTCTTTCGGCAGCACAGACACTTTCACACGGCCTTGCTCAGCCTGTTTATGACGCTGAGCAACACCGTTTATCAAACTGGCTCTGACCAGACCTGTCAAGCCCCTATCTCTGCTGACGCGTTACAAGGCTCTTCCGCGGCCCTCCAGGTTGGCCCTGCGTTGAGCAGGGGATTGGACTATTACATCCTGAGGTCCCTTCCCACCCTTATCTTCTGTGATTCTAAAACTCTAGGGCCACCATTAAAGAGGAACTGTTTTGTGCATTTCGCCAGCCCAGGCCAAAGGGTGCTGCGATACGGGATTAGGGCGGCACAAACTCCCAAGTCCAAGCACAGACAAGAAGCAGTTTATTGCTTTTACCACTGCCTCCCCCCCCCACCAGAGGGGAGGGAAAAAAGCAAATGAGCTGCTGGCGGGCTTAATGATCTCGCCTCATTGCAGCTCTGCTCGGGCCTTTGTCACGCGTGGCCAGGACCGATGCTAAATAGCAAGAACGAAACGCATGGGTGAAAGATCCCGTCCAGTGTGTGAAACGGCCCCGTCTGGCCATGGGATCAATGACCTCGCCTGCACCCATTTCCAGGACAGCTCAGGAGCTTCCCCTTGCCTCTTGCAGAGGCCAAATTATGGCAACCATTTCCAGCACGGATACATAACTTCTTACTTCTCGTCCTTGTTAGAAATAACAAATAAGCTGTCCCGGGGGTGGACTGGGGAGAGGGAACCTTTACTGCCTGCTTGTTCCACCTCGACACTGCGAGTGAGCAACGGGAGGTTACTTTACAATCCTTTTATCCATCACAGTCTGTAACTGTATTCATTTCCAGCAACTCCCCGTAGACCCTTGTGTGGTTACACTGACACCTATAAAATGAATATTACTAACTACATGATGAATACAATTATACGTGCCCCTGTTTGCTGTTTACAGGATTCCCATACAGGGGGCAGGCACCTCACCTTAAAACCTATACATTTTACACTAACATTCTTCAAAGTAAAGGCACGCCACAGGGAGAAGGAAGAGAAGGCTTTCTTCCCGCCAAAGGCCTTGCACAGAAATGGCGATAGTTATTTTATTAGCCTCATCCCCGGCACAGATGGCCAGGAAGGGAGGAAAAGAAGAGAGAGAACAGCCTCTAGCTAGAATTCACAGGGTTTGCCCGTGCTGTGACCCGTTCCCTGTAGCTTAGGCCTGACCATCTGTCCAGCTTTTAACTCTTTACTTTCTTACAGTCCTCACAGACGTTCCGCAAGGGCCATGACACCTGGCGTGTCACTGACGCTCCATAGGGACCTGCCATGAATGATTGCGCAGATACCTGAACTGGGGGAACCCCGCCCAACTTCCCCCCTCCGGCCTGTTGGCACGCAGACATTCCTGGGTCACAGCGGGGCTTGGCCTCTTCTCTTTCCCTAGAACCGCTGCCGCTCCCGGATGGGGCACAGCAGGGACCCAGTCCCGCAGTAACCCACTTTCAAGCACCGGAAGCAAAATGAGCATTGACACGCCGGGCACTGGACCGTAGGGCAGGGGCCCTTCTGCATGTGGGTCACCAGGGTGTGGCACTTGGGGCAGGCCCGCAGCATCGGACATCCGTGCACCGTTGATTTTCGGTTGTCGATTTGGGGCACCCCCTCCAGGGCTTCCCGCAGTGGACATCTGGGGCCCTCGCTCTGTGATGAACTCATCCAGGCGTGCAGATGAGCTGGGCAGGACTGCTGCAGGACACCTGGGTCCAGACGCTGGGACAGGTGCTGGCAACCTGGGCGCTGGGAAGACCGGGGGAGGGGGAAACATTAACCCTCAGCAACCTCTGAGTTTCCCTCCCGTCCCTTTCTTCCTTGGTCCCTGCTAGCGCATCCCCCAGGCCCAGAGACGGACAGAGCTCTACAGCTGACTCCGCACCCCGGAGCCGGGCGCAGGGGCCTGGGAGGGGCAATGGGATTTCGGCCCCTTTGCTCTGTGGCAGGACGCCGTGGATAATCCCTGGTCCCAGGACACACCTTTCTGGAGGGGCTGCCGGCCGACGTGACTCAGAGAACCAGCCAAGTCACAGAGATGTCTGCCTGAGCCAGGGCACGTCCAGGCACCCAGCGCACCTGTCTGTCCCCGTCCAGTTCCTCTTGCCCCATTGTGCCACGGCCCCACGCGCCGAACAGAGCCAAATACCAGCAGCGCTGGGACAGAGAGCCAGGCTGGTCACCCCCCCCCCGGGCCACTGGCCCCTAGGAAAAGAGGAATAGGGCCCTCCGGGAGGGTGTGGTGCATGTAGAGGAAGCTGGAGGATGGAGCAGGGCCCAGGGCCACAAAGTCATGGTGGAGCCAATAAAAAAAAAACGGGCCTCTGAGCCCCCCAGCTCGACTCCATTAAACCCCACCCTCAGAGCTGGGGAGAGAACCCAGGAGTCCTGGCTCCCAGCCCCGCCCCCTCCGAGACGGGGAGAGAACCCAGGAGTCCTGGCTCCCAGCCCCGCCCCGCCCCCCCCCAGCCGGGGAGGGAACCCAGGAGGCCCGGCTCCCAGCCCCCCCCCCCATGCACTGACTGACCAGGCCCCCCTCTCCTCTTCTCCACCAGCTGAGGAGAGAACCCAGGAGTCCTGGTTCCCAGCCCCCTCCTCCCCCGACGGGGAGAGAACCCAAGAGTCCTGGCTCCCAGCCCCGCCCCCCCCCCGACGGGGGGGGGACCCCCGGGGCCGGGCTCCCCCCCCCCCCCCCCCCCAGACGGGGAGAGAACCCAGGAGTCCGGGCTCCCAGCCCCGCAGGGAGCCCAGGGGTCCCGGCCGGGGAGGACGCGGGTACCTGCGGCAGCGAGGCGCGGCTCCGCGGGGCGTCTGGCGAGGGGAATTTCCAGAGGCGTCGGTCGGACTCGGCGCCGCGTTTCACTTTCTCTTGCCTCGGCCCCGCCCTCAGCCGCCGCTGAGATACGCCCGCGCGGTGCCGGGCGAGGAGAGGGTCCGGGGGGTCCCCGCTCCGCCGCGGGGGCAGCGAACAGCTGGACCCGCTGCGCCCGCCCGAGATACGCCGCGCAGAGCGGGGCGCCGCGTTCACACCGGTGGAGACAGTTCGGTCCGGAGTGACACCGGTCCCGGGAGCGCTGCACGTCACCCCCTTCTCCCACGGGGGCCCAGCGACCCCCGTCTGCGTTCGCAAGGGGCCGGGGCGGTAACTCCGGCGTGGCTGAGGTCTCCAGCGCACTCGTGTGGACAAAGCGATGGGACCGCCCGGAGCCCGCACCTGTCCGGACCCTCCCTGGGTTTGCGGCTCACGGCGAACCACCGCTCGGGCGCCGGGAACCGAAGTTTCCTACCCAAAACCACCCAGCCTGGGGCGGTGCCGCAGGGGGAGTGGGGGTCTCCCATCGATGGGTCCAGCAAGCGGCTGTTGGCCAGTGTGGACGGATGCACCAGAGACGTGCAAAGCTGGCTTTCCAGCCCCACCCACGGCCTCTGGGGCTGGAAGGGCCGGCTCCTGCCTCAGTTGGTGGATTCCCTGCAGCTTGAGGTCTTCAAATCTCACTTTTGAGGATTTCAATAACTCAGTCATGGGTTCGGGGTTGTTATAAATGTGTATGGGTAGGGTTTTGTGGCCTGCCTTGTGCGGGAGGTCAGACTAGATGATCATATTGGTCCCTTCTGACCTATGAGTCTATGAGTCTATGAGTTTCCCCCCACCAGCGCTGCCTGACTCTCAGCAGGTGCAACCCTTAAAAAGCGGCCAGCCAGGGCATCTGCCGGCCGTGAGAACTTAACTCCCCCCGCCAACCCCAGCAGCAGGGGGGGTGTGTGTGTGTGGGGGGGAACTGGTTGTGTTGCCTCTCACGTCCCGGTGACGCCACCGAGCGCCTCCGCGGCCTAGCTACAAGATGGGCTCACTCGATGAATCGCCACGCCCGGCCGGCCGGCCTGGCACAGCTGGGTTGCTCATCTTGGGCCTCCCCCGCGATTTATCAATTCACGGTCACTGACCCTTGCTCAGGGTTAAAGCCCAAACTGGCCCAGCCCAGACAAAGCAAAGGCCCTGCCCTGAACCTCTGAACCTCTGCTTGGGTCCGGAGCAGCATGTTTCTTACTCTGCCCCCCGGAACCGTTTCCATCCCTGATACAGAACGTGCAGCGCCTAGCGCGACGGGCCCCGGGGGCGCCTGTCCCCGTCAGATCTCCGCGCCGGCTCCTGGCCTCTTTGCCCCCCATGTCCCCTCCACCGCTCGGCCCTGCTGTGCGTGGGGGGGTCTTCCTCAGAGCCCCCTCCTGGCGCAGCTTCTCCCAGCGCCCCTCTAGCAAACTCCTCCCAGCCCCGCGGCTCGCGGGGGTTTCCTTACTTGAGGGTGCCCCGTTTTCGCAGCGGGGGACCGTGGGTCTCGGGCGCCTGGGGGGCAATACTTACATTTCCAAGCCCCCCATTGGCGGCAGCGCCCTGCGGGGGGGGCGGCGGGCCCGTTTCCCGCTCTGCCCCACTCCTGCCCCCCGTGGGGGGGCGGCCGGCAGCGGGAGTGACAGGCCCCCAGGCCACCCGGCGGCGGGGGGGACCGTGACGGACTCTGGTCCCCGTGGCTCCCTCGTTGCACCCAGCGCGAGGTGGAGGGGCCGGGAGAACACTTGCTACCCCACAGCGGGGGCGGCTCCTCCAGGGAGGGCCCGGCTGGTGCCCCCCGCAGGCCGGCGCCGAGGGCATGGCCCGCTCGGGACTGCTGGGAATGTTGGTTCCCTGCTGCGGTCCCGGGAGGGGAGGCGCAGGTTTACGGCACCTGGAGCGGGGCTGCGGGGCTGCGGGGCCCGGGGGGGGGGAAATAACAGGAGAAAGTATGCAGCAGCCTCATCTTTTATTGCAGAATCAAACTCGAGGGTCCCCTGAAAAGTGCGGCGGGGTGAGGGGCGCGACCTCCCCCCCCAGCCCGGTCCCCGTGGGCTGCTGATGTGACCCCCGGGCCGGGACTTGATGGGGTAAAGTGCATGGGCTGGGCCGGGCCGGCGGGGCAGTGCCCGGCCCCAGGAAGCAGCGCGGAGCAGTGGTCCAGGGGCAATGGAGCCCAGGGGAGGGAGCGGGGGGAGTGTGGCGGGGGGGGGGGGAGCCAGAGGCACCAAAGCACAAGCTGGCCCCGGGCGCCCCTGTTGCCCAGGCGGGCGGGCGAAGCCGCATCGCGCTGCGGCAAGCCGGGCGGGGGGCCTGGCTCTGAGTGTCCAGTGCCCGGCCCCATGGCCCCGGGAAGAAGGCCGGTGAAGGCAAGGCAGCGCGCCGAGAAGGATGCATCCCCTCGGGCGGCCCTATGCCCCCCGGCTCTGCCTGGCCCCCCCGCCTGGACATCGCCCCTGCCCGGGGCCCGCCGCGTGGAAACGTTTCAGCTCTTCGCCGCCGGGCCGTGGCTCTCCTGCCCGGCCCCCGGCCCCTCTCCAGGGCCCCGGGCTGGCTCACATCTGGGTCACCAGGATCTCCGGCCTGTGGATGTGCACCTGTGATGGCGAGGGGGGTCGTGAGCAGAACAGGGCGGCTGCTTTCTGAAGGGCAAATACGGGGGGACGTTTCCCGCCCCATCTGTGCTGGGGGCGGGGGCTATTTCCCTTTCCTTGTGGCGTGGGCGCGGGGACTTTCATTCCCCATCCCTTGTGTCCAGTGACCACTGAAACCCCCGGTCCTGCCTCCCAGGCCGGGAGCTCGGGTTCGGCTGCTTCCCCCCCCCGCCCCGGCCGTGTCTCTGAGCCCGGCTTCCCAGCGGAGAGGCCCCCCACCGGGAAAGGGCCGCGTCTCTCCCCGCGCCGCCCGCGCGGGGAGGCTGGTGCCCGAGTGGCCTGGCCTCGTCCCCCGTTCGCGGCGGGGCGCGCCCGTGGGCGCTGCAGGCGGGAGGAGGAAGGGGCCGATACGTACCGGGATGGAGGAGTCGACGGACTCCAGGTTGATCCGGAAGGAGCCGGAGCCGTCCGAGTCTGTGGGCCGCGAGAGAGAAGCGGGGTGAGGCCGGCGGAGGGGCCGGCCGGTGGCTGGACCGGGGCGCCCTGGGGAGGGTCGCTCCCGAAGCCCAGCGGGGGTGGGCGCGGCCTTGACCCGCTCTCTGCGGTCCCTGGGCCAGGGGTTCCCATCGCCCCGCCCGGGAGGGATCCGGCAGGGCCGGCCTTACCTTTCCAGTGCTCGGCGCCCTCGTTGCGGATGGTGAAGCTCCCGGGGACGCTCCACTCCCCGTCATCTTCCTCGTACAGCTTCCTCTCCAGGTCCGCCGTGACCGAGCACCCGCTGTGGGAGACGCGCCGACAGCGACACCGCTCAGCGCCGGGCCGGGCGGCACCGCTGGGGGCTTCCCCTGGTCCCCCAGGGGCATCGGACCCGACTTGCCTCTGCCCCAAGGGATCCCTCCGTCTGCAACCCGCCCCGCCAGCCAAAGGGCAAGGAGCGTTCTCAGACCAGCCCCAACGCCCCGCGGGCCCCTGGGGCCCTCAGATCCCACAGCAAGCCTTCCTCAGTGGAGCCTCGCGACCCACCCTCCCCCCTGGGAAAGGACGCTATCCCCGCTTTGGAGAGGGGGAAACTGAGGCACAGACATAGGGTGGCAGAGCTGCGAATAGAGCCCTGCCGTCTGGATTCCCAGCCTCCCTCCGCTGTAACCCTCTAGACCCCACTCCCTTCCCAGCACTGAGAAGAGAACCCAGGAGTCCTGGTTCCCAGCCCCCTCCTCCCCACCACTCCTCCCAACCAGACCTCATTCTGCTCCCACATCCAGGGGCGGAACCCAGGCCTCCTGGCTCCCAGTGCAGGCAAGGGCCCCTGTGCTCCCTGCCAAGTTACCTGAACTGGATTTTCATCTTCTTGGCTCTGAACAAAAAGATGCCGAGGATGGCGCTAACGATCACCAGAGCCGCCACGGTCAAGCCCAGGCCCATGCCCAGTTTACTGACGCGGGTCGCGCAGCGCTCTGTTGGGTACCAGTACGCCTTCGTCTCGGAGCAGCTGTGGGAGAGAGGCGGGGGGTGAGAATTCCAGAATTCCCACCCCAGCCCCTTCCCTGCCCTGCCTCATCCTGTCCCTGGAGCCACTTCCCGGGGGGTCCCCTGTCCAGTCCAAGCTCTCCATCTCCAGGGAGAGGTCCCTGCTGTCCCTGGAGCCCTCCAGCATGGAGGCGAGAGGAAAGCAAACGCCTTTGCCCTGACTCCAAATGTTTTCTTTCCATTTAGGGCTTTTGTACCAAAAGCAAAGGAGGGCGAGTGTCACGAGGCAGCCGGGGGGAGGAGGAAAAGGTGCTGGTCCTTGTCACTCATGCAGAGTCATTCCCCATGACCAGGAAAGGCACCCAGCCGCAGGAATGGGTCTCTAACCAGGGGACATGACCCTAGGTGGGATGTGGAAGACCCGCGGTTCATTCAGACGTTGCCGACACATTTCGATTTTGGGTGGAGTGGGTTGGTCAAGACTAGGACACGAACTCGACACACGTGCGCGCATGTGTGTGTGTGTGAGCTTGGATGTGTGTGCACAACTCACAAGCACTGGGGGCCAGCTTTGGTCAGCTGGCACTGCCCGTAGTTGCAGTTCATGAAGCCCGGGGTGGCCTTGGTGCAGTTGGAGATGCAGGAAAAGCTGGATTTGGTCAGGAAAGGGTAGTAGAACTGGCGGTAGCCTTCGGGGGCAATTTTCTGGCAGTATTCTGGAGAAGACAGAGACGAGGGGTGGGTTAGGAAGGAAGCGCTGACCCCACTCTCCCAGCTGGTTGTTGGTCACTCACCGGTGTAGTTGAACTCGGCCTTTGTCGCGTTGGAAACGGCAGCGGAGGAGGCGTTGAAACACATCGCAGCTGGAAGACACAGGAAGAGCAGTTCTTGGTGAGCCACCCCGGGGGGGTCCTGGGCATTGGGTGGGAGGGGGAGTGAGAGATGGGGATGGGGACCCTTTGGCTGCACACCCTCCTCATGGCCCTGAGAGTCACCCCAGCTGCACTGGCTTTTCCACTGATTGCGGGTTCAGAAAGCCTCTCTGGCTACCCAATCCCTGGCTGGGCCTGGGAAAGGCTGCCCCCCAGGGCACACCTCACAGGGCTCAGGGATAAGAGAGAGAGAAAGCAGTCCTCTGGGACCTCAGGCCAGTCACTGAAATCACTGAGATAAATGCTTCTCTCCATCCATCCCCCCAACACCCTTCCTTCCATCTCCCCCACATACACCCCTGCATCCATCCATCCACTTCTCCCTCCACTCCCACACCCCCTTCATCCATCCATCCATCCATTCACCCCTCCATTCCCACGCCCCCTTCATCCATCCTCATACACACTCCCCCTGCTCCCTATCTATCTATCTATCTATCTATCTATCTATCTATCTATCTATCTATCTATCTATCTATC
>ML675649.1:47955350-47972081 GCA_007922155.1 Mesoclemmys tuberculata | reverse complement strand
ATCTATCTATCTATCTATCTATCTATCTATCTATCTATCTATCTATCGTTGTCTCCAACCAGCTGGGGGAATTTGGGGGTAGCTATGGTGAATCTTTCTCCCAGGACCATGGATTTGTCTTCTCCCTTCTCCGCCCAGCCCTCACAACAGAGACACTCACACGAGTTGCTGTTGCAGTTGGTCTGGTCCTGAGCCGCGGTCTTTATCTGCGTCATCAGCTTCTCAGACACAGTGTCAACCTCTTTGTCGACCTCTGTGTTGGCAGGTAAAGCCAGGATGACGATGTGGTCCACCACGACGCTGCCCTGCCTGAAGGAACAAACCCAGCACAGTGGCCCTCCTTCCTGGGGCTTAACTCAGGTGCCCACCAAAGAGCCCGGAGGATGAGATTGTCACCAGGGCACAGGCAGTTGAGGCCCCAGTGCCCCATGAATTAGATTAATATAGTCATAGGGTTTAAAGCTAGAAGCAAAATGGCAGCCTCCATGCGGCGTGAGCTTGCATATACAGCATGGGTGAGGCCGTGCTGCAGGGAGGATGCTGTTGGGGTAGTGGAGAACGACAGGTTTGAAAAAGGGGTCATGCGGAGGAAATGTTTGGGAACTGCTGGTTTACGGAAACCAGATTGGGTGCCTTTTTTTTTGGTAAATACACAGGATGACACCAAGAACAGGCGTGACCCTGTAGCACCAATTTCTTCTCCTAACAGAAGAGACCCAGAAAGGCTCTGAATATTGGTGAAGTGCTGGTGCCAAAGAGCCAGCCGCACACCCAAGACACACACACATGCCTACTGCAAGCAGAGTCTCGTTTAGGAGGCTCACATGGATGGGGTGTGGCTTGTGGGCATGGCCTAGGTTGTGGGCGGAGCTTGGGGGTACAGTTACGAAGCTCCAGGGCGTTCCCAATACTCACGTCAGTTTCAGGATCTCCACGTCCTTGTACCCTTGGACATTGCTGTAAACCAGCGCCATCTGGAAGGGAAAAGCGTGCACGTCACCGGCAGGAATTATCCTTAACCTCCCACTCCCATCTCTGCCCCACTGAAGTGGGACCAGGGAGCCCGGGGGGGGTGAGGGGGTGTGGGATTCCCAGCCATGGCACCATATTAGCAAATGCTCCCTGCTCCAACCTGGAGATTCACCAGGAAACCAGCACTCAGCACTGGGAAAGACCCACTGTGCCCTCTATAAAGTCTTTTCTCCTCTGGGACGGGGCAGAGATCCTCCCAGCCCTTCCTGGGGGAGGATGGGGATGATTCCCTGATCTCATGCCTCTCTTGGGAAGTTCCCCCCTATCCCCAGACCTTTCTGCCCCATCAGCTCTCTCTGGGGGGTGCTCTCTCACTAACTCCCCCTTACTGGTCGCTCCTCCAGCTCTCACCTGCATCTTGAAATCCAAGGTGAATTTTTTGTATTCCATCGACTTGTTGTTCTGCAGAGCGGGGGTGAATTTTTGACTGGTGACCTGCAGCGTCACATTCACCGTCACGTTCACCTCTTCATCCGGGATGGGGAAGAAACACAGTGAAAATGAGCAACCACCATGGGAACGGCTGAGGGGAATTGTCTCCTCCATCCCTTCCCTCCAGGACCCTGGGGGTCCTCGTCTGCTCTCCCCATGTGCACCGAGACTCCTGGCCTTCAGAACCCATCATGTCATTTGCTACCTAGCCAGAGGGGGCCAACCGCGGAGGGACACCTCACTAGCCATTTCACCACCCACCACCCTGCCAGCTGAACATGTTTCTGCACCGTCCTCACCCAGCCCGGGAACAGAACCGGCTTGTCCCACCCAACCAGTCCTGCTGGGATGGGACTCCAGGATTCAACCGCTCATTCTTCCCCCAGCCAACCTCCCTGCCTTATTACGTTCTGGCCCACAGCCCGAGCCACACAACCCCCTCAGATGCTAACGGGGTGCCTGCCTGGGACCAGCCATCCTGGCTCATGGCCCAGGTGGAATAGGTTTCCAAGGGTCACCTGCATTGCAGCAGCTTAGGGTATTGTCTGAACCCCCGACACAAGGATCCATTTACACAGGATTTCATACCAACTTTGACCTCGATGGCTTCTGCAGCGTATTCACACGCCAAACCCTGGAAACTGGATGTGCATTGGCATGCACCGTTGACCCAAGTCCCCTCGTTTTGACAGCGACTGTGTTCACACTGGCTGCCATAGTAACCATCTTGACAGATGCATTTGTTCCCGTCACGCGTTCCCCCGTTCTGGCAGGGCACTGAAAGAAACAATCCAACGCCCTGAGTATCAGCGTGAGTCCAGATTGGCTTGTAGACAGCAGCTGTGTCTCTGACTCCTAAATTGCTCTTGGTTTACACTGGTGTGGAATTACACAATGAGGCAATGCTGAGCACCATAACAAGCTGCAGTCTCAGCATAGCAGCAGCTGAACTGTCGTCAAGGCTTTTGGTGGCCTCCTGGAAAAAGATTTGGGCACAGAAGAGGATGAGGAGGCTTTGCAGACATTTACAGGCTGGTCCACACCAGCAGGGGAGAAAGCACCAAGCAAAGGGTGATTTTGAAAATGTAACAAGGCGAGGGAGGCAGGTGTCCTCAGCTGATCACAGGTGGGAGTCAACATTTCAGGAGCAAATGAGAGAAGAGAGGTTGGTGGGCAGAGAACAGGAAGGGCCTTGAATATGAAGTCAAGTAGCTTATGTTCAAACTTGGTGCAAGTCACAGACTTTACGTGGGCTTCAGCAACGTGTAAGAACCCGTTATGCTTAACAGTGGGTATTTAGCTGAGGTACTCAGAGTCCCTTTCTCAGCCCTGAATAACTGCACTGTGAAGCCCAAAAGCTTCTTTCTCTTTCCAAATATAAGAGAATCCAACTTAAAAAAGGAGATCTTACCCCTCACATACCTTGTGTCTCTCGAATCCTGAGCCCAGCACAGTTACAGAAGCACTGCAAACTACAGCATGAGCTATCACTCACCTGCAATGGTCGTGGGGCTCTGCGTGGTTGTGGTGGTGGTGGTGCTCTGGGTGGTTGTGGTGATGGTGGTGGTTGTAGTGACAGGGGATGCCGTGGTGGTTTTGTTGGAGGATTCACACCTGTCACCGTAGTAACCCGGGAGACAGACACATTCCGTTCCGATGGGCACGCCCCCGTTCTGGCAGGCCATGGAGCTATTGTATAACTCACACCGGCGGCCGTAGGATCCTGGCAGGCATAAGCATTCGGATCCAACGGCGGTGCTGCCGTTCTTGCAGGTCTCCTCAGAACTTGCATTGTCACAGTGTACACCGGAATAGCCCACCAGACAGACACATTGAGTCAGGTTGGCAACTCCGCCGTGCTTGCAGGGAACTGAAAGATGTTTTAGTGGGATTCAGGACATGCTCCCAAAGCATATTCAAAAGATTCACTCCCCTCTCAGAGTAGGAAGAGAACCCAGGAGTCCTGGCTCCCAGCCCACCCTGCTCTAACCCACCAAACCCCCCATTTCTCCCAGAGCCTCGGATAGAATTCAGGAGTCCTATCTCCCAGCCCCCACTGCTCTAACTTTTGGCCCTCATTCCCCTCCCATAGCTGGGGATAGAACGAGGAGTCCTGGCTCCCAGCTCTAACCCACTAGAGCCTGCTTCTCCAGTGAAGTCAACAGGAGCTAATTTTTTCTTATAAATGCATATTTAGAAGTGTGATATTTAGGCTTCTAAATGTCTTTTTGTTTTGGTGGAAAAAAATGAAAGCTTTCAATTTCAGGTTGACCTGAAATTAATTTTTTCCCTTTCTTTCTTTCTTTCTTTCTTTCTTTCTTTCTTTCTTTCTTTCTTTCTTTGGCTACCAAGCTGAAAAATGAATTATTCACTTAGCTCTAATAACGATTTCAATTTTTTAAAAAAAACACAATCTACCTGACTGACGTAATATCCGGATGTAGTTATAAACTGTGTAGAGCAGGGCTGAGTTATTTTGAAAATGGGACGTTAGGCTCCACCCATAAATTATGTAACACATTTACTGGTGATGTCTCAAGACCCACCCACCACTCGTAATACTTTGCAATGCTGAAATAAACATGCAAAATTAAGGAATCCCCCCTCTTGTCCAATTTATTCCAGAGTTGATTGTATGGACTAGTTTCTGGTGCAAGTCTACACTGCTAGCAATCTCTTTCCCTTTCTGTCCAGTCCAGGATTGTCTCCTTAAATGAAAAAGCTGGGAGATTTTCTTATGCTTATAGCCACCAAGCGCCTCATTAGCAAAGCAGAGACGTGCTATGTCCGAACCCAATCAGACAGATGGAAAATACACTCTAAAATACTGGCATGAAATCACACATCTAACAAATCCTGAATCCACAAGTCCCACTGAAAATTGGATGGAATAGTGATAAAGGCAGCAGTGTCACACTGGTACTAGACAATAAACAGGTATAACATAATGAAGAGCAGATCCTGCACCTTGCAATGACCCCGCACAATACCCAACCAGTGCAAATGAAACATACAACATCACTGCACAGCAATAGAAACAGACTGCAATGAAAAAACTGTAGAGTCACGCACCTGGAGTAGGGGGAGGACCAGTAGGATACCATGGGGGACCTGGATAAGGACATGGGGTAGTTGAAAAACTCGAGGAGGTTGTGATGGATGTTGTAGAAGTACTGCCAGTAGTAGTGGTGGAAAATCCAGTTGAAGTGGTGGTGAGGGTAGTTATGTCAGTAGAAGTGGTGGATATAGTAGAGGTCGAGGTGAGGGTACTTGTGTTAGTGGAGATGCATGGTTCAGTAGAGGTGCTGGTGGATGTAGTTGTCTCAGTGGAGGTGGATTCAGTGGTGTTGGTGGGGGGTGTAGTGGTGGTGAGAGTAGTTGTGTAAGTAGAGGTGGTGGTATGTTCAGTGGAGGTGGTTGTGAGCATAGTTGTGTCAGTAGAGGTTGTGGGTTTAGTGGAGGTGGTCATGAGGGTAGTCGTCTCAGTGGAGGTGGTGGGTTTCGTGGAGGTGGTGGCGAGGGTAGTTGTGACAGTGGAGGTAGTTGGTACAGTGGAGGTTGTGCGCATAGTTGTGTCAGTCGTGGTGCTGGTGGGGTTAGTGGAGGTGGTGGTGAGGGTAGTTGTGTCAGTGGATGTGGTGGTGGGTATAGTAGAGGTGGTTGTGAGCATAGTTGTTTCAGTGGTGGTGGTGGTGGGGTTAGTGGAGGTGGTGGTGAGGGTAGTTGTTTCAGTGGAGGTGGTGCTGGATTGAGTGGGGGTGGTGGTGAGTATAGTTGTGTAAGTGGAGGTGGTGGTGGGTTCAGTGGAGGTGGTGGTGAGTGTAGTTGTGTCAGTGGAGGTGGTGGGTTCAGTGGTAATCGTGGTAAGGGTAGTTGTGTCAGTGAAGATGGTGGTGGGTATAGTGGAGGTGGAGGTGCGGGTAGTTGTGTCAGTGGAGGTGGTGGTGATGGTACTAGTGTCAGTGGAGGTTGTTGTGAGCATAGTAGTGTCAGTGGAGGTGGTGGGTTTTGTGGAGGTGGTGGTGAGGGTAGTTGTGTAAGTGGAGGTTGTGGTGGGTTTAATTGAGGTGGTGGTGAGTGTAGTCGTGTCAGTGGAGGTGGTTGTATGGGCAGTTGTGTACATGGTGGAGGTGGTGGGTGTTCTGGAAGTAGTTGTTTTATGCGTAGTTGTGTGAGAGGGTATAGGCGTCACTGTAGGTGTGGGTGTATCTGTAGTTGTGGTCTTAGATAGGGTGGTCATTGTCTTAGTCACCGTTGTGGGGGTTGTCAGCTTCGTTGTCGTGCTGGTGTGCGTCGTTGGAGTTGTGGCGTCGTAGTCCTTGCATTCACACCGGGGTCCCCAGTAGGTGGGGGGACATATGCAGTCAACGCCAACTGGGGTGCCCCCATTCCAGCACTTTGCGGTGCTATTCTCCTTTTCACAGAATGAGCCCCAGTATCCAAGGGGGCAGATACAGTACGTTCCCAGTACCGTGGCGCCGTTCTGGCAGGCTGTGGAATCGTTCCTGAGCTCACACCAGTGTCCTGAGAAACCGGGTGGGCAGACGCATTTATATCCAACAGGAGTTCCCGCGTTCTGGCAGGCTGTTGTACTGTTCTTGCTCTCGCATGAGGCTCCAGTATAACCAGGTTGGCAGTAGCATTTATCTCCGACAGGAGTTCCCCCGTTGTCGCAGGAAACTGAAAGACACAATATTCCCCATCTTATATTGAGCATGAATCAGAAGAGGTTCCAAATTCATGTAAAAGACCTACTTTTCCCCCCCAGAACTGGGGTGAGAACGCAGGCAGCCCCCAGAAACTTCCTGTTCCCCCTCTAATCCATTAGACTGCACTGTGCTGCCGAAGATGGAAATATAACAACCCAGTTCTCTAGGTTCCCAGGCCCCTGGTTCCCAGGCTCCCCCCCTCCACTTGGCCCTCCTGTCCCTCCCAGATCCAGAGAGAGAACCTAGGAGTCCTGGCTCCCACCCTTTCTGCTCTGACCCACCAGACCCCACTCTGCTCCCAGAGCTGGGGAGAGAACCCAGGCCAATGGGACAGGCTGAAGAAAGTGGAGATTGTGAGCATATTGTCAAGGGTCGTGTTCCCATAGAGCAGCAGGCATCCATCAATAAAGTCATAAAATTTCAGTATGAATTTGTCTAGCTTCAACTTCTACCCACTGGATCAGCTTAGACCTCCCTCTGCTAGATTGAAGCGCCCATTATTAAATCTTTTCTCCCCATGGCAGTACTTACAGGCTGTGGTCAAGTCACTCCTTCGTCTTCTCTTTGCTAAGCTAAACAGATCGGGGTCCTGGAGTCCCTCCCTACAAGGCAGTGTTTCTAATCCTTCCATCCTTCTTGTGGCTCTACTCTGACCCCTTTCCGATTGACTTCCTGCTGGGGTGTGGGCACCAGACCGGGACCCAGGATTGCAGCCACGGTCACACCAGGGCCAAACACAGAGGTAAAATCCCCTCTCTGCTACTACTTCTGGCCTTAGAATCTATGAATCTCCGGTCCCAGATTAGATTAAATGAACTGTTAAAGACACTTTAGTTGGTTTTTCTCCCCTCATATTTTTTCTCTTTATGCTCACACCAGGGGCAGAGTTAAAGCTATTTGGGTGCCTTACCTGTGCACTTCCAGATTTTAACCTGGCTGGATGGCCTCTCAGTGTCATCTTAGCCCTGAATTCCTTGGCTTTTAGTGCTTGGGCTAACTGGAAAACACTTTGTTACACCCTCCCTGAAATGTCTTCACCCTTTGATTACTAACAGGCACTCTCTGCCTGTACTCCATGGTTGGATTTTTTCTTGGCACTTCCTCATTGGCCTGTTTGTTTTTCTAACGAGAACAAATTTCCTGCTCAACCACTAAACAATAAACCCAAAGCAAATGCCACCAGGAGATATCTCCGTGATTTGAAGACTTGATATATATAAAGCTTTGGATGCCGTATCTCACAATATTCTTATCAGCAAGTTAAAGAAAGATGGGTTGGTTGAATGGATTATAAAATGGATAGAGAGCTGGCTAGATCATCAAGCTCAATGGGTAGTGATCAATGGCTCCATGTCTAGCTGGCAGCCGATCACGAGCGGAGTGCCCCAGGAGTCAGTCCTGGGGCTGGTTTTATTCAACATCTTCTTTGATGATCTGGAAGATGGGGTAGATTGCACCCTCAGCAAGTTTGCAGATGACACTAAGCTGGGGGAGTTATAGATACCTTGAAAGGTAGGGATAGGATACAGAGGGACCTAGACAAATTGGAGGATTGGGCCAGAAGAAATCTGATGAGGTTCAACAAGGACAAGTGCAGAGTCCTCCACTTAGGACGGAAGAATCCCATGCACAGCTACAGACTGGGGCCCGACGAGCTAGGCAGCAGTTCTGCAGAAAAGGACCTGGGGGTTACAGTGGATAAGAAGCTGGCTATGAGTCAGCAGTGTGCCCTGGTTGCCAAGAAGGCTAATGGCATATTGGGTTGCATTAGCAGGCGCATTGCCAGCCGATCACGGGAAGTGATTATTCCCCTCTATTGCGCACTGGTGAGGCTGCATTTGGAGTACTGTGTCCAGTTTGGAGCCCCCACTACAAAAAGGATGTGGAGAAGTCGGGGAGAGTCCAGCGGAGGGCAACAAAAATGTTTAGGGGGCTGGAGCACAAGACTTATGAGGAGAAGCTGAGGGAACTGGGCTTGTTTAGTTTGCAGAAGAGAAGAATGGGGGGGGATTTGATAGCAGCCTTCAACTACCTGAAAGGGGGTTCCAGGGAGGATGGCGCTAGGCTGCTCTCAGTGGTGGCAGATGACACAACAAGGAGCAGTGGCCTCAAGTTGCAGTGGGGGAGGTCTAGGTTGGACATTAGGAAATAGTTTTTCCCTAGGAGGGCAGTGAAGCCCTGGAATGGGTTACCTAGGGAGGGGCAGAATCTCCATCTTTAGAGGTTTTTAAGCTGCAGCTTGGTTGGGATGATTTAGCTGAGGTTAGTCCTCCATTGAGCAGGGGTTGGACTAGATACCTCCTGAGGTCCCTTCCAACTCTGATCTTCTCTGATTGATTCTATGATTTTATATCAACTATCGACCAATCATTTCTACGTTTTAGCTATTGAGGGTGATTCAGGGGTACCTGGAAGGTGCCCCGGCCAGGTGGTCTTTGCACCCCCTGAACTGTGCAAATCAGCCAGAAGAAAATGATGAGACTGGCCCTTAAATTTGCAGTTGACCTATCGGTCCAGAGGGCTGCGTTAGCGAGGCTGGCGCTATGTGGAGAGTTCGTTCCCTGAGGCCCAACGGGACAACCCATGTGCTCCTGCCTCAGTCTCCCCAGCAGCGCTGCCACAATTCACAGTGGAGTCAGCCGTGCTGGAAGCAGCCATGCCCAAGCCCTCGCTCTTTAAAGGGCAACAAGAGATGGACCAAAGCATCTGCCAATGAAAACTCCTGACACACATGTCCGGACTGATGACAACCAAGAGAAGTGTTGCGTGCAAATTAGCCGTAGAAGAAGGGTGACAAATGGCGGAGTTATGTGCTGTCCCCATCTTGAGTTACGTAGACCTGGCCCTGCCTGTGACTTGTGTTAGATTAGATGCAATAAACATTATTATTCACTTAATTACAACATTGGGTCTGGAAGTACAGCCTGCACGCAACGCTTCAATTGCTTGCAACCCGTGGGTGACTTTGCAATCTCTGCCTTAGCCCATTGGTCAGGTCATTCGGGACAAAGGCCAAGGAGTGATGCAAAGGGCTAATTCCCGGCGCGTTGGTAATTAATGACACTAATGAACAGATTTACTTGTAACATCCCAGGAAATGCATCCTGCGCCCCAGCAGCCTGGGCTGGAGGCACGGGGAAGCCCTGCTCTGCTGCTGATGGTAACAAGAGGTTGGATCTTGGCTGCCTTGCAATCACCTTAATAAATGTTATCAGTAGCTCTCGGAGCATAGAAACTTCCATGGGCGTGCAGCAATCATGGACTTTGGGCTCGTTAAGCGGTGTTTGCATCTGTGTCGCCCGGCTCACTGGGGAAGAGGGATGTGGGGAGAGGCTGGCTGTGGAAACAGGCTGGCTGTGGAAACAGGACAATTAACGCAGGACCCCCCAGTGCCACAATCCAGCCTTTGATAGACAGACAGATGGATGGAGATAGATGGACGGCTGGATGGTGGGTGGGGTGGATGGGGATAGGGACAGGCAAACGGCTCAGTGTGAACATTTGTCACGCATTAGCCAATGTGTTAGCCATCCTCATACACCCGGCCTCTGCCTTCTACCAGTTCAGCCAGCCAGGGGAGTGGGGTAAACTGAGGCATACATAGGGATAATAAAAATGTTACCCAAAATTCCTACATAGATAGATGGAGAGCCCCATACATATCTATCTAGCTCCTCACAAACACCCCTCTGTCAACCTATCATGTATGTAGGACTTTTTGGTAATATTTTCTTAGCTGTATGTGCTGTGACAAACTGCCTGCAAAAGGGAGTTAGGCACAAAAGGAGGGGGGGGTCACACGTGGGACCAGATACACTACTGTGAATGGAACAGAATTGGTGTATGTGAATGGATGGCCTGACCCAGCACTGACCCTGCCAGACCCGCTGGCCGGCCATTCACCTCTAGCCACCGATAGCCAAGAGCGGGTGACCTCGGCAAACGCCCCGCAGGAGCTGAGGGAAAAGAGCGCAGATGGAGGGAGACATTGAGATAGGTTCCAGAAGTGCATAGAATCAGACTCATAGAAGATGAGAGTTGGAAGGGACCTCAGGAGGTATCTAGTCCAACCCCAGAGTCCTCAAAGTAGGACCAACCCCAACTAAATCATCCCAGTCAGGGCTTTGTCAAGCCAGGCCTTAAAAACCTCTAAAGATGGAGATTCCACCACCTCCCTAGGTAACCCATCCCAGGGCTTCACCACCCGCCTAGTGACAAACTTTTTCCTAACATTCCACCTAGACCTGCCCCACTGCAACTTGAGACCATTGCTCCTTGTTCTGTCATCTGCCACCACTGAGAACAGCCTAGCTCCATCCTCCCTGGAACCCCCCTTCAGGTAGTTGAAGGCTGCTATCAAATCCCCCCTCATTCTTCTCTTCTGCAGACTAAACAGGCCTAGTTCCCTCAGCCTCTCCCCATAAGTCATGTGCTCCAGCCCCCTCATCATTTTTTTTGCCCTCTGATGGACTCTCCAATTTGTCCATGTCCTTTCTGTCATGGGGGCCCCAAAACTGGACACAGTACTCCAGATGTGGCCTCACCAATGCCGAATAGAGGGGAATAATCACTTCCCATGATCTGCTGGCAATGCGCCTACTAATGCAGCCCCCTATGCTCTTGGCAGTAAAGGCACACTGCTGACTCATCCCAGAGCGTTGTGGGGCTCAGGTTACTGCCAGCCTGGACATTTTTCCCTGCCATGTCTAATCCACAATCTGTGCCCAGTTGCTCAAACTGCCCAGGCCACAGAGCTGGGTCCACATTTCATGAGGCGTTCCCCCTGGACGAGCATCTCCTCCGCAGCAGAGCACACGTGTGCCCATCTGGCTGCTCATACACCAGCTTTGGTCTCTTTTCAGAAGCCCTCGAGCTTCAGGCTGGCAGCTCTAACCGGATGGCCACCTCCCTGTGCTGGTTAGCTCCCAGCAGCTGGGAACATCACTCCCCCAGCCTGCACCCTCCCCACCCGCCTGCATAGCCCATGGGCAAGGCCACTGTCCATGCAGTTCATCTTGTTCCACGAGTACAAACATGGCTTCCGCAACGGTTTCCCCTGCAACCTCTAATCCGTGACCTGTGCCCAACTGCTCAAGGTGCCTGGGTGTGGTCAGTTTGCGACTACCATTCGAGCTAGCTCCCTTTGCACCGGCTTCTCTCCGAGTTCCCTCACCCAGAACAAACAGCAAACAACAAACCGGGGCCTTTTTCTTTCCTCTTTCCCCCCTTCCCACTGCGAAGCCTAAAACCCAGGCGTGGTACTGTTTTGTCAGTGCCATGAGTGGGAACTTTGGGTTGCTAGCCCATGGGCCATGGACATGTCCCTCCTTTAAATAAATACCTTCACGGCCATTTCTGCTGCACCTCCCAGCTGAGCTGGTCAAGTCGGCCAGGGACCGGGAGATCCCATCATTTTCCACCACCTTTGCCCATTGGGGTGTTATTATCTCTCTCCCACCCATGGGCTGGGCGTTTGGGAAGACCCACACCCTCTCTAAATCTGCCCCCACCAAAAGACTTAATTCTTCTTGGGGCCCAAGTAGCAGAGGGGCAGAAAAGCTCGCAGACCTGTGACTCTGGGCAGAGGGCAGGCGGGGAAGCTGGCTGATAACCAGGACAGGCAATGAGCTTCTTTGCCAGCCCAGTGGCTTTCACAAGAGTCATATCATTGTAATCTGGACAAATGTTAAGATTTACCTTGGCTGCAATTAACCGACTGAGAAACCAATTCAGGAGGCTGGAAACATCACAACTAGGGACTATGAAATACTTGGAAAGGTACCGAAAAGTGGTTGGAAACAGAAACCTTTACTCAATCTTTCCATTTTCTGAACACAGAGGATTTGGGCAGACCAGGAAAAGATCAATGCGGCTCCGAGGGTGTCAGACCTTGTATGATTTGTTGTGGTGCAAAAAACTAAGTGACGTGACCGAGAAGTTGGCTAGCAGGCCCTCTCTTTGAGCTGGCAGAAAAAGCATCAAGTGTGGTCCAAAAGCCGGAAGTTGAAGCCAGATAAAAAACCAAAAATCAATAAGGTGCAAATTTTTAACAGGGAGGCTAATTAACCTGTGGGACAATTTACCAAAGGGCCTGGGGGAGTCTCCATGGCTGGCAATTTTTCCATCCAGCAGGGTGGGTTTTTGAAGCACACCTGATGTAGCTCAAATGGGAGTTAATTCAAGAAGTCCTGGAGCCTGTGCTGTTTGACCTTGCCACCGCTGTCTCTCTGGCTTTCTAACCTCTGAATTTTAGGGATTTCCTGGTAGGTCACATGAGCCAAACCCCGTTCTGCGAAGAAAAGCCAAAGGACCCCGACGCTGGATGGCCCCCACTCACCTGCTGAAGAGACGGAGGATGCAACTAGGATGAGAAGCAGGGGGACCAAGATCTTCTTCATCCTTCAGGACAAGAGTCTCGGGTGCTGTCCATAGGTGTGGTGACGGAGGGAGACTGTCTGCGCACAGCGAGGTATGGGAAGGCACTAACCGGGGAGAGTGGGAAGAAGAGACTTTGGCTGGTGATGGGGCGGGGTGGCCCTTGGATTCCTCAGGCTGGTGGAGGAATACAGGAATTGTTCTGGCGAATTTCAAAGGTCAAGGAGTCTAATAAATAAGCAGCTGGGAGATTTCAGATCTATGCCAGGAGCAGAAGGGAAGGGGAGGAGGGGGGTTGGGACTTTCAGTGCCACACCCGAAGTGGGAAGAGACGTATTCCCTGGGTGGATTGAAATAGTCACGAGTATGTCACTTGCGCCGCCCATGACAAAGACCTCAGCAGGAAACAGACACCAGGACCCACTTTTCAGCTCCCCGGGGAACTTGGCTCTGGCTCACCGGAGGTCGCGGGGACCCCACCGTGGGATCTTTTTGAGAACAGGTTGGACAGACTCTTGTCAGGGATGGTCCAGGGTTACTTGGTCTGCCACAGTTATGGGGAGCTGGCCTGGATGCCCTCTCGAGGTCCTGCCCAGCCAGTCCTGTCTAGGATTAGACAGACTTTTGGATAGATGAGTCGAAGGTTGTGTGACCAGCCCCTGGACCCAGCCAGCCTGGCCCATCCCTGACAGGGGCTGGTCCTACCTGTTCTTAAAATCCTCCAGTGCCGGGGCTCCCCACGACTCTCTTGGGGCCTGTTCCGGAGCCAATCTGCTCTGAGAGCTAGACAGTCTTTCCACATCTCCAGCCTGAACGTGTCTAGCTTCAACTTCCGGCCCTTGGACCCGCTAGAGTGAAGCGCCCCCCTGGCTAAATATTTGTTCCCTACATCAGTATGTGGAAGCTGGGGTCACTGTACACCTTCGCCTTCTCTTTGTTATGTGAAAGAGATCGCGCTCCCAGAGCCTCGCCCGACAAGGCAGGTTTTCTGACCCTTCCTTCCTTCTCCCGACTCTTCTCTGACCCTTGTCTGACTGATCAGCAGCCCGCTCACCAGACCCGCATACAAGATTCCAGCCAGATGAAATCCCCTCTCTGCTCCGACCCCACACCCAAATAAGGGGCCACCACGGCAGAAATAACAGCCCACGGCAAGCAAAATAATTTATTGCAGTAGAAAATAAAGAGGCAGAAAGTCGGGGAAGGCGAGGGGAACACCGCTCTCTTCTGCTCTCCTGATCCGGGCAGATGCTCCCAGGCAGGCTGGTAACAGGACGACGGCTGGGTGGTTTTTATGTTTGGTTAAAGTGCTTTGCAGACATCGCCTGGCCTGCCCGGCTGCTCGGAGCCAGGTAAAGGAGCAGTGAGAGGGGACGTAAATAACCTATTGCACTCAACGGAACTCGTAGGGCAGGGCGGGGAGGGTCTGAAACGCCTGCGTCAGTAGCTTAGTCCCAATTTACACCAGGGACAGCGGCGGGGGGGATCAGGTCTGAGGCATATGCAGCTCCCCCCACCCCCACCACTTCCCTCTCCGTCTCCAGCAGCCTGTGCCACCGAGCGAAATTACACGGCGAATGCGGCTGGGCGGCCCCACCGGGTGCTCGGAGCTGTATGTGTCCGAGGGAGACGGCGTTCAAGGGCTGGGGGAAGGGAGAAGATCAGCCTGTCACTCCAGCCCCTCTGGCTTCTGTGCTCCGCTGAGTCCTTTGGACCTTCCCTGGGAGAGTGGGGGGGCTCTAGCTCCATTGCGCCAGGCTGGCCCCCGGGTGTCCCGTGCGGCAGTCAAAAAGAGTCTGAGCTATTCTCAGTACCCCGAATCAGGCCCCCCCCTTGCGCCGTCCAGGGGTGGGGGAGAGGGGGCCACAGGGACCGTGACTGGGTCAGTGTCTGGTGATGACATTCGGCCGCCGGATCTGCATCTGGGCAGGGGAAAGAGAGTCCGTGGGGTCAAGCAACAGACGCTGACCCTGGAGTGTCTCCCGTCCCCAGCCCCCCTACATCCTCCCCTGCACAGAGCACATCCCCTCATCCAGCCCCCCACATCCTGCCTGCACAGGGCACATCTTCTCCACCCATCCCACTGGGCACCTCCCCTCCTCTAGCCCCCCACATTCCTCCCTGCACTGGGTACCTTCCCTCTCCCAGCCCCTCACCTCCCCCCCCACACCGGGCACCTTCCCTTCCCCAACCCCCCCATTTGCTCCCCTCCCTGGGTGCTGGGTGGGGGAGACATGGCACCACCCAATGGTTTTTTGATGGCAGCTCCCTCCCAGGCCCATTGCAGCGCAGGGGTGGGGTGTGCACCGGGGACACCTACCGGGATGGCGGGGTTCACAGCCGAGAGGTGAGGGTTGAAGGTCTCACTGCCATAGCTCCCTGTGGGACCAAACGGGAACCAGCGTCAGAAAGAGGGAGATGGAGGGAGCTGCCCCGGCACCAGCATTGCATGCCCCACACCTGCCACGAGCTGCACCAGTCTCAGCATTGTCCCTCCCCACCTGCCATGAGCTGCCCCGGCCCCAGCAATGTCCCCCCTCCACCTGTCATAAGCTGCCCTGGCTCCAGCATTGCCCCCTCCCCACACCTGCCACGAGCTGCCCTGGTCTCAGGATCTCCACCCCACACCTATCATGTGCTGTCCCGGTCTCAGCATCTCCGCCCCACACCTGCCACGAGCTGCCCCACTCTCAGCATTGCCCCTAGACCTCGCTGGCCTCACTGGGGTGTTGCCCATGGCCGGACAGTCCAGGTAACCGCGCCCGGGGCGGCCGGACCTTACCATTGTGGGAGGCTCCTTCGTTCTTGATGATGATGCCCCCAGAGATGCTCATCTCCTCCTCATAATCCTCCAGCCGCTCCAGGGTGCTGGCTAGGCTGCGGGGGGAACCAGCGGACAGGCCCGTGAGCGTCCCGGCACAGAGGGACGTCGGCATCTGCCCACCAGAGGCTTTGCCCCTGGGGGGCCACCCAGGCCTCCCCAAAAAGAGAAAGGATCCTTCCCTGCCCTCCACCCCTGCTCTGACCCCCAGGTCCCCCAAACCCCTCCCAGAGCAGGGGAGAGACTCCAGGAGTCCTGGCTCCCAGCCCCCCCACTCTAACCACTAGCCCCCAAACCCCTCCCAGAGCGGGGGAGAGACCCCAGGAGTCCTGGCTCCGGGCCCCCGCTCTCGCCCCACTGTTTCAGCGGCACTGGACGCCCCCCCCCCTGCCCCGTGTGCGCCTGGTCTCTACCTGCCGGTGGAGCCCCGCTTCCTCGCTCTGACCAGGAAGACGGTGAGGACGGCGCCGGCGATGACCAGCGCCACCAGGGGAACAGCCATCCCCACGCCCACCTTACTGACCCGGGTCCGGCAGTGGCTGTCCGGGTACCAGAACACGTCCGTGCTGGAGCAGCTGGGGGGAGACACGCAGGGGCTGAGCACGGGCACGGCCCCCCCACGCCGGCCCAACCCCCTCCCCGGGCTCCCCCAGCTCCCTCCCCGGGCTCCCCAGTCTCCCCTCGCCGGCCCTTCCCCGGGGTCCCCCCGCTCCCCAACCCCCTCCCCGGGCTCCCCCCAGCTCCCTTCCCGGGGCTCCCCCAGGCCCCCTTCGCCGGCCCTTCCCCGGGGTCCCCCGCTCCCCAACCCCCTCCCCGGGCTCCCCCAACCCCCTCCCCGGGCTCCCCCAGCTCCCTTCCCGGGCTCCCCAGTCTCCCCTCGCCGGCCCTTCCCCGGGGCCCCCCGCGCCGCAGCCCCTCCCCGGGGCGCACTCACGCGCATTCGGGCCCGGAGCGCTGCAGCCGGCACTGCCCGTGGTGGCAGTTCACGAAGTCCGGGAGGTCCGCGGAGCACCTGGTGACGCAGCGCAGGGGGCCGGCCCCGCTGATGAGCGGCTGGTAATAGTCGGCGAAGTCCGCGGGGACCAGCTGCCTGCAGGTCGCTGCCGGGGGGAGAGAAGCGTCACGGGAGGCCGGCGGTGGTCAGCCGGCCCCGGAGCCGCCGGGACAGGCTGCGGGGGGCGAAGGGGGCGGCCGAGTGGGGCCAAGAGTCTGGGTCACTCACCCTCTGCTGAGAAATTCGTCGTGGCTTCTTTGAGGATCGGGTTAGGGGGAGCCGTGAAGCAGAGCTGGGCTGGAGATGGAGGCAAGGGGCATCGGTCAGTCCTTACCATGCCTGGCTCGTCAGGACATGGGGACGGTGTC
>ML675649.1:47933013-47950215 GCA_007922155.1 Mesoclemmys tuberculata | reverse complement strand
GGGGCAGTGGAGGTCCCAGGAGAGGCAAGGGTGGTTCCAGCCGGGGCCGTGGAGGTCTCGGCATAGACCGTGGTGGTTCCAACTGGGATTGTGGAGGTCTCCGCGGAGGCGGGGGTGGTTCCAGCTGGGGTTGTGGAGGTCTCGTTGGAGGCCGTGGTGGTTGCTGTCAGGGCCGTGGAGGTCTCAGCAGAGACCGTGGTGGTTCCAACCGGGGCTGTGGAGGTCTCAGCAGAACCGGGGATGGTTCCAGCCTGGGATGTGGAGCTCTCGGTGGAGGCGAGGCTGGTTCCAGCTGGGGACGTGGAGGTCTCGGCGGAGGCGGGGGTGGCTGCGGACGGGGCCGTGGAGGTGTCAGTGGACGCTGAGGTTGTATCTGGAGAGATCGTGGAAGTCTTGCCAGAGGTCAAGGTTGTTGTGGAGGTGCTGTGGACCGTCAGGATTGTTGTTGTGGTGCTTGTCGCGTTACCTGTTGGATTGATCGTGGTTAGATTTGTGGCGATATGATCTATGAACCAATAAACAGCCGTGGTGCGTGAGCGCAATGGCCCATCCAGCCCCATGTCCTGTCTGCCAGCTGAGGCTAGTGCCAGAGCTTGACAGGGAGTGATCAGAACAGGATGATTTCAAATGATCCATCCACTGTCGTACAGTCCCAGCTTCTGGCCGCCAGAGGCTGGGCTGCATCTCTGACCATCTTGGCTGCTAGCCATTGAAGGACCTGTCCTCCATGAACTTATCTAATTCTTGTTTTAAACCCAGTTACTTTTAGCCTTCACAACATCCTGTGGCAGTGAGTTCCACAGGCTGACTGTGCCTTGTGTGCAGAAGTTTTTCCCTGTGTTTTTTTTTTAAGCCTGCTGCCTATTAATTTAATTTGGGTGACCGCTGTGTCTTGTGTTATGTGGAGGGGTAAATAACACTTCCTACTCACTTTCTCCTCCCCAGTCCTGATTTTATAGCCCTCTGTCACATCCCCCGCCTTGGTCGTCTGTCTTCCAAGTAGAACAGTCCTAGTTTTTTTAATCTCTGCTCAGATGGAACTGTTCCATGCCCTGCCTTATTTTATTCCCTTCGCTGTACCTTCTCTGATTAGAGTATGTATTTTCTGAGCTGAGGTGAGCAGAGCTGCGGGCTGTGCCATGGGCGGTGTACCATGGATTTATATCGTGGAGTTATGATAGTTTCTGTCTTATTCCCTTTCCTCTTGATTCCCCACAGTCAGTTAGCGTTGCTGACTGCCACTCCAGACTGAGCGGATGTTTTCAGAGAACTAGCCCCTGACGCCACGATCTCTTTCTTGAGTGGTAACAGCTGATCTAGATCCCATCGTTTTGCATGTCGAGTTGGGACTGTGTTTTCCACTGTGCGTGACTTTGCTTTTATCAGCGTTGAATTTCACCTGCTCTTTTGTTGCCCAGCCCCCCCCCGATTCTGTGAGATCCCCCTTTGTAACTCTTCACAGGCTGCTTTCGACTTCACGATCCTGAGTAATTCTGTATTGTCTGCAAACTTTGCCACCTCCCTGTTTACCCCTTTTCCCCGATCATGGCTGTGGCGATTCGGGCTGTGGTCATGTTGGCTCTGGCCAAGAACTTGATTTTTTTTCCAGTCATGTCCACAGAGCGGGGAGGTACAAGGGGCTGGATAGAGAAAGAGAGTGTGGCTGTATGGGGATGGAGGGCGAATTGCAGCGCGCTGGCGCTGCTGCAGTTAAAGTGGAGCACAGTGGAACGGCTTGAAATTTGCCATGCCTGGGGGGCACATGAGGGTAGGGCTAGTGGTGATCCAAATTTGGGATAATTTGGGCAAGGGGTTCCCCAGATACAGACCCACCCCAAACAAAAACAGTGGTTTGGCATATCCAGAGATTCTATCAAAGGGCTTTTTGTGCATATAGAGACCCAAACCCAAAACCGAACTCGGTCACTCCATATGTGTGTGGGGGGGGGATAACATGGAAATTTTTTACACAAATAAGAAAAACGTTTGTGGAATTTTTTGGCGCCAAATCCAACCTCTAAATAGCTCAGCTGAGAAATGTCATCGCACTGCCTTATGGGAGTTTTCATTCAGACACCTCACACCCCCAGGCTGCCTGGCTAGATTCCCTCTCCCATGATGCACAGCAGTGACTCTGCAAGAGGAGCAACCGTGGTGCATCATGGGAGAGGAAGGAAGCCCAGACAGCAGAGAAAGGTGGTATGACGCCGCCCGCAAACATCAGCTCCCAGGCGGCACCATTTCCAAATGGAAATATTTTCACTTGGGGAGCCTGATTTTTTTTCACGAGAAAGTGAATTTTTCTGTGCAAAGCCACAACTGGCCCGTGGGCCTCGTTACCAGGGCATCTTGTGATGGCTGAAAGTATAGCTGGGCTCAGAAGAGAACTGGGTAAAGTCACAGAGGACAGGCTGTGCTAACGTGGCGATATTCTTGGGGTTGGCTCTAAGTGCGTGCCTTGGTTTCCCCCGGTGTGTGACTCATGGACGTCGGTGATGGGACCCAGCAGTGTGATCATTTCAGAGGCCGCTAGAGGGCGGCTGTGCCTTCCCCAGGCACCCGTCCACAAACAACGGCCAAGGCCCCTTGCGGTGCAACAGGTTGTAACAAGTTTTGGCAGGCAGAGACCAGGAGGGGGTAGACACCTTGCCCAGGAAAGACACACAGGAGGGAACAGCTCTGGGGGGTGGCTGGCTGGATGGGCCAGGCCCCCCTGTAAAGGGTTCAGGTGTAGTGTTGGAGAGTGTGGGGCTCAGAGGCTCTCCCACTGGGCACTGCTGTAATTTGTAATTGAGCTGCCAACGATGTCTCTCTGCGTTGGGGTCCTGAGAACTAATAAACACTCCTGACTCTGTTCCTGGCTGCAAGGCGGGTGCATGGCCCCATTGGAGGCGTGGAGGAGATCCCCCAGGGTCCCGGCCAGGGGGAGCTCGCACAGCAGGGGGTGCTGGACCCTCCGAGACCGGATTCAGGTGGAGGCTACGCTGATTGTGGGGAGACCCGAGGGAGGAAGGGCAGGCAAACCCTGGAGCCCTAGATCCCTGCCTGGCTGCCCCCCGAGTGCTTCCAGAGTACGGTCCCTGGGGGACTCCAGCACACAGGGCCAAAAGAGCCAAGATGGCCTGGGACGCAACCCCCCATGCCCAGGGTGACCCTACATGTCTGGCTAGAGGAGGCCAGGAGAGGATGCCAGGGGTAGCTCTGGTCTGTCCTTTCCCTCTGATGCTCTGATCTGGGCCACTGGCAGAGGCTGGGTACTGGCTAAGGTGGCCCGGGGCCTGCCCCATTGTGGCCGCTCTTGTGTTGTTAAAGAGACACTTGTGTGCCGGCGTCCCTCAGGAACTGGGCTCTGGAACCACTTGGGGTGCAGCCAGGCAGGACTCTGGTGCGTCAGAGTCCGCCCCCTCCTCGGGTCTCCCCACACCTGTGCCGCTGGGGATGGCCCATCTGCCCTGTGTGATGCTCACACACCCCTCACCGACATACATGAGTAGCACACTGGGGGGAAACTGAGGCACACACTCAGCACTTAGAGAAAACCCCAAGAATATCTCCAACTTGTCACACACAAAAAATGGTTAAAAACCCTATTTTCCGTTAAAAAAAATCACTTTCAACTGGAGATTTTTCAGTCCCATTGAGAGCGACTGGGCCAGTTCAGGGACATCAGCACCATTTCCATCAAAGTCGCCTGTTTTTTCTCTCTCCCAGGAAGACAGATGTCAAGAGAAGGAGCTCAATGAAATGTCCCAGCCAGGAATACATTGCCACATTCACCCCCCCATCAGCCAAGATCTGCCTCTGTGCCTAATGAGACAGGCTGGGAAAGGGTGGGGCCGGTAGGCAAATCCCTTGTGCCTGGCCAAATTCGCCTAACTAAAAGGTTAAGAAAAAGTTGACCTAGGAGGAAAGGTTATAAAAAAACCAACTGGGCTTGTTTAGTCTTGAGAAGAGAAGAGTGGCGGGGGACGTGCCAGCCTTCAACTAGGTCATCAAGAGAACCGGGCTCAACTGTTCTCCGGGTCCGCAGAAGGCAGGAGATGAAGCGATGGGGTTCATCTGCAGCAGGTGAGATTTCGGTGGGATGTTAGGAAACCATCTAACTTTCAGGGGAGTTCAGCTCTGGAACAGGCAGCTAGGGAGGCTGGGGAATCGGCATTACCGGAGGGTTCTAAGACCAGGTTGGACAAACACCTGTCAAGGATGGCCTGGGTTTACTTAGCCCTGTCTCGGCACAGGAGATTGCACTGGCTGAGCTCTCGAGCACTTGTCCTGCCTGCATTTTTATGATGCTATGCTTCTAGCTGGTTTATGACAAGGAGATCCTGTCAGGCTAACTTGGTGTGATTGCTAAAGGGAAGAGTGTTGACAGGATGAGCTGACTTGTGTGGGATTTGGTACCACAATGGCATTTTGATTTTAAAAAAACTAGACCTATGGAAGAAGAACAGGGCACACATTCAATGGCCTAAAAACTGGCTAACTGATAGGGCTCAGAATGGAACCATGAATGGGCTATGATCAGCAAGCAGCTGTGTTTCCAGTGGAATCCCAGAGGGACCAGTTCTTGGCACTACGCTAGCTAATATTTTTATCGATAACCTGGAAGAAAACATAAAAGTACCACTGCTAACACAGATGATGCAAAAGTGAAGGGAGTTAAGAGGACAGCTCACCAATAGAGAGCACTTGGGATCGCTTGGTAAACTGGGTGCAAGCAAAGAAAATGCATTTGAACACCTCCAGAAACAAAGAGGATGGTGGGAGAGGGGACGGTGTTCCAGGAAGCAGACTGAAAAAGATTTGTGGGGCATGGTGGATCATCAACGGGACATGAGCGTGAACGAAAAGGCTAACGCCACTCAGAGCAGAGAGGAGTCTTTATCTCTGCCCTTGGCGCTGCTAGAATCCTGCGTCCAGTTCCGCTGCCCCCAGTTGACGAAGGATGTGGGTACATTAGTGAGGGCTCAGAGCAGAGTCACAGGAAAGACGAAAAGGTGAGAAAATCTGCTCTGGGCTCCAGGCGCGCCAGCCATTTCGCTTGACAAAGAGAAGGCGGAGGGGGCACCGGGTTTGGTGCATGAGAACCGCCGTGGGGAGCTAACGTTTCACAATGGGCGTGTCAGGTCTAGCGGAGGAAGGTCTCACGCGATCCAAGGGCTGGAAGCAGGTGCAGTCTGGAATTCAGACTGGAGCCAAGGGGTCAGTTTTTAACAGTGAGCGTCATTCACCCAGGGCCCCATTTTCCAGGATCGTGGCGGATATTCCGTCAGCGACAATGTCAAGCCAGCATGTTTTTCTAATTGCTCCGCTCTGGGAATGACTTGGGGGGCAGGTCTTTGGGCTATCCGGCAGGACCATACTAGTACATGGCCCCCTTCTGGCTTTGGAAGCTGTGAATCTAGGAACCCACTGATGGGGGGAGAGACGGGGTGGGGGGAAGAAGTAGCAGCTGGCTCCCAACCAGCAGAGGGGTGGGGACACCCCATCCCCGTGGGCAGACCCGCAGCGGGAGCCACGTTTGTGCTGGCAGAGGATGGAGAGACCCTGTCACAGGCTGAGCCCTGGGACTGCCCTGAGACAAGGATCGCGCCACAGTTTGCTTAAACCCAGATCCAGGAGAGGCGCTTGCAGCGAGAGCCACAGAAGGGGCCTCGTGGCTTTGCCCTGCCTAGAGAAGGAGCGTCTGGAAGAGCTGTGGGAGCCCCTCTGCGTTCTGAAATGAGAAGCCCAGTAACCTTCAGGTGGCCCGGCCACTAAAACAACCCACCCGGGACTGACCCTGCTCACCTGATGAAATCCCTGAGGAGGCAAAGTGGAAGAGGAGAAGGAGGGCGGTGCATTTCTTCATCCTGCCCCACAGACGTCTTCGGTGCAGCCTGGAGAAGCGGGGTAGCCGGGGGGCAGCCCTAGATGCAGTCCAGAGAAAGGGCGTCCCGAGGCACAGACCTGAGAGACAGCACAGGTGGGATGGATCTCAGGAGCAGGGGTCGGGGCTGCGCTCACCTGTCCACCGCTGCTCAGATACTGAGCCAACGGAAGATAACTCAAGGAATATCAGCAGCCAAACCCAGACCTTTGGCTGGGCGTTGATTTTCCCTGTTCTAGCTCTTCAACATCCTTGAGGGAACCTTGCAGTGTCTGATCACCAGGACAAAGGGCAATGGGAGTAGTGCACTAGGAATTTTGCCAGCCAGCCCCAGGAAGAATGGAACGTCTTAGGGGCTTACTCATGGCTCCGAGTCACTGATGTTATTAGGAGTAATAGCACGCATTCTTCTGGGGCTCGCCCATCCCAGAGACAGCACAGAGAGTGGGATAGTGGCAGAGAGAGAGAGAAGCAAACTAGATAAATAGCCAGACAGATAGATAGAGGGGGTATATAAGGGGATAGATAGGTAGATAGATAGATAGAGGGGGTATATGGGGAGAGAGAGGGAGATTTCAGAATCCAGGTCTGTCTCTGGGTCTCGTCAGATTAGCCTGGTGGGTTTATTCACCCATTTGCCTGTATGTTGATTAATTCGAGAATGGGCTGAACTCAACCAGCTGAAATTCGGTAAAGACCTGTGCCTAGTATGCCCTTGGGCAGGAAAACGCCATGGCACCTCTCCAAAGGGGATGCTCCCGAGCCGGGCGGGCGTCTTGTGGGAAAGGCGTCAGGGGCGAGAGTGGCTCACAGACTGAATACGGGTCAACAACGTGCTGCTGTTGCAAAACCAAACCAAACCAAGCTAATCTCATGCTGGGGGCGCAGGGTCAGGTGTGGCGGCTGGCTGCCCCGTCATCCTGCGCTGGTGGGGCCTCGCGTGGGGTACTGTTTTTAGGGGAGATGGGGACAAACCGGAGAGAGCTCGGCGGAGGACAACAAAAGCCATCCGAGGGTGAGGAGCTAGGAGGAGAGCTAAGAGGGGAGGTGAAATCAGACAGCCTGTGCCGTGTGGAGCCCTGAGCCCAGCCGTCGGGGCTGCTCTATGGAGGATGGGGATGAGCTGGTCTCTGGGTCCCCAGGAGGCCAGACTAGAACGGGTATGACCTGGAGTTCGGTGGGACATTAGGAAACACTGTCCAGCGCCCCAAGAACCCAACACGGGAGGATTTTACAGCCAGGCTGGACAAACGCCCACCAGCGATGGGCTCCACACAGAGTGGCTGGAGCAGAGGGTCTCCCCAGGCCCCTCGCAGCCCAACCTGGCCACCGCTCAGTAAGAGTTACCCCCTGGCGCTGGCTGACCAGTTGGAAGATGCAGGGCAGAGAAGGCAGTCATGTGCGTGTCCCTCAGGGCAAGCCTGGACTGCCCTGCAGAGCCGAGGCCCAGCACAGCCCCACACGGAGGCCCTTTCGGCCCCTGCAGCTGGGGCCCAGGTCCTGTCTCAGCCTCAGAGGGTTTTATGGCCGGAGAACCCAGCTCCGACCCGCTCGCAGGGCATGGCCCACGTCTCCAGGAAACCTCTCGGTCCTGCCACAAAGGGGGTGGACTTTGAGTCCACGTCTGGCTGGGCCAGAGCGTGTCTGTTAGACGGAGCCGTCCAGCCTGGCTTTTTCAGACTCCGAGTGACGGAGAAACGACTGCAGCTCTCAGCAAATTGTCCCCGCTGTTAATTCGCCCACCTGTTAATCCCGGGCCCCACGTTTTTAGCCTGCATGGCTCCCTGCTCCCGCCAGCCATGATTACTATAGACAGTACCTGGACATTGCCAGGCCCCATCACTGAGATTGGGCCCCCCCCCTTGTGCCGGGCACTGTCCAGACCCCTAACTGGTGCCCCGCGTGGTGCAGATGCTGTGTAAGACAGCCCCGAAGAGGGGGGCTGTCCAAATGGAGGGAGGGAAAACAGCCACACCCGAGGAAACCAGGCATGGGACCCCAGCGTCCTGCGCCCCCCTCAACCCACCCCCAGCTTCCGCCAAACCACCTGACTCTCCTGCCACTCCAAAAGAGAGTCAGATTCTCTGGGGGGTGAGTGGCCAATTGTCTTCCGGGGCAGGTGTCGGCATCCCCAGCGGGGGATTTGGCAGGGCACAGCAGGGAGGCTGGCAAAGTGGGTGGGGTGATCGGGCAGATTTGGCCCCACAGCGTGACGAGATGCTCAGGAAAGTCCAGGGCAATCAGTCCACCTGCCCTGCTCCAAGGAGAGGTGGGGGGGGGAAACAGGGCGGGGGGACGGTCCTCATTCAGCCACCACAAAGAGCCTGAACGCTGTTGAGTGCTCCCGCCTCATGACGGCCACAAGATACCGGGGCCTCTTATCAGCGGAGGGTTTATCAGTGGCACAGAGCCGTAAACCTGTCCAAGGTGTGCCGTGCTGTGACAACACACACAGCCTGCGTCAAGGAGGGCGGGGTGGGTGAAGGGCCTCAGGAGCATCTTCTCGCCCATCTTCAACCGCTCTGCCAGCCTTGCCCTGGCTCAAATTCCAACCTGGGTGGTACGGCCGGGTGATTTCCTCCCGGGGACTGCTCAGGGGGTAGGAGCTAACAGCCCTACTCATGCTGGCAGGTAACAGGCACCCTGCTTGGAGGGCCCCAGGTTCAAACCCGGCTCCCGGGGTCATCTGAGCCCCTGCCCAGATGCTCCTGGACCCTCCCTGTTGCCGCCATGGAAGATGGACGTAGGCTGGCTCCCAGCAGGTCAAGAGCAGGGCCGCGGGACGTGGGACTTGCTGGATCCGATCCCGGCCCTGGATCCTGGCCTCTGACACTGCTCACGTGCTTCCGGGGCAGGCAGGAGAAGCTGGCACTTGTGGGGCAGGATAATGTGGTCTCCCACTCATCTCTAGTCGCCCTCTAGCTGCTTTCCTCCCTCTTTTCTGCCCCCACCGTCCTTTTAAAAATGCGGAGCTGGCTGCAGCAGCCCACGCTGGTCTCCCCGCGCTGCGGGCCCTGTTTGCCTGTCCACGGGTCCCGCTGGGAGCTGTTGCTGGCCCCGCTGCTCTTCTCAGCAGCGTGTGCGGCTCTGCTCGTGTCCCATACGGGCGGCCCAGTCTGCAACCAGCGCCTTGGGTGTGACGCTCTCCGGCCGTGCCAGGCCCCGAGGATCCACAGAGAGACCTCTGGGCACCATCTCTTCCCCCTACAAAACTGGGCAGCGGCCCCCCCAGCCCCTGGATCCAGCCGGTTTGACCCTTCACGGGGTGCAAGCTGTTAGGAAAACCTCCCATCCTGATTGAGAAATTGGTGCTGAGGGAGAGTCCACTGCGACCAGGGGCAATTGTTCCCAGAGTTCATTACGCTCACTGCCAAAACGCTGGGCCATCTTTCCAACCCGAAGCAGCCCAGACTCAACTTCCAGCCTTCAGCTCAGGTTGGCCCTTCCTCAGCTCGACTGAAGAGCCCATGACCAAATATTTGCCCCCCGTGTGGGGACCGACAGTCTGGGGCCAAGTCGGCCGTTCACTGTCGGGCTGTGACACCAAGGAGAGGGAGCAGCGGGTGCTGCTCCCTGGTGGGCGGGTTTTTGCAGCCCTTCTCACAGCACCTCTCCCACGGAGCAGCAGCTTGGCTGCGTCGTGGGCACCAGACCTGGCCCCAGGATCCCAGCAGCGCGTCAGAGAATCGCCAAATCATAGATGGGAAGGGACCAGGACCAACCTCGACTAAATCCTCCCAGCCAGGGCTTTGTCAAGCTGCCCCTTTAAAAACCTCTAAGGATGGAGATTCCCCCACCTCCCTAGGTAACCCATCCCAGGGCTTCCTCGCCCTCTGTGACACACTGTACACCCTTAGGGTGTGACCTGTGTATCATTCATCTTTGCCCTCACAGTGTAACTGCATCTGGTCTGACGCAGTGTGTGCTGGGTACGGTGTTTTTGGACCGCTCCCGGCACACTGACCACTATGGCTGTGGTGGTGTTTCCTGCGGTGGCACACCTGCGTGCAGATCTGAAACGCTCCCCTGCCAGCTCCCCAGATGTGTCTCTCGCACACGGCTCAAGTAAGAACACAAAGCTGTGTGTCTCCACGCCCCGCAGAAGCAGGCACGCAGGGACAACTGCCTGGCCTAAGCCCCTGTGAGCACTTTGGCCCAAGTAGGAGAAATGCTGGACAGGGCCGATCACCTGACCCCTGGGAGCTTTGGGGAAACTTGTTAAAAGCTAAAACAAAGAGAGTCCTGTAGCACCTTAAAGACTAACACGTTTCCGCAGTCATAAGATTTCATGGGCTGCAACCAGTGATGATATCCCAAATTTCCAATAACCAGTTCTATAAAGGCAGGTGATATTTAAGAACCTATTCTGAATAGGTTCTTAAACATCATGCATGCAACACCCGACACTCTGCACCCCAACAACCCAGCACCCAGAACTTCAGGGCACCCTCCGCCGTGAAATTGACCCTCCCTGGTCAATTTCGGCGGCAGGGAGGATCGCAGCACTGACTCCCCCCACTGAAATTGACACAAAACAAGTCAATTTTGGCGGCAGGGAGGATCGGGGCACAGACTCCCCGCAATGAAATTTACCCTCCCTGCTCAATTTCGGCGGTAGGGAGGACCGCACCACAGACTCCCCGCACTCAAACTGACCCTCCTTGGTCAATTTCAGCAGCACAGCTGGGGCATACTCTCCGCCATGAAATTGATGAACCAAACTCAATTTCGGCGGCGGAGAGGGAGACTTGCCATCGCAGAATATGCGCTGTCATATTCTAAACCCCTCCAGCGCCCCGCTAAAAAACGGTTCGCTGCCTTTATTTTATTTTAAGAACCGGTTCGCAACCCGCCAGCCCCCTGCAGAGCGCAACAGGGGAGGACGCTAACAACCGGTTTGCCAAATTTTTTTAATTTTAAGAACCGGTTTGCGCGAACCGGTTGCATATCATCACTGGCTGCAACCCACTTCGTCAGATGCAAGAAGTGGAAATCACAGATGGGGGATGTATATCTACAGCCAAGGTAAGAAACAACAATGGGGAGGGGAGGTGTTAGCAAAGTCCATTCAGTTAGAGTAGCTGAGGCCCATTCACAGCCGTTGATAAGAAGGGAGAATGTGTGAACAGGGACAATTACTTCTTGTAATGAGAGAACCACCCCAAGTCCCTGTTCAGACCCAGTCTGATTGTGTCACGTTTGCATGAGAGTTCCAGCTCTGCAGTTTCTCGCTGAAGCCTGGTTTTAAAGTTTTTTGTAGAAGGATGACAACTTTCAAGTCAGCTACAGAGTGTCCTGGGAGCCTGAAGTGCTCTCGGACTGGTTTATGGATGTTCCCATTTTTTTATGTCTGATTTGGGTCCATTTAGTCTTTTGCGTCGTGACAGTCCAGTTTGGCCAATGTACATGGCAGAGGGGCATTGCTGGCACGTGATGGCATATATCACATTAATAGACGTGCAGGTGAATGAGCTCTTGATGGTATGGCTGCCATGGTTAGGACCTGTGATGGTGTCACTAGCGTCGATGTGCGGGCAGAGCTGGCAACGGGGTTTGTTGCAGGGAGAGGTTCCTGGGTTACTGTTCTTGTTGTGTGGTGTATGGTTGGAGAGTATTTGTTTCAGGTTGGGGAGGCTGTCTGTAAGCAAGGCTAGGTCTGCCTCCCATGGCTTGAGCGAGTGAGGGATCATCTGCCAGGATAGGTTGTAGATCCTTAATGATGTGTTGGAGAGATTTTAGCTGGGGGCTGTAGGTGATGGCTACTGGTGTTCTGTTTTCTTTGTTGGGTCTATCCTGTAGTAGGTGACCTTTGGGTACCTGTCTGGCTCTGTCAATTTGTTTCTTCACCTCTCCAGGAGGGTATTGTAGTTTTAAGAATGTTTTATGGTGTTCCTGTAGGTGTTTGTCTCTGTCTGGGGGCTCAGAGCAAATCCGGTTGTATCTTAAGGCTTGGCTATAGACAGTGGATTGTGTAATGTGTCCTGGGTGGAAGCTGGAGGCATGAAGATATGTATTGCGGTCAGTTGGTTTTCGGTGTAGGGTGGTATTAATGTGACCATCCTTTATTTGTATTGTAGTGTCCAGTAAGTGGATTTCTTGCGCAGACTGGTACAGGCTGAGGTTGATGGTGAGGTGGAAATGATTGAAATCCCAGTGGAATTCTTTAAGGGACTCTTTCCTGTGGGTCCAGATGATGAAAATGTCATCAGTGTAGCGCGGGTAAAGGAGAGGTGCTTGGGGCTGACTTTCGAGGAAGCAGGGTTGTAGGTCAGTCATAAAAATGTCAGCATAGTGTGGGGCCATGCGGGTGCCCAGAGCTGTGCCACTGATGTGAAGGTATAGATTGGCTTCAAATCTGAAGTTGTTGTGGGTCAAGACAAAGTCACAAAGTTCAGCTACCAGGACAAACTTTAATACCACCCTATGCTGAAACTAGATACACACAGATTGAGAAGGGATCTTAGAATCACAGAAGATTAGTGTTGGAAGGGACCTCAGGGGGTATCTAGCCCAACCCCCTGCTCAAGGCAGGACTAACTTCAGCTAAATCATCCCAGCCAGGGCTTTGTCAACCTGTACCTTAAAAATCTCTAAAGATGGAGATTCCGCCCCTCCCTAGGTAACCCATTCCAGTGCTTCACCACCCGCCTAGGGAAAAACTTTTTCCTAATATCCAACCTAGACCTCCCGCACTGCAACTTGAGACCATTGCTCCTTGTTCTGTCATCTGCCACCACTGAGAACAGTGGAACAATGGAACTCGCTCCATCCTCCCTGGAAGCCCCTTTCAGGTAGTTAAAGGCTGCTATCAAATCCCTCCTCACTCTTCTCTTCTGCAGACTAAACAAGCCTAGTTCCCTCAGCCTCTCCTGAAAAGTCTTGTGCTCCAGGCCCCTCATCATTTTTGTTGCCCTCCACCTGACTCTCTCCAACTTGTCCACATCCTTTCTGAAGTGGGCGGCCCAAAACTGGACACAAGACTCCAAATGTGACCTCACCAATGCCGAATAGAGGGGAATAATCACTTCCCGCGATCTGCTGGCAATGCTCCTACTAATGCCGCCCAATGTGCTATTAGCCTTCTTGGCAACCAGGGCACACTGCTGACTCATAGCCAGCTTCTTATCCACTGTAACCCCCAGATCCTTTCCTGCAGAACTGCTGCCTAGCCCGTCGGTCCCCAGTCTGTAGCAGTGCATGGGATTCTTCTGTCCGAAGTGCAGGACTCTGCATTTGTCCTTGTTGAACCTCATCAGATTCCTTTTGGCCCAATCCTCCAATTTGTCTAGGTCCCTCTGTATCCTGTCCCTGCCCTCCAGGTTGGCTACCACTCCCCACAGCTGAGTCTCATCTGCAAACGTGCTGAGGGTGCAATCCACCCCATCCTCCAGCTCATGAATGAAGATGTTGAAGAAAACCAGCCACAGCACTGACCGCCCGGGGCATTCCGCTTGTGACCGGCTGCCCACTAGACATTTGGCAGTTGCCAAATCCAGAAGTAAATCACCTCCCCCTGCCGTTAGTCCTTCTGGCCACTCAGTTGATCATCCACCACGACCCCCCCAATCTCTTTCAGAGTTGCTGCTTCCCAGGGCAGAGGCCCCCTCCATCCTGCCCATGAGGCCAGCATTCTTCCTTTCCAGCTCTGCCCATTTACGCTGAGCTGTATCCACACGCACGCTGTCGGCTTGGGCCTCCTGGTTCTCCTAGGCTCCTGATTGCACTGGCTCAGTGACCTGGCCCCTTCATCGCTGCCCGTTCCCCCCCAGATGTGTGTCAGCAGCAAACTTTAGCAGGGAGTGGCCGGGGGATGAGGGAGGAGGGATTATTTTTTTCTTCCATGCCCTGGTAGGGCCAAGGACCACACCATTAGCCGGCTTTTCCTCCGTGTCACTTTTACTGCTGCTCACCTTATCAACCCCCCGTGTCGTCTCATCAGAGACCGCCCACGGAGTTTCGTTGCCTGGGATCTGTTTTCCATAATCTCCTGTGGATTGGCCCCAGTTATGGTCTCCTCCTTTAATTACTGATTAATCAAGCCCTGTATCAGCTGCTCCCATATCTTGCTGGGGATCAACGTCAGACGCTCGTCCCTTTTACCTTAGTTAAATATTGGCGCAACATTGGCTGGAGGCCCATCTTCTGGCCGGGCACAGCCCTGGGAACCCACGAGAGCTGGGCGAGTAATGGGTGGTGGGACTATGCCAAGCAGGCCAGCCAGTGTCACCCTAGTTATTCACGCGGGTGTTTGCCTTCATGCTGCACCCTTGAGCCCACACCGCCTTCCCTCCCTCGCTTGTTCGACAATCTTGTCTTTCTCCTGCAGCCACGTGAGGCGGCCCCTGGCGTGGGTCCATCAGCCTCTCGGCCCTGCAGCTGTCTGGCCGTTATCGCAGGCCGCGATAGCACGGACACGTGGACCTGGGGCTCTGTGTGGACATCTCTGTGCCAGCTGGCAATCCAGTCAGGTTCCAGCCCCCGGCTGGCCAGATTGGGCAACCCAGCCCTGCCCAGGTCCTGGGACAGGCACCCCCATGGCAGCCAAGTTTGGGGACCGGGGCCAGGCCGCCCAGCAGACGCCAGACTCCCCGTGCTCTGGTGGGTGGCACGAAGCGCAGGGGTGAGCCGGATCGGGGCGATCTGCAGCCGGAGACTGGACCCCTGAGTCTGAGGAGCTCACCCCCAAGTTTGCCTTGAATTTGGGGGGAGGCAGGGGTCATCCTCCCTGTCTGGGGCTCATGGTCTGCGTCGGGGGCACACGGAAACCGGCTCACACCTGGCATTTTCTCACCCACTTTATTTCCCCTCTGGGAATAACAGCATCTGAGTTTATTTCTTACACGTGGGGTCTCTCAGTCCCCAGGGGCAAGTGGGGAGCAAACGCCCAGTTTGGGTTGTGGGGCCTACTCCACCCATAGGGGTGCTCTGGGGGTCTCTTGCAAGAAGCAGCACCCACCCCTCAATGGACCACGCCAAAGCTTTGCACCCCCAGCTCTGCTCTGGCAGGACTTCTTCCCCCGGACGCCTAGGTCCCCCGTCCTGCCTGCCTCTTTCCCCATCCCTGAGCCCCACACTCCCCACCTGTTTGCTCAGAGCTAAAGAGCGCTCCCCCAAATTGCTGGCCTGGCAGCGGGGCCGGGTGCTAGCCAGAGCCTGCTTGACCCGCCCTTTCTTCCTCTTCAATAAGCAACCCTCTGACCTCACTGTGCAAACACCTAGCTGGAGAGCAGCCACGTGCGGCTGCCAGGGCCTGGGAAAACCCCACCCCGAGCCAGGCGCCACCAAGCAAGGAGAAGGGGAATTTGTTCCAGGAGACCCAGGGGCTGAAAGGCCCAGAGGCGACTTCCCCTGCCCCAAACGAGGTGCTGGCTGCCGTAAATTTACGGACCGCCGGTTTAAAAACACCCCCCAAAACTGGACCCTTTTCCCGTGGTCCAGAAACCTGCTCATGAATGAAAACGTCCATGGACTGGGCAGGAATAAAACATCTTGTATTTTGATATTGATTGTCGTCGTTCAGAATCATTTCTGGTCTCAGAAAACCTGCCTGGAGCAGGATTCGGTCAATCGCCCATCTTCTATTATTGCACACGCCCAAAGAACCCCAGCGAGAACAACTGCATGGTGCCGAAAGCCTGTGTATTGACCAGCACAAGGGAGTGCAAGCCTTTGTGCCGCTCCTGTGTGGCTGGCGGTATTTCTGCTGGAGTCAGTAAAATGTTTACCGGGAGGTCAGTAAAAATAAACCTGCTTCGGATCATCACGACAGTAAATGGCCAGGTGGGCAAGGAAGCCCACCTGCAAGACAACCAGTGCTCAGGGATTGCACAGAGAGCAGGGGAGCCGAGGGACATCCCTCACCCCAACCAGCCAGCCCCACGGAGAGCTCGAAGGCCAGCGCCATCCCAGAGCAGCAGGGACGGCCCCCTCCCGCCAGCACGGTCCCAACCCCAGCCAGCTCGAGTCCCTGGGACCTCAGCAGTGTCCAGGCCCCAAGGGGGCTCTGGCGTGGAGTCACTGGTCGGGAGGCAGGGGACGGTGGCTCCCAAATCACGGCCGGCTTGGGACACAGGCCTGGTGGCCCCAGGAAATGGCCTCTTCCGACAGCTGGCAGGGTCAGTCCTGGATGTCATCGGCCAAAGCAGCCTCTGGGGCTCAGAGACTGGTCACCTGGGGACGGGCGATTCGCATCTGGGGAACAGGAGCGAGTGCGGGTCAGACCCGGAAAGGCTGGTGCCCCGCACTCCCGACCCACAGCCCCCCTGCCAGCCCAGCCCCACCTCCCCAGCTCTGCCAGTGCCTGCACTCCCGACCCACAGCCCCCCTGCCAGCCAGGCCCTGCCCCCTCAGCTGTGGCGCTGGCCGGGTACCTGCAGGGACGTGTCCACTTTGTCCAGGGAAGGCCGGAAGGACGAGGTGGATCCCTGGCTGCTGCTGCTGCCCTCACTCCCTGCGAGAAGATCCCTGGGTGAGCAGCTGCCATTCGGGGGCCACGTTTCCTCCACCCCCGGCTCGGAGGCTGGCACTGGCCTTGTGCCCCATCTCCTGCCTCTCCCCCCCATTGCACCCCGGCCTTCTCTGACCCTCCCCCCCTGACCCCCCAACTCCCCTGCCCCACCCTGCCATGCACACCCCACCCGCCCCCATTGCACCCCAAACCTCCAACCTCACCCCCCCACCGTGCACCCCCCCACCTGCCCCATTGTACCCTAAATCTCCGACCTCACCCCACCATGCCTGGCTCCCCAGACAGGGTAGGGGGGCGGAGGTCAGCGTGGGGGTCACCCGGGGGCTGGGGCTATGCACCGAGTCGCCGCCGTTACCTGTCTGGCTGGGGGCAGTCGCTGTCAAGGGTGCGGTTCCCTGGTGGGGCGTGTTCCACTCCCTCTCGTCGTGGTACCAATTCTCTGGCTTTTCCTCCGGGTCTGCCACGCTGCGGAGGAAGCAGCCAGGCCGCCTGTCAGCCCCGAGCCCCAGCCCTCCCGTGTGTCCACACACTCCGGCGGCCCTGTTCCCCACCCCCCAAAATCCCCAACACCCCCGACCCAGAAACCCCCCCTTTCCCAACCGTCCAGCTCCCCAGATTCTCCGGTGCTCCAGAGCCCGCCACAGAGGGTCTGTCCCTTGTTCTGCAGCCCCACAGCCTGGGCAGAAGGGTGAGACATTGGCGAGGGGCCGGCGAGGGACCCCCAGGAGGATGGAGCGGTCACAGAATGGGGCTGGGAGCCTAGCAGAGGTAGGTCTCACGTGACACGTTGACACAAGACAAATTCTGCCTGGAAATAAGGTGCCGATTTTTTGCCTGTGCCAGTAATTAACTGTGAGAGCCCCCC
>ML675649.1:47921144-47931981 GCA_007922155.1 Mesoclemmys tuberculata | reverse complement strand
AGGGAAGTGTGGGAGGCTGGGAGCCAGGACGCCTGGGTGCTCTCCCCTGCTCTGGGAGGGGAGGGGTCTAGCAGGTTAAAGCAATTCTGACCTCAGAAGCACAGGAAAGGGGCTGAGAGCCCTGACAGAAAGGGATGGCCCCAGGCCCGGACGTTGCCCCCTGCCCCCCAGGAGTGAATGCTGAAGAGGGGGGTGACCAGCCCTGTGCCCCGGTGACCGCCACCTTTTTTAGCCACTCCGTGGGGCAGGGGAGGGGCATTTGGCTCAGAGGCCATAAATCCTCCAGCCAGTGGGCTGAGCGGGAGCCTCCTGTCAGTGCCCAGCCCCAGCTGCAGCTGGGATCCCCACACTGCCACCCTCCCCCACACCGGGCCATAGCACTCACTAGCAGGTGGGCCCCTCCAGCAGAATGTAGCAGTAACCCCGGCCGTTGCAGCTGTAGGGGTCGGGGTGATAGACGCTGCAGTTGGAAGCGCACATCAGCTGGCCGGAGACATTGCGGGGCAGGAAATATTTCTGGTAGGGCGGGCTGATGAGCGAGTTGTTCTTGCAGACGTCTGGGGAGGAAGGGTCAGAGTGGGTCAGCGCTGGCCTTTCCTCCCAAATCAGCAGATTTCTGTCCCCCAAGGACACAGCATTTTTGACGGGCTGGGCTGTCCCTCTTCCCGTCCACCCTCCCAGTATCAGTTTTGAATTAGCCGCGCCCTGCTTTGCGTGCCGTGGGGCACACCGACACCTGCGTTCCTCCATTCCCACGGGGCTCTCAAGAGCTGGTTTTGTGCAGTGCCGAGCACCTGGGACTCCAGGATGCCCGGGTGAGAAGCCGAACAAATAACCACCCTCGTCACCCGCATTTCCCATCCCCCCTTCTCTCTCCTGCTCACTGGGCCCACGGCCCCTTTCTGGGTGCGGTGGCCAGGAGCCGAGGCTGGGCGCGTTGGGGCTTGTGCAGCTTTTTTAATGCTGAAGGCAAGTAACCAGTGCCACAAACGTGCTGGTCAGCCACCGTCACTTGGAGCCGGGGCATGTGGTCTGCCCTCGCGAAGGGCTGGAAGTCCTGGCCCAGCCAGCCCTGTTTGACCACCAGAGCCCACTGCAAAGGGGCAGGTGATTTCTATAAAGACGGTTCCTCGGGTCTAACGCGGCTACGAGACGCCGAGTCCCTGAGCCCCCCAAGCCAGGCCAAGCGTGCAGCGCAGATGCCACCGGAGGGGTACGGTGCCAGGCTGGTGCCCGAATTAATAAGCCGGGGCCAGGAGGCAGCCAGCCCACCTGGGGGCTTCTCTCACGGCTCCTCCCTGGGAATTATTCTGGGACCATGTTAGACAGCCTCTCCCAGCCTCTCGCTCTACCACGGCGCCGCGCAGCCACATCTTACCTGCCACAGCCAGGGGCACCGTGCTGACACGCGTTGCGTTGGCTTTGAAGCACAGTTCCTTCGAATGAGCTGAAAAAGAAGATCCAGATGCTGTGAGCTGCACCCTCGGGCTGGAGCCTGGCTGCAGCTGCTTTCAGCTGGGGGCGGGAATGTGTGCAAGACCGGCCAAGGGGCAGAACAAGACACTTAAGAGCTCCCGGTTCTAAGTGCGGTGGGACCCAGACACGGCAGGCTGGTAAAGTCTAGCTGGTCTGTGTGGCCGGATGGGGGGAGCAGGTTGATGGATCTCCCCATGGCTAGCCAGCACCCCTGAGGAACCCTGCGGAGAAATGTGGGGAGAGCGGTAGGGAGGGCACGTGAGAGTCTGTGGGGATGGGGCTAGGAGCTGGCTAACCATCCTCCATAGTCGGGCCGTGGGCCAAGGACACATCAAGCCTGGGGAGAGAAACACCACGGGCAGCACCGCTGCGGAGAGCCGGTCTGATGGCTCCAGGACGCGTCTGCGCAACCAGCTGCAGCGGCAAATGCAGACCCTGGCTCTGTTCCTGCCCCCGCCCCCCTGGCAGTCGTCACCCAGTGGAAACCCCAAGCCCACTGCTGGGAACAGGGCAGACGCCCCATCCTGGGACACAGCAGAGAGAAGCTGCATCTCCACCGCAGTTCGGGTCTGGAGCCGGGGCTCCCACCTAGAGCAGCTCCATCGGCAGCACACCTCCATGGGCTAATCTAAGGGCTCCTCTGTGCCGCCGTCCGGCACGCAGATGGCGCGAAGGGGAAAAGACTGCTTGGCGTGCAGGGCTCCTGGTGGGACTGGGGCGGGTCCCGGGGGTGGGTGCGGCGGCCAGGCAGCCAGAGGAGGCTAGGGGGGATACAGACCCTGGGAAGCGTCAGCCAAGCCCTTGGCGCAGGAGATGGCGTTAAGCCGCGTGCTGACGTTGGCGACGGCCTGCTGGTAGGTGCTGGCGTAGCTGGTGTAAGGCACGGCCACAAGCACCTGGTGCTCCACCACGACGCTGCCGTTGCTGCGGGTGGAAAGAGGGGGAGAGCTGTCAGGAGGCACCGGCAGAGCGACGCCACCCTCTGCCCCCCAGGACAGAGCCCCCGCATCTCACCTCAGCCGGGTCACGTCGATATGCAGGAACCTGGGCACAGTCTGCCTGTAGATCGGACCCATCTGCGAGAAAACAGGATCAGCACAGCAGGTGGAAACTGCCCCCCCCCGGCAGCCTGGCCCCCTTCCCTCGCTCTGCACGGCCCCACCCCACGGATCCCCCAACCCAGAAGGGTGCCCGTCCTGGGCCATCTCCTCCACCCTCCCGCAATGCACCACACTAAGGACCCTGCGCCCAGGGGTCCCATGGAAAAGGGCAGGGCCTCTGCAGACCCTGGGATCTTGATCTTCCCCTCAGTGGCCCACCAGCCCTCATCTCTCCCCCCGCGGCACCCCGTTTGCCCACGTCTCGGCGCGCTGGCCCTGAGCCTTGCACGTCGCCCTCACCATTGCGATGAAGATTTTCACGAATGCCTTGAATGCCTCGGAGCTGGAGTGCTCCATGCTTTTGCTGAAGTTCATATTGGTCACCTCCACGGTGACGCTGATATTTGCCACGACGACATCTGCAAGCAGGAAATAAAACACAGCCTTGCCAGCCCCCAGCGTCCGAAAGCCACATGTCGGGGGAGGCCGGGGGAGGGGGAACTCGCTGGGCTGGTTTTAAATATGGAGAGACTGGGTTTGGTTCCTGTTCGGAGCTGCATTTCCAAGCTTCTCCCCCAAGCGTCCGGGACTTGCTTTCATTCCGTTTAGAAAGGAAAACTGGGAGTCTGCCGTCATCGGAGAATCAGGGAAATGTGGGGCTGGAAAGGACCTTGAATCCAGCCCCCAGGGCTGGGGCTGGACCAGACCATCCTGGGCAGGGGTTTACCTAACCCGTTCTTAAAACTCTACAGCGATGAGGATCCCCATGACCAGCCTCGGGGCCTGTCCCGGAGCAGAACTATAAAGAGTTTCCTCACACGCCACCGAAATCCCCCTGGCTGCAGATTTCACCTGTCGCTTCTTGTCCTGTCTCCAGCAGCCCCGGAGAACAACTCACCCTGTCCCCTTCAGACCAGCACTTCACAGATTTGAAGGCTGTTCTCAGGTCTTGTCTCAAGACTAAACATGCCCCGTTTCAACCATTCCCCGTAGGTCAGGTTTTCTAAACTTTGTCTGGGTTTGGTTGGTCTTCACTGGCTGCTCCCCGTTTCTCCCCTTCTTTCCTAAAGAACTGGCCCTGGGACTCCAGCTGAGGTCTCACCAGCGCGGAGCAGAGCGGGACAACAACCCCCCCTGAAATAGTCAATGGAGTCGTCAGCGCTGTCCCCGGGTCAGGCTGCAGCAGGATAGACCTTGCTTCACAGTGAAGAAAACGCTCGGGAAAGCGGGGTTAAAGAAGGGCGAGAACAAAGATAAATGCCCCCCTATAAAGCAGCCCCCACTCCCATACAACGTACGACCTTCCCCAGATCTCCAACATTCAGGTTCCGTATCTGACAATCCAATGGGGAGCCCCAGGGTGGTGGGGAACGCCAGAGCAACTCACCGATGTTGATGTCTGTCTTCACCGTCTCACACAGTTCCCCTGTAAATCCGGGGAGGCAGAGACACCGGCTGGCAAAGGGTGTCCCTCCGTTCTGGCACCTCAGGGGCTCCGCTGTGGTGGCTGGAATTTCAGGAGAGCAAAGAGCAAAATGGTACTGAATGAGGATGTCATGCTGACTAGATTAAGGGGGCCCTTCAGGCACGTTCAGGAGCTTTAATTACTCCCTTCCACACCAATCTTGCATTGGGGGGGTCATGCTGGCTGGACTGGGGGAGGCATTTATTATATTGTTTGCCATTAATATGTCAAAATCATAGTAATCTATGTGAGATATGCCATGTCAGGTACTGTTAGAAAGGCTGGGTGGACGAGATGTTCCCCATGGGCTGCAGGGAGGATGTTGCGGAGGCTGTCTCACCATTGCTGGTGGATACAGCCTTGGTTGGGATTGGAGCCGTGGCCGAGGTCGGTTTCCCTGCGCTGGTCTGGGTCGCTTTGGTTCGTGCTGTCTCGCTTGCTGTGAAATCAGCTGTCGTCGCAGTTGGTGAGGTCCCTGCTGCTGCTGTGGTCATCTCACTACATGGGGATAATATTCATGGCTTTATTATTGATCGAACCCATTCACAGTCACACCTTTCCCGTGCACCACTGCAGACTCACCCACCCCACGTCCTGCCACGCAGCCCCACCTAGTGCTGCTCGGGGGCATCACATGGGGGCCAGCACTGACGGCCAGGTGAGGGCACCTGCCTCTCAGCCCCCCACTTCTTGCAGCCCCCTTTGGACACGACCCACCGGGAGGGAGGCGCTTGACTCACCGGCACTGTGGTCCCTGGGCTCCGATGTAGCACTGGGCCCCTGTGGGGCAGATGTGGGGGTAGGGGCTGTTGATGCTGCAGTTGGAGACGCACATCAGCTGGCCAGAGACATTGCGGGGCAGGAAATATTTCTGGTAGGGCGGGCTGATGAGCGACTTGTTCTTGCAGATGTCTGGGGAGGAAGGGTCAGAGCGGGTCAGCGCTGGCCTTTCCTCCCTAATCAGCAGATTTCTGTCCCCCCAAGGATGTGGCATTTTTGATGGGCCAGGCTGTCCCTTTCCCAGACAATGCAACTGCTAAGATCTTGGCCTCAGGAAGAAATTGTGGCCTTGAATCCCACCAGCTAATCTGGCAGGGGTTACGCCCCCTACCAATATCAGTTTTGAATTAGCCACTCCCTGGTTTGCGTGCCGTGGGACATGGCGACACCTGAGTGCCTCCATTTTCATGGGGCCCTTGAGGGCAGGGATTGTCTCTTTGGCTGGTTTTGTGCAGCGCCGAGCACCAGGGACTCCAGGGTGACCGGGTGAGATGCCAAATAAATAATGACCCGCGTTGCTTTCCTTTCTGGCTTTAAAATCTCTGGATTGCATTTCCCATCCCTCCTTCTCTGTCCTGCTCACTGGGCCCGCGGTCCCTTTCTGGGTGCGGTGGCCAGGAGCCGAGGCTGGGTGCGTTGGGGCTTGTGCAGCTTTTTTAATGCTGAAGGCAAGTAACCAGTGCCACAAGCGCACTAGCCACGATGGAGCCACCATTGCTTGGAGCTGGGGCATGTGGTCTGCTCCCACAGAGGGCTGGGAGCCCTGGGCCTAGCCATCCCTGTTTCACCACCAGAGCCCACTGCAAAGGGGCAGATGATTTCTATAAAGACGGTTCCTTGAGTACGACACCGAGTCCCTGAGCCCCCAAGCCAGGCCGAGCATGCAGCGCAGACCCTGCCGTAGGGGCACGGAGCCAGGCTTGTGCCCGAATCAATAAGCTGGGGCTGGGAGGCAGCCAGCCCACGCGGGGGCTTCTCTCTCATGGCTCCTTCCTGGGAATTACTCTGGGGGCCGTGCTAGATGGTCCCTCCCAGCTCTACCACGGCGCCGCATGGCTGCGTCTCACCTCCCATGGCCAGGGGCACCGTGCTGATGTGCGTCCCATTGGCTTTGAAGCACAGATCCTCCAACTGAGCTGAAAGAGAAGATCCAGACCCTGTGAGCTGCGCCCTTGGCCCAGAGCCTGGCCGTGACTGCTTTCAGCGGGGGGCGGGAGAGAAATATGTGCCAGACAGGCCAAGAGGCAGAACAAGACACTTGAGAGCTTCTGGTCTAGACGCAGCAAGCTGGGAAACTTTAGCAGGTCCGTGTGGCCGGACAGACAGGACAGGTTGAGGGATCTCCTCATGGCTAGCCAGCACCCCTAGGAGGAATGTAGGGAGGGTGGCAGGGATGACGCACGAGAGTCTGGGGGGATGGGCCTAGGAGCTGGCTAACCAGCTGCCACGGTCAGGCCATGGGCAAGGACACCTTGATCCCGGAGAGAGAAACACCCCAGGCAGCACCACTGTGGAGAGCCGGCCTGATGGCGTCCCGCCTCGCCCAATTGCTCTGGGATGCAACCGTGCAACCAGCCGCAGCGGCAGACGCTGGCTACAGACCCTGGCCCTGTACTTGCCCCTCCCTCGGCAGTCATGACCCAGTGGAAAGCCCAGTGGATGGGCCAGGCGGCCAAAAGCAGGAGATTCCCTTCAACGTGCTACAGGGAAGTAGAGAAGAAAAGCCGGACGCCAGTCCAGAGACATCTCAAGCCCACTGCTGGGAACAGCCAAGGGATGGCGGAGGACATACAGACCCTGGGAAGCGTCGGCCAAGCCGTTGGTGCAGGAGATGGTGTTAAGTCGCGTGCTGACATTGGCGACAGCCTGGTGGTAGCTGCTGGTGTAGCTGGCGTAGGGCACAGCCAGGAGCACCCGGTGCTCCACCACGACACTGCCGTTGCTGCGGGCAGAGGGAGAGGAAGGGGGAGCTGTCAGGAGGCACCGGTGGAGCTACCCTCCCATGCCTCCCACCCCAAAATCCCTGCCCAGGCCCCCGTGTCTCACCTCAGCTGGATCACGTCAATACGCAGGAACCCGGGCACGATCTGCCTGTAGATCGGATCCATCTGCGAGAGAACAGACTCAGCACAGCGGACAGAAACCGCCCTCCCCACTGCAGCTAGCCCCTCTGCCCTAGCTCTGCATGGCCCCACCCCACGGATCCCCCAACCCAGAGAGATGCCCCAGCCCCATGGACTGGCTCAGCCCTACCACAGCTCACCCGAGTCCCAGGGTCGCTATGTGGCAGGTGCCCCATCCCCCCACACAAGGCCATCTCCTCCACCCTCCCACAATGCACTGCACCAAGGACCCTGCACCCAGGGGTCCCACGCAATAGGGCAGGACCTCTGCAGACCCTAGGATCTCCCCCTCAGTGGCCCGCCAGGCCCCATCTCATAGACTCATAGACTCATAGGTCAGAAGGGACCAATATGATCATCTAGTCTGACCTCCTGCACAAGGCAGGCCACGAAACCCTACCCATACACATTTATAACAACCCCGAACCCATGACTGAGTTATTGAAATCCTCAAAAGTGAGATTTGAAGACCTCAAGCTGCAGGGAATCGATCAGCAAGCGACCCATGCCCCACGCTGCGGGGGAAGGCGAAAAACCTCCGGGGCCTCTGCCAATCCGCCCCGGAGGAAAATTCCTTCCCGACCCCAAATATGGCGATCAGCTAAACCCCGAGCATGTGGGCAAGACTCACCAGCCAGCACCCAAAAAAGATTTCTCTGCAGTAACTCAGTTCCCATCCCATCAACATTCCCACAGACCATTGAGCAGACTTATCTGCCGATAATCCAAATCAATTGCTCAAATTAAACTATCCCATCATAACATCCCCTCCATATACTTATCAAGCTTAGTCTTAAAGCCAGATAAGTCATTTGCCCCCACTACTTCCCTCGGAAGGCTGTTCCAGAACTTCACTCCTTGAGTCTCCCTGATACCACCCCGTTTGCCCACGTCTCGGCGCACCAGCTCTGAGCCTTGCACGTCACCCTCACCCTTGTGATGAAGATTTCCACGAATGCCTTGAATGCCTCGGAGCTGGAGTTCTCCATGCTTTTGCTGAAGTTCACATTGGTCACCTCCACGGTGACGCTGATATTCGCTAAGACGACATCTGCAAGCAGGAAATAAAGCAAAGTCTTGCCAGCCCCCAGCGTCCGAAAGCCACATGTCAGGGGAGGCCGGGATGGTGGGGGAACTCGCTAGGCTGGTTTTTAACATGGGGAGACAGGGTTTGGTACCTATTCAGAGCCACGTTTCCCAGCTTCTTCCCCAAATGGCTGGGACTTGCTTTCGTTCCATTTTGAAAGGAAAGCTGGGAGTCTGCCATCATCAGAGAAGGAGGGAAACGTGGGGTCAGAAAAAACCTTCAATTTAGCCCCCAGGGCTGGGGCAGGACTGTCTAGACCGTCCTGGGCAGGGGTTTGCCCACGCTGTTCTTAAAACTCTACAGCAATGGGTATCCCCACGACCACCCTCTGTCTCGGAGCAGAACTATAAAGAGTTTCCTAACACGCCACCAAAATCTCCCTGGCTGCAGATTTCACCTATCGCTTCTTCTCCTGTCTCCAGAGGCACCGGAGAACAACTCACCCATCCTCTTCAGAACAGCGCTTCACTGATTTGAAGGCTGTTCTCAGGTCTTGTCTCAAGACTAAACATGCCCCGTTTCAACCATTCCCCGTAGGTCAGGTTTTCTAAACTTTGTCTGGGTTTGGTTGTTCTTCGCTGGCTGCTCCCCGTTTCTCCCCATCTTTCCTAAAGAACTGGCCCTGGGACTCCAGCTGAGGTCTCACCAGTGTGGAGCAGAGCTGGACAACAAACCCCCCTGAAAAAGTCAATGGAGTCGTCAGCGCTGCCTCCGGGTCAGGCTGCAGCAGGATAGACCTTGCTTCACAGTGAAGAAAACGCTCGGGAAAGCGGGGTTAAAGAAGGGCGAGAACAAAGATAAATGCCCCCCTATAAAGCAGCCCCCACTCCCATACAACGTACGACCTTCCCCAGATCTCCAACATTCAGGTTCCGTATCTGACAATCCAATGGGGAGCCCCAGGGCGGTGGGGAACGCCAGAGCAACTCACCGATGTTGATGTCTGTCTTCACCGTCTCACACAGTTCCCCTGTAAATCCGGGGAGGCAGAGACACCGGCTGGCAAAGGGTGTCCCTCCGTTCTGGCACCTCAGGGGCTCCGCTGTGGTGGCTGGAATTTCAGGAGAGCAAAGAGCAAAATGGTACTGAATGAGGATGTCATGCTGACTAGATTAAGGGGGCCCTTCAGACACGTTCAGGAGCTTTAATTACTCCCTTCCACACCAATCTTGCATTGGGGGGTCATGCTGGCTGGACTGGGGGAGGCATTTATTATATTGTTTGCCATTAATATGTTAAAATCATAGTAATCTATGTGAGACATGCCATGTCAGGTACCGTTAGAAAGGCTATAATGTGCTGAATAAGAAGATAATATTTGTGTTCATGTGTTAGATCTGTAATGGAAGTTATGGACAGCTTTGATATCCCTGTATTTCACACTGTGCTGTAGAAGACACACCCCAGTCAGAGAGGCCGCAGGACAATAGCCCACTTAATGGCCCATCAGGACCTTTACAGAAGCAAAAGGATGGTCCTGCTTTGAGCAGGGGGTTGGACTAGATACCTCCTGAGGTCCCTTCCAACCCTCATCTTCTATGATGCTATGAAAAGGCCCAGGAAGGAACTAAAGGCATCCCTGAAGAGTTACAAGGATTGGCCCATGTGACTCTGGACTCCATTTTGGTTCCTGTAAAATTCCACAAGCAGCGTGGCAAGAGCCAGAGGATATATAAGCTGGAGCCTTTGGGATCCATTTTGTCTACAGTTCAGCTTTCAGTCACCTATCTACCTCTGGATCAATCCATCTGTATCTAAACGGAGGCTGTGAAACAAAGCACTTAGACCCATCCAGGTACTGGATGTATACCAGAGAGTTAAATGACTGGTCTCTTTACTGGACCTAGTGGCAGTTTGGGAGCCAGAGACTGAAATGCAGCCAAGGGGGCTGTGTGCATTTGCCCAGTGGCTTCTTGAAAACCAGTGTGGGGGAATCAGAAGCACTGTTTGTGGCTGCTTGGGAAGTCTGACTTCAGTGTCACCCACCAGTGCTGGGAGAATCTGCTCTCCTTTTACAGCCTGCCCTGACCCTGGCGTTTTCAGTTGGCTACCCTGGGCACGGACGGGTCACAGAGGATATAAACCTGAAAGGCGCTGAGATAAGGGAGCCATGCCAGACACCACACAGGGCCTGACCAAGATCGGGGGTCCCATGGTGCTGCTCGCTGATTGAACCAAGAATAGATTCCAGGGCTTCTGAGGCCCCAGTCTGCTGCCCCATACCCTGCTTCCTGAACCAGGCTCTCAATAGAAACCCTGCAACTCACCCACAGTGGTTGTTGCAGCAGTGAGCTTTGTGGTATGGCCGCTGGTCACTGGGATTTCGGTTGGCGGGAGGGGGGAGGCATTCACCGAGCTGCTAGACTCTGTCTGAGGTGCACGACTGGTTGACCGGGAAGGACTCGCGGTGCTAGATGTCCTGGTGGGAGCTGAAGAACTTGAGAGAGGAGGGGCCAGGGACTGTCCAGAAGACACAGAATTAGTTTTTCGCTCTGAGGTCATCATTGTGCTAGAGACCCTGGAGGTGGCCCCTGAGGCAACAGGCAAAGAAATGATCGTGGCCAACGTTGTTTCGTTGGTGGTGGTTTCAGAAAAAGTTGTATGTGAGAAGGAGGTCAGGAAGGTGCTTTGAGTGGAGGAGGTGGTCGCTGTTGGCTGTGGAGAAGCAGTTGTGGAGGTTGTCTCACCATTGCTAGCATTACCTGCTGTCTCACTGTGGCTGGTTTCCACTGTGCTGTGCACAGAAAGAGGTGATGCAGTTGTGACAGCGAGTGTGGAAGGCACTGTTGTATTACTGGGTGTGAAC
>ML675649.1:47852069-47868727 GCA_007922155.1 Mesoclemmys tuberculata | reverse complement strand
CCCCCTTCCCGGCAGGGCCCCCCCCAGAGCTCCCCGGGTCCCCCCCCCCCCGGGCGGGGCCCCCCCCGCGCCCCCCGGGGCCCCCCTTCCCGGCAGGGCCCCAGCTCTTGCCCCCACCCTGCAGGGCCCCGCGCACCAGCATGATGACGCCCCAGGCGCTGAGCACGATGCCGCAGGCGGCCAGCTTGGGCCCGCAGCAGAGCAGGGAAGCCATGGCCGAGCCGGGTCAGGAGGGGGCGGGGGAAGCGGCCGCCAAGGAACCTCCTCGGGCTGCTGCTGGCCGGGCCGACGCAGCAGACTGAATCAATGGACTAGCCAGGCCCGGCTGCCGCTGGGGGAGGGAGGAGTCAGGTGACCGGGCTGAACCACTCTGCAAGGAGGGAAGGGGGGTGGGAACTACCAACCGCTGGCTGCACGTCCGCCCCCCTGCGGACGCAATGGAACCGCCCGGGCGGGTCCCAGCCTCCCCTTCCGATTGGTGGAGCGGCCCGGGGACAGTTCCAACCTCGCCCAGGGGCGGGGGAGTGGGACTCGTAAGGGGCACAGCTCTGGGGCAGCCCCAAATTCATCTCCGTGGGGGGGAGGGATAAAATCCCCAGAGGCTGGGTGTGGGGGGATTTAAATAAGAGGAATTAAAAACACTCCCTCCCCTCGCACAATTGGTACAGTCCAAAGACCTGGGGCTATGGGTGTGTTGTCACTTAAGGGGCTTTAAGCTGGGTACCAGGGTCACATGGCTCTGGGCAGGGTCACTTGACTGGGCAAGGGCCAGATCACATGGGCAAGGGCAGCTCACAAGGCTCTGGGCACAGGCCTGGTCATGTGACTATGCAAGGGCAGGGGCATACTGGGCAGGGTCACATGACTGAGCCATGGCAAGTCACATGGCTGCAGGCAAGGTCAGGGTCAGGTGGTGCCCATCACAGGAGGGGACTGACCCAGGGACCCGTTCTTCACCCATAGTTTCTCAGCCTGGGGTACACGTAGCCCTGGGGTACACACGCCAGGCAGGGGTACACAGCGAAAAACCCTGTGAAGGGAGACGAGCAGCAGCCACCTGCTTCCTGCCCGGTCCGGCGTGATTTGCCCCAGGCCCGCAGCCCCTAGGCACGGCCGTGCGGAGCGCTGCTATCCACTCTGGTGGTCCACTAGTGCCTGCTCACACCTCACAAGTTCCCGCCTGTGGGAGGAGAAGAGGACGTGGCCCCGCCGTCAGGCCACAGTGACTGGCTTGGCTCCTATGTGGAGGAAGGGGAGGAGGAAGGAGGGCAGAAACAGCAGGGGGCTTTGTGACCTGCCACAGCCACACAGCACTGCACACCTCAGGACTCTCCTGCTTTGCGAGACGTACAGTCGTCCAGCGGCGAAGGGAAAAACGACTATTTCTCAGAGTGGAAAATGGAGTGTTGGGTCCTTACTACAACGTTCAGACGTTGGGGGTACTTGCTACTTAAAAGGTTGAGAAACACAGCGCTAGACAATCCGAGGTCCCACAGGTCACCCATGCTCCCCAAACTCCTATCCTGCCCCCCTGAAATCTTACCGCCTCACTGCCTGGCCCCCCGTCCTATTCTCCCCAGGGTCTCATGACAATGTGGCGACATTCTTGCAGTTTTCTCCGAGTGCTGGGTGTGCCTCAATTTCCCTGTTACTCAGGACAGGGTGAGAGATCACGGCAGAGACCAGGAAGAGGCAGACCATGGCTGGGGGCCAGGACCCCCTGCCCCAGGCAGGGACAGGCCACAGCAGGGAAGAGACATGGGCCTGGGGTACAGCCAGGGGGCAGCTGGATGGGAAGGGCCAGCACCCCGCAGCGGTGTGCATGGTGCAGAACTCAGGAATGGGGCTCCCCCATGGGTCGCTGTTGTAACCTTTGATTCACCTGTCAGAGTGCTGGGCTCCCAGGAGCTACCCCCCCACCCCTAAGAGTCAGGCCCCCATATCACTAGGTGGTGATACAAGGAGACCCTGGCCCGGGCCCCCTGCTCTGGGTGAGTCTCAGGGGCAGGGCAAGACCAAGGGGTTCCCCGGCTCTCTGTGGGGCACGGGCAATGCTGCTGACCCCCCTCCAAACTGCCCAGCTGGGCCCCCTGCCTGGGCAGCCCAGGGGGTGCCACGTGAGGGTCCATCCAAGATGGGGGGAACCAGCCTGAGACTAGGGGGCCCGCATGAGACAGGCGAAGAATCTCCCCCAGGATGGGATTAAAGCAACAGCTCTGCTGTAGGGCAGTGGGGGGCGTTGGTAGCGAGGGGGCAGGCCGTGAGTGGGTGAGCCATGACCCAAGGGGAGACCAGGGGCCAGGCAGCGCCCGTGGAGGGGAGAGGTCAGCCCAGCCAGGGGTGGGGAGCTCTGGGGGGGGAACGCGGGCACAGCTGCCCTGCCCCGACAGTTGCAGCTCCCCGCCCTGGTTCTCGTGTCCCCAGGACCCTCCCCACTCTCCGCCCCACACAGATGCCACAGTCTGCAGCTACACGGTGTTTATTGAACCATCCAACACAGACTTGGGGGTTGGGGGCTCTCCTAGGGGCCGGCTTCGGGGGGCCCCTTCTCGTCGTCAGGGGGGCAGTCGATGAAGTCAGCCAGCATGGTCGCCGTCTCATCCGCCTCTGCCTGGGAGGGGGGAGGAAGGGGTGAGCCAAGGGGGCTGTTCCGCAAGGACAGCCCTGTGCCCCCCGCCCCCCACCTCTCTGCTACCACCACGAGCTCCACACCCCAGCACCCCCCCCACTTCCCCCCCCCCTGCTCCATGGGGCGTGGTGCACTCCAGGCCCTACCCACCCCCCATCTCGCCTGCCTGCCGTCTCACCTCTCCCTTCACTGGCACAGCCTCCTCCTCTGGCTGGGGGCTAGAATGGGGTCCCTCTATGGCCTCAGGCCCCTTCTCCCCTGCAGGGGGCACGCCCTCCTCCTCAGGGGGCAGCTCCTCCAAGGTAGGGGGCGGGGCCTCCAGCAGTGGCGGCTCCTCCCCTATCTCCTCCTGGGCAGGAGGCAGGGCAGGGACAGGGCTGGCCTGCTGGGGTGGGGTGGGCGGGGCCGGTGGTGGCTCCTCCTCCTCCTCCTCCTTCTCCTCTTGCTGTGGCAGGAGGGCAGGCAGGGGGCTTGCCTTCATCACCACCACCTCTTCCTCCTCCTCCTCCTCCTCCTCCTCGGGGGCGGGCAGCTCAGGCGCCTGACTCTCCTCCACCTCCATGATGAGGTCATCTGGCTCCCCGGGCGCAGCCGGTGGCTCCTCAGGGCCAGAGGCCGGCCGCTCTTCCTCTGACAGGGCCCCCTCTTCTTCCGACAGCCCTTCCTCCTCCTCATACTCCTCCTCCTCCTCGAGCTCCTCCTCGAATTCCTCCTCCTCCTCTTCCTCCTCGTCAAAGTCCTCGTCCTCCTCGTCGAAGTACTCCTCTTCCTCTTCCTCCTCCTCCTCCTCCTCGTCTTCCTCATCTTCCTCCTCTTCCGCGAACTCCTCCTCCTCTTCCTCCTCCTCACTGCTGTTGATGTTGATCACAGCCGGCTCCCGCTCGCCCAGGCCAGGGGCAGCCTCGCTGGGAAGGGGTGGGGGCACCTCCTCGGGGGGCTCGGCAGGGGGTGGGGAGGGGGGGGCCGGCGGCGGGGGAGGTGGCGGGGGGGGGGGGGGCCGGGGCAGCAGCCCCTTGGGGACAATCACCACACTGTCATCCGAGTCACTCTCCAGGGAGATCTCCACGTCCGACTCCTCCTCCTTCTCATAGTGCACGTAGACAGGGCGCCGAGCTTTGCCTCCTGGCCCCAGTGCCCCCTCCTCCGTGCCCCCCGGCGAGGACGGCGCCGGCAGCCGGGGCTCACCCCCATCTGTGCAATCCTCCGCCAGGGCCAGGCCAGGCCCGGCGGCAGGGGGCAGCCGGGGCGGCGCCAGCCCCAGGTGGTTGGCAGGTGGAGGACGGGTGGGGGGCGGAGCCTGTCGGAAGGGGGAGGCAGCTGCCAGCTCTGGGGGGGCGGGGCCAGCAGATGGGGCAGGGCCGGGGAGGGACAGCTGCAGGGAGGGCACACGGGGGCGGGCCAAGGCACTACAGGTGACCAGGGCTTCGGCGCAGAAGGACGACACCTGCAGGGGGCAAGAGAGAGATGGGCTGGAGCTGGGGGCATCATGGCAGCGGGGTGCCAGAAGGGGAGCCGGGGGGTCCCGGCAGGGTCTCACCTGCAGACTGGGGTCCCGCTGGCCCAGGGCGAAGGCCCGCAGGGCGCAGTGCAAGGGCGGGGGGCAGGTGGGCGCGGGCACCAGCAGCAGGGCCAGCAGCAGACGGTAGAGCTGGCGGCGGCAGGCCGGGCTCGCGTAGGGGCCCCCCACCGGCCCCTCGCCCTGCCCCAGGCGGAGCAGCAGAGGCACCGCCAGCTCCTGCAGCCTCTGGGGAGAGGAGACGGGGAGTCAGAGACATGGTGCCCCATAACCTGCAGCACCCCATGCTTCCCATGCCCAACAGATCCTGTCTGGGCCACTCCAGTCCCCACCTGGCAACCCCATCGCCCTGCACCCCAACCCTGTCTTCCTGCCCCACTGTCCTGACCCAGCACCCCAACCTTCTGCCCCAAGCCCCAACCCCACCATCTTCCTCCCCCATTGCCCCACACCCCCAACTCCCCAGCCCCAAGTGCCTGCCCCATCTAACCCCCCGCTCACCCTGTGGATCTCCTCCTTGATCAGGCTGCCCCCCATCAAGATGGCGCGGCTCAGCGCTGCAGGGAGATAGAAAGGAAGGACTCAAAGGAGGGGTGCAATGCGAGCCTTGGTCCCCCCCAGCCCACCTACGGGAGCCCCCCTCCCCGCAAGCTGCATGCAGAGTTGCGATGGGGGGGGGACAGGTCGAGGGGCCACCCTCCCACCAAGACCCCCTCCCCCACAGGGAACCATGACACCCTCCCCCCAAGGGCAGGGCACTGGGAGTGCAGGGGGGTTCCCGAACCTTGCAGAGCCACCTTGCAGACGTCACTGTTGGCCATTGGGTCCTGCTTGCGGTGCAGGGAAGGAGCGTCACACCCCTCCGACAGCTTCAGCTTCTTGGGGGCACTGGGCTTCCCCTCCGTGCCAGGGCGCCCCACTCGCAGCTGGGGGGAGATGGGAGGGGTCAGCACTGGGGGCACTCAGGCGGAGGAGCAGCATGGGAGGGCCTTGGGTGGGGCTCACCTTGACGCTGTCTGTGGGGGGGGGGCAATGTCGCTTAGCAGGTGGGCCAGTAGTGCCTCGCTGCGGTGCGAGGGGCCCTGCAGCACGCCCGCGCCGGCCCCCCCCCACCTGCACCCACAGCTCCAGCACCTGGTACAGCCTGGTGCGCACGGCGCTGCGGAGAAAGGGAGCGGTCAGGGCACGGCTGGAGAGCGGGACCCCCCCACCAATTCCACCCACTGGCACCCCACTGACCTGTAGGGCTTCTCCTGGCCCGGCAGCACCGACTCCCTGGAGCCGCTCCAGGCGCCCAGTACCTGTGGGAAGAGCCGGCCCAGCAGGCTGCCCCAGCGCGCCAGCCGCGCCCCACACCTGGGGGGAGAGGGGTCAGCAGGGTGAGCCAGGGACCCCAATACCCCCAGCACCTCAGCCCTGCCCCACACCTGGACCCCCATGCCCCCAGCAACTCACGCCAGGATCAGGGCCGACAGCACGTCCAGGATGTGCAAGTGGACGGATGGCAGCAGCAGCATTCTCAAGGGACCGTCACCGAACCAGCTCTGGGGGGGGGGACGAGGCATCAGAGATATGGGGGTGGCCGATGGAAACTAGCCCAAGAGGGGTCAGGAACTAGACTGGGAAGAAGGGGGTGAAACCCACCCTCCCCGCGCACAGTGGGGCAGGGGGTTTTCCTACCCAGAAAGCCCAGCCCCATGGATACCCCCCACCCCACTCCTACTCACGATGTTCTTGCTGGAGACATTCAGAGCCCGGCAGACGAGGTCCAGGACATCCTGCACCGGAACCGTCACCGGAGCCACGAACTCACTGCTGCAGTGGGAGAGACAGCGAGGGGAGGGGGGTTAGAAACACGTGGGGGGGCACCTTTGAGTCACTGCAGGGGGGGCCCGTCCTGCCCCTCCATGGCAAGCCTGTCCTGCCCTCAGCACGCAGAGCAACGGGGCCTTTGCAGGGTGGGTGCCCAGCCCACCAGGGAGCAGCCTCAAGGACCCACTGTCAAGGGTCCCTGCCCTGCCAGTCGCGCTGGGAAGCAACCGGCCCACAGCCTGGCTCTGGCCAAAGGGCCCTGCTTTGTCACTCTGTGTTGCAAACGCGGGGCCCCTGGTGACCCCCAAATCCTCACGCTAAATCCCCCTCCCCCGGCCTGGGAGCCCCTGCCCCGAACCACCCCCGGCCCAGAAGCCCGCACCCCACGCCAGCAGCACCTGAGCATGAGTTGCAGGCACTTGGCCAGTCCGCAGAACCGCTTGTGGAGGCTGAGGACGAGGCCGTTCTGCCCATCAGGTGGCGCCAGGAGCAGCTCCACACCAGGGCCCTCATAGGGCAGAGGATCTGTGACGGCGGGGGGGGGCGCAGTCAGCGGCTGAGGGCAGGGTCCACGGCTCACCCCCACCACAGGGCTGGGCAGGATGCCAGTGTCCCGTGCCCTGTGGCAGCTTGGTGCCTTCCTCCCCCAAGGGGACCTGGCAGGGCACCCGGGTCCACCCATCCGCTGCCCCAGGAGCTGTGGGGTGACACCCCCGCTTACCGGTCTCGGCGCCCTCGTAGAGGCTGGCCAGCAGGCCGTGCAGTGTGGCCAGCAGGCTGTGCAGCTCCTGCTCCCAGCTTTCAGTGTGCTTCAGCCCCTGGGTGAAGCCAGCGCCCAGGGAGGGCAGCAGCGCGTAGCATTCACAGGCCAGCTGGTGTGGGGGGAAACAGTGTCAGCGCAGGGGAACCCCCCACCGGCCGGTCAACCCCCACCCCCCGCCCGGGCCCCCCCCCCCCGCCCTGCTGGGCGCCCACCCCTTCACGCCTAGCTCCCCTAGCAGGCAGATGGCGGTAACACCACCAATCTGACAGGGGGCGCACATTCCCAGAATGCCTTGGGCCAGCTGCCCGAGCTCACCCCCACCCGGCCTCCCCAGTACCTGCTGCAGCTGAGGCGAATCAGCATCCACTCGGGACAGGAAATAAGCAGCTAGTTTGCCCTGGGGACAAGGAGAGAAAAGGGATGAGCAGCCAGCCGGGATTCAAGTCCCCCGTGGTCCCACTGTGGGGCCCCAAAGCAGGGCCCCCCACAACAGAGAGACAGACTGACCCGCAGGGAGCCGCAGGCACGTGGGTAGAAGGTCATGCAGGCCTTGATGCCCTCCAGGGCGGAGAGCTGGCACTGGGGAGAGAGCAGAGGGGCCGTTAGATTGGGGGGGTCGGGTCAGGGGGATACCGTGAGCCGGCACAGGCCCCAGGCGCTCACCTCGGCTTTGAGGGCCAGCAGGGACGTGAGGAGACCAGGAATATGGTTGGTGCCGATGTCCCGTGCCAGCTCCGGCAGCTGGCAGGAGTAGTGCAGCAGGTCCCGCAGCACAGCTGCCCCCAGTGCCATGGTGGGGGCAGGGTCCTGGGACTGTGGGGGGACGGACAGCAGGTGTCAGGCCGCCCCAGCCACGCCCATTTCCTCCCTGCCCCACAGCTGCCACTCTGCCCCCCTTCCCCCACCACTGCGCTCACCCCCCTTCCCTCACACCTCTGGCTCTGCCCCCGTCCCCAGCTCACCCCAAACCTCCAACACTTCCAAGTTTTTTCACACCACCCCTTTGCACCTCCCCGCCCTCTCTCACCCCCCCCCCGGCAACCCCTCTTCTCACACTCCCTAAATCATCCACCGCCTCCGCTCCCCCCACCCCACCCCCGCTGATCCCTACCCCTCACCTGCAGCAGATGCTGTAGGCTGCGCAGCCAGGCCAGGCAATGCTGCTGGAAGGGCTCTGTGGGGCTCTCACTCACCAGCAGGGAGAGCAGGCAAAGCCCCTCAAACCTGGGGGGCAGGGGGAGCACAGAGGGAGGAAGTGAGAGTGGGGGGGGCCAGAATCAGCCAGCCCACGGGGTCATCCACCTGTATGAAGGAAGCAGGGGGAGGAGGCTCCCAGGGGGCCCACATTGAGGAGGGAGGCACCCAGAAGAGGCCCATGCGGGGAGGAGAGGGGACTCCTGCCCCTATAAAGGAAAACCAGCACGAGGCTGCTGGGGGCACATCTAGCGAGTCTGCGGGGCTCCGGTGCCCCCTACAAGGGAAGCCAGGGAGAGGTTCTGGGGGGATCCCAGATGCACCCCCAGGCCCTTGGGGAGATGGGACGGACCCTGAGGGGGGATTCACTCACCGTGTCTTGACGGACCCCAGCCGGGCGTTGGTGACCCCGATCAGGCCCCCCAGGGCCAGCACGTTCTGGGAACACAAAGGGGGGAGGGGTTAGGACAGTCCAGGCCTGAGCGGGGGGTCAGCCCTGCACGTGGGGGGCACTGGCCCCTGGGGAAAGCAGAGGGAGGAGCTGGGTGGGCTTTCCCCCTCCCCCACCCTAGGCCCCCACTGCTCTGGGCGGGGTCATGCGGGGGGAGGCCGGCCCCATGGGGGTCCCTGGAGGAAAGGGCTGGTCTCTGGGTGGCGCTCGGGGGCCCCCTGGGGGGCGGGGCTTGGGGGCCCCCTGGGGGGCGGGGCTTGGGGGCCCCCGGGGGGCGGGGCTTGGGGGCTACTGGAGGCGGGGCCGGTCTCACCTGCCCGCCGGCCCCGCTGTCCCGCAGGCCGCGCACCAGGGCGGGCAGGGCCGGGGCCGGGCTCCCCCCGCCCAGTGCCTCCAGCACCAGCCGCCCCGGACAGCCGGGACCCGCCGCCGCCGCCATGCTGCTGCCCGCGCGCGCGGCTCCGCGTCATCGGCAACCGCCGCCGCCTGGCGCCCGGCCGGTGACGTCACTTCCGCCCGAAGCCGCGTCTCCAAGCCGGTGGCGGAGGGAGGGATCGCCCTGAGCAGAGCCCGGCCGGAAGCGGGAAGTGGCCGGGACGCGGTGGCCTTGGAAACCGCCCGCGGCGCCCTCATGACGTCATCACTCCGCGACCATGCCGGCGCCCTGAAACCGCCCGCCTGACCCCGCCCCAATGGGATGGGGGAGCCTGGAAACCGTCCTGTGTGATTGTCGGGGGCGGCCGGGAAACCCCAAACCGCTCAGCTCAGCTGTCTCCGCCGGGGGACTCGTGGCTGCCCGTGTGGGGGAGGGGCTCGGTTCGGGGCTGGGGGGCAGCCGTGGGCTCGTGGGGGGAGGGGCGCTGCTGGGGCAGCAGGGGCCAATCAGAGCCTGCAACCCCCCCAACTCAGTGTTGCCCACAGCCCCCCCCCGCTCTGCCCCCCCGGCTCCGACCCCTGGGTTCCTGGGTCGGTGGGTGGAAATGCAATGGCGGGGGGGCAACAAGCCCCCCCCCCCAGGGCCGGATGGCAGGGCACAGAGCAGCCTCAGGCCCAGGTGAGCCCTGCTCCCCAGATCCAGGGCTCTCCTGGCCCCCAGTCACCTGACCTGCCGTGGGAGGGTGTAGGGGGCATGGGGAATTCACCCCCATACGGCCTGTGTTGGTGCCCTGGCCCCTTGCTTCTGCTTTCACACGGGGGGGGGTTGGGCAACTTCCACCTCCAGGCCACTACGGCCTGGCCGGAACATGGGCCACTCCTAGCATGGGGGCCCATGAGGCCAGGGGCGCAGCTGGGCCGTGAGGGGGTCGTGCTGGGGTGCACCAGGGCCATGAATGACATGAGGGGTGCATGGTGCAGGACGGAGGGTACACCAGGGCTGTGCATGACACGGGGGGTGCACGGTGCAGGATGGGGAGTGCACCAGGTCCGTGCATGGCGGGGGCGGTGCATGGGGTGGGATAGGGGGTGCACCATGGCCATGCAAGGCAGGGAGGGTGCAGGGGGGCGGTCTCGAGCAGGCTGTGGGCCGGAAGCGCGGGCGAGACAGGCCGCAGGGTGCGGGGCACGGTGGGGCCATACAGGCCTGTATGGCCCCGGGGGGGCACGGCTGGGGGCTCCAGGCTACAGCAACCCCCGCCCCGCCCCTGACGTCAGGCCTCCCCGCCTCACCGGCGCGCTCCCTGATTGGCTGCGCCTCCCCCCACGTGACCCGGCCGGGGCTGCCCATGGCTTCACTCGGGTCCGCCCCAGCTGCGGCCGAGCCAGACTCTGCGTCCGGCCCGGCCCGAGCCTCGCAGCGGCGCGCGCTGCCCCGCCGGCATGGGGGAGAAGGCGGGCACCAGGTGCGGGACGGAACCCAGGCGTCCGGGCTGCGCCGTGACTCCTGGGGGGAGGGGCCGGTCTGACCGGGCGCCAGGGTGTGGGTCAGGTGGGGGGCGGGGACCCGGGGGGACCCAGGCGGGATTCCCACCCCCCCGGCCGTGCCAGGCGCTCGCGGCAGCGCCGGATTTGCAGCGACGTTGGCCCCTGGCACCCGCTGGTGCCCCGGACGCCTGGGTTCCTCGGGGCTCTTAGCCCTGCGTCATAGAGCTTGGGGGGGTGACACCTGGCTCCCTGGGGGCAGCTTGCGAAGGGGCGCGTTCGGCCCGGGACACCTGGGTCCTTTAGGGCTGTCAGCAGGGGCCCAGGCCACTGGGGGGGTCTCTGCCTTGGGGGGCACCAGGGTGGGGCTGGCAGCAGCTGTGTGGGGTGGTTGGTCCTACTCCCCCCCTCCAGCCCTCTGGTGCCCCTCACTCCCCACCTGCAGCCCCTGCCAGCCCAGCCCTGGCCCCCCAGTCTTGCCAGTGCCCCTCACTCCCGACCTGCAGCCAGGCCTTGGGTCCGTTAGGGCTCTCCTGGCGTGGGCTGGGTCAGAAAGAGGAAGTGGAAACCACAGAGCTGAGCGGGCGGATGCCAGAAAGTGCTGGTGGGGAGCAGAGAAGAAGTGGGGGAAGAGGCCCCAAAGGGGGTGACAGGGCCCCAGATGCCCCCTGCCAGGTGCCCAGAGTTTTGCATCACAACCCGTTTGTGTGCAGGGGGTGGCTGGAGAGCCCCTGGGGCTGGTGCAACGGTGCAACCGCCTCTGGGGTGGTTTATACGGGGCCATCCCTTCCCTCAGGTCCAGCCCTGCCCCTCCCTGGGACCACAGGGGGGAGTCATGGGATCGGGGCCAAGGGGCAAAACACTGGAGTGCAGGGGGTGCATGGAGACCTCCCTCAACTCTCACCCAGGGCCTCCCCCCAGTCACCCCTCCCCCCCCCACCGGGGCTTCCTCTCCATGTCCTGCCTAGGAAACAAAACAGGAAACAACATGTCCTGTTGGAGACACGTGCCCCCCCCCTCCCGCTTTGTGCCTGCTCCACACACACCCCCACTCTGCTGGTGCCCCTCACTCTGGACATGCAGCCCCTGCCAGCCTTGCCCCCCCCACCCTCAAGCTCTGAAGTTGCCAAAGAGGAAAGTGTCTCATCCCCCCCCATCTCCCTGTCACTGGCTCTTTGACCGGGATCCAGATCCCCCCACGGCACCATTTTAGACACTGTGCCTGGCTGGGGGGGGGGGAACCACATCCATTGCCCTCAGCCTAGCTGCTTATGGGGAAAGGGGGGTGAGGGTGAATGGGCCCCTGGGGTCAAAAGTCAGCCCTTCTGTAAGGGGGGGTGAGGGGGGCTGTCCTGCCTGCAGTGGGTGAGGACTGGGTGGTTTCCATAGCAACCTGTGGCGGGGGCAGTAGGGGGGTGATGGCCCTGAATCTAGCCCCCCAGATGGGCCCAGTCTACTGCCCTGCCTGAGAACAGGGCTGAGAGATGGGGGGGGCAGAGAAGCTGAGGGTCCCTCCAGCCCTCCAGAGGAGGGAGGGGGCTGGATGACTGACTGGGGGGGATGATGAAGATCCTCAGAGGAGCAGGAGGGTCATGGCTGGGGGGTGAGATCTGAGTGGTGGGGGGCTGTGCCCCACACCTGGGAATAGACCATTTTGATTGGACCTTTGTATGGAGGGGGGCATTTGTTAGTGTCACTGTGAGCCAGTGGGGGGGCGGCAAACAAGGGTCCCTCCCTTCCCTGCCCCCCCCCAGCTGCTGCGGTTATGCCAGGGCAACCGGCCTGGATCCTGTTTCCGTGGCAACCAGCTAAGCCTGAACCAGACACGTGGGGGGGGGTTCCCTGGGGGGGTGGGCCCCCCAACTAAACTACTGCTGGGGGGGCACAGGAGTCAAAGGTCACAGTCAGGAGGGAGGGGGCTGAGGTTTGGGGGGTCCCACGTCAGCCGGTTCTGACTCATCTACCCCCTTTCTCCACCCAGGGTCTTCAAGAAATCGAGTCCCAACTGCAAGGTGAGTAATGTCCCCGGTGCCCCTCACTCCCGACCCGCAATCCCCCCCGGCCCTGGGCCCCCCAGCCCTGCCAGTGCCCCTCACCCCCGATCCGCAGCCCGGCCCTGGGCCCTGTGCATGTGTAACAGTCGCTCTCCCATTTGGTTTCCTGTTGCCAACCCTCCCCCGCCCAGTTTCCTCCCCCGTGCACTGACACGGGGCTCCCAACCTTCCCCCCCCCGGGGCCTTTGCACACGCTAGTGAGCGCCCGGCCCCACCTGGCTTGGTGCTTGTGCAAGGAGAGCAGGGCCTGGGGCCCAGGGGGGTGCAAGGGGGTGAGAACATTTTCCCCCCATCGGTGGGGGGGCTGCTGTGCCGGGGGTGGTGGGGCTGTGTCCCATGGTACTGGGGGAGCTCTGAGCTGGGCTCTGCCAGCTCCAGGCAGCGAAGGGTTAGCCCACTGTTTACCTCGGTTTCCAGACACCTGCCCCCCCCACCTGCCAGTTGGTTTCTCCCCTCCCTGGGGTCCCCCTGCAGAGGGAGGGGTGGGGAGCTGGCAGGTAAACAGGTGCTGCTGCTAGAAGGAGGCAACAGGTTCTGGGGGGGTGGCAGGCTCTGGGGAGGCCCAGGGGGGATGGAGGCGCTGGAGCTGGAAAGGATTAGCTGTGAGGTCTCCGGGGGTGTCCGGGTCTTCAGGAAACAGCTGGGGACACAGGTAATGTGGGGAGCAGTAATGGGGGGGGGGGCTCAGACAGCCTGGGGAGCCCTAAAATGGGAGACACTCCCCCTCCCCCCAGTGCCACAAAGGGGTTGGTTCCCTGTGGGTGGGGAGGGCCATCTGTCCACCCTCCATGTCCGTCTGTTGCCCCCATGTCTGTCTGTTTGTCTGTCTCCCCCCTCCCAGCTCACCGTCTACCTGGGCAAGCGGGACTTTGTGGATCACCTGGACCGGGTGGACCCTGTCGGTAAGTGGGGGGTGGGGCAGGGCTGGTGAGTGGAATGAGGGGGAAGGGGTCCTGGCCGGAGCAGATCCCACTGGGGGGTGGGACTTGTGGGAAGGGCTGGAGGGAGAGCTGGCAGTGGGGGTGGCTCTGGGGCGGGGTGGGGGTGGCTCTGAGGTGTGTTGGGGGGCTTGGTGTTGGGGGGGGGCCTTGCCCTAATCTCACCCCCCCTGTTCCCATGCAGATGGGGTGGTTCTGGTGGACCCTGAGTACCTAAAGGATCGGAAAGGTGAGAGGGAGTGTTGGGGGGAGGAATCCTGCCCTGTAGGACTCACGGGGGGGAAGGGGAGGGCAGTGATTCCAGGCTCCACCCCCTTCCTTTGACTCAGACTGGTTGGGAGTACGTGGGCGGGGCTGAGCATCCACGCCCAGCCCCTCACATTCTGGCCCCGCCCCCACACACATCTAGAGGAGCCAGGAGGCCGAGGAGCCCCCGGTTGGGAAACGCCCGTGTGGTGCCGCCGAGTGTCATGGGTTGGGTCCGGGCGCTGGATGCGGAGTCAGGCAGCAAAGGCAGATCCTGATCTGATGGGTCAGGGTGGGTCTGGGAGTGGGGGAGTGGTCAGACCAGCAGGGGTAAAGGACGCAGAGAGAACATTTCTAGACCCCCCTTCTCGGAGCAGCTGGGCCTGGAGCCCCCATGGGGAGAGGCCATTCTGGAGTCAGTCCTATGCAGCACCCGGGACCTGGTCCAGAATGTGAATATAGCTGGATAACAACAACTATCACATCACTGATTTAACGCCCTGAGGGGCACCAACAGCCCAGCATGGCAGCACGTCCACAAGGGGAACAACCTGGAAAAGAGGAACGAAAATGGAAATTCAGGGGAACAGCCAGAAGTGTGACATGCCTGCACGCTGCAGAGACATTTTCTTTAAAGGCTCCCGTTGCATGTGTGCCCTCAATAAAAAAAGAAAAGCAGGAAGAGAACCAAAGAAAACAAGCCCGTGTCTGACCAATGGAGGAAAAGAGGCAGTGAGAGGCAGAAAGAGCCCTGTGAAGCACTGGACATCAAACCCTAGGGAGGGAAATGGAAGAACAGGGATAAACTCTGGGATGGAAACGTCAAAGGAGGGAGATCAAGAAAGAATTTGAGAAGCAACTTGCTAAAGAGGCGAAAACTAACCATGAGAAAAGCCTGGACGCAGGAAGCCGGCCAAGAACCGGTGGCAGTACTGACTGCCCGGCCCTGACGGAGACACTGAGTGAACATTTCGTGTTGGACTGCATGGTGGAGCAGTGAGGAAGCCTGGCTCTGGTGCCAGGCCCATGGCAAACGTGAGGCCCATTTTTAAAAGGCTTCAGAGGCAAGCCTGTCCATTCCAGACTGGGAAGCCTGACCGCAGCCCCAGGCAAAGTGGCTGAAACGACGACGTAAAGAAGAGAATTATTGGCCACGGAGACCAACACGGTTCGCTGGGGAGGAGTCAGCAACCCGGCTCCTGTGACGGGAAAATCACGCCGCACTGATCTATTAGTATACTTCCAGGGGGTCAGTAGACACATGGCGAAGGGGAGCCAGTGACTATGGGGCACTTGAACTTGCAGAAAGCCTCTGACACGGTCCCGCACCAAAGGCTGTCGTGGGACATGAGGGAAGATCTCTGCTGCACCAGTAATGGGGCAAAAGCAGAAACAAAGGCTAGGAATAAATGGTGGGTTTGCAGAGCGGGTGAAGTAGATGCTGGGGTACTCCAGGGCTCTGCACTGGGACCAGAGTTGCTCAGCGGATTCCGAGATGACTTGGGGAAAGGGGCAAATGGAGGTTGCCGAATTCGCAGATGATACAAAATTGCTCAAGACAGGTCAGTCCCAAGCAGATGGCAAAGCGTCTCTGAGGCTTTCACTGAGCTGGGTGACCGGGCAACAAACAGGCAGCCGACGTTCAACGCTGCTGACGCAAAGTAACGCAGCCGGGAAAATGGAACCCAACGGACCACACAAACGCTGGGGTCTGCCTCAGCTGCTGCCTCCCGAGTCAGAGACCTCGGCATCGCTGAAATCACCCACTCGGTGCGCAGCGGTGTTCTCAAAAGCTGCCTGGATGTTGGGACCCACTTGGGGGAGGGACGGGAGAAGGCAGCGAATATCACAAAGCCTCTGCGTCAGTCCCGGGGGCGCCTTCACTTTGAAAAGTATGGCAGATCTGGTCGTGCCATCTGCGACGGGACTGGGGGAGCTGGAAAAGATTGGGCGATGGGCTGGGGACGGACAAACTGGCGCGTGAGGAGAGGTTAGACGGCCAGGGAGCCTTCAGCATGGAGATGAGGCGATGCGGGGGAAATGCCGGGGAACGTGGGATCCTGGCTGGGCTGGAGGCAGGGAAACTGGGCGGCTCCTTTACTGCTTCCCGTAAACGAGAGCCGGGGGCACCTGTCACGGCCCCAGGTGCAAAATGCTTTGCCCAGCACCTGGCGTCCCGCAGCCAGGGCCCAAAGCACGGCGGGGCTCCAGCACCAAGTGAAGAACTTCCCTCAGGATGGGTCCAGCAATGGAACTATCTGAGGCCCCCCTCACCTCCTCTCCCCTCCCCCCCCCCGCAGTGTTTGTGACGCTGACCTGCGCCTTCCGCTACGGCCGCGAGGACCTGGACGTGCTGGGACTCTCCTTCCGCAAGGACCTGTTCGCTGCCACCTGCCAGGCTGTGCCCCCCCTCCCTGAGGAGCAGCGCCCCCCCACGCGCCTGCAGGAGAGGCTGCTCCGCAAGCTGGGGCCCAACGCCCACCCCTTCGCCTTCACGGTGCGTGTCAGCCCCCTCACACCAGGGACCCCCCGCCCCCCATTGACCCCCCGCAACCCCTCTCACGTTCATGGTGAGTGTCTCCCCCCATCAACCCCCCGTCCCCCTCAGTGAGCCCCCCGCAGCCATGTCCCTGGAGCCCTCTCTCACTCAGCACCTGCCCTTCTGCATCAATAGAGAACCTTAACCCCTCCCTTCACCAACAGCCCCACGTCCAGGGACAGCCCTGTGTCCCCCCCCTCGCAGGTTACAGGCCCCCCTGTCCCCGGGGTGGGGGACAGACCCGGGGGGATCTGAACCCCATTTCATCTGCTCTGCATTTCAGATCCCCCAGAACCTGCCATGTTCAGTGACGCTACAGCCTGGGCCAGAGGACACAGGCAAGGTATGGCCAGGGGCTGTGGGTTGGGAGTGAGGGGCACCGGCAGAGCTGGGGGGCAGGGGGCTGTGGGGCAGGAGTGAGGGGCACCAGCAGGGCTGGGAGGCAGGAGGCTGCGGGTCAGGAGTGAGGGGCACCGGCAGGGCTGGGGGGCTGCGGCTTGGGGGTGAGGGGCACCGGCGGGGCAAGGGGGGGCTGTGGGTCGGGAGTGAAGGGCACCGGCGGGGCAAGGGGGGGCTGCGGGTCGGGAGTGAGGGGCACCGGCAGGGCAAGGGGGGGCTGCGGGTCGGGAGTGAGGGGCGCCGGCAGGGCTGGGGGG
>ML675649.1:47825451-47852059 GCA_007922155.1 Mesoclemmys tuberculata | reverse complement strand
GGGTCTTTCCTCTCAGGCCTGCGGGGTGGATTTTGAGATCCGAGCTTTCTGTGCCAAATCCACAGAGGAAAAGATTCACAAAAGGTGCCTGAGTCCCCGGGGCAGCTACCAAAATCTCCCGCCCTTGCCCCCCGAGCTGGGGAGAGAACCCAGGAGTCCTGGCTCCCAGCCCCTCCCAGTGCAGCTGTTTCCCAGGGCTGGGCGTCTGCAGGCCCCGGCTCAGGCAGCCCCCAGACGAGAGGCGCAGCTGAGCACTCCCCAGCTGCCATGCCCAGCACGTGGCCAGCCCCGCTGTCAATGCAGTTCTGGGTGTACCCCTCGATGGGAAACCCCACTGGCGTTTAGGGTGCCCCAGGGACCCTAGCGTGGGTGAGAAGCGATGCTGCAGCACAGGGTGCGGGCGCGGTGAGGACGAAGGAGGGAATGAGGGTTCGGAGGGAGGCGGGCGCCCAGCATGATTAGAGACGTGACGTTATTGCCAGGCCTGCAGTGGGGCAGCCCTGGGGGCCACGTCCCGATGTTACCTGGCCTGGTGGGGGCGCCAGGGGGATCTGGCCCCAGCTGGGCTACAAATGTCAGGTCCAGGAAATTGAACCGGGCATGAGAGAGATGCTCCCGGGGACAGGCCACACCCTGGTTCCCCAAGGACGCAGAGCTGACAGGTAGCGCCGCCCCCCCTCCCCCCCCCCCCCCGAAGCCAGGGCAGAGAACCCAAGCGTCCGGGCTGGCTCTGACTCCCCTCCCTTCCCCCAGGAACTCGGTGCGGCTGGTGATCCGGAAGGTCCAGTATGCACCAGAGAAACCCGGCCCCCAGCCCATGGCTGAGACCACCCGGCACTTCCTGATGTCAGATCGGTCCCTGCACCTCGAGGCCTCGCTAGACAAGGAGGTGGGAGGCTAGGGGGCTACAGGAAGGTGACGGGGGGGCTGGGAGTGGGGAAGGCGCAGGAAGGTGGCCGGGGGGGGCTGGGTCCAGGGAAGGGATGAGTGCAGGGGAGGGGTCCTGATGCCGGCAGGGAGGGGCCGGGGGCAGGATGTGGGGACTGAAGTGGGGTGAGACTTGGGGGGTGGGGGAGACAGGGCCTCATTGACCCCTGCCTCATGTCCCCCCCCAGCTCTATTACCACGGGGAGCCCATCAGCGTCAATGTCCATGTCACCAACAACTCCAGCAAGAGCATCAAAAAAATCAAGATCTCGGGTGCGTCGCTGAGGGGGCCTGGACTGGGGGGCAGGGAATGGGAAGGATGCAGGGGCTGGGAAGAGTGGGGGCAGGGGGCCCAGGGGTGGTGCTGGGGGAGGGAGCAGGGGGGTGCACTAGGGGGCAGGGGCTGGGAAGATGGGTCATGTGCCAGGGGGGAGGGGGTGGTGCTGTGGGGCAGGGAGTGGGGGTGCTGGGAACGGGGGGCTCACCTTCCCAAACTGTGGGGTGTGAACGCCCCGGCAGAGGGCGGTGGCTGACCCCCCCCATCCCGCTCCTCCCTAGTGCGGCAGTACGCGGACATCTGCCTCTTCAGCACGGCCCAGTACAAGTGTCCAGTGGCCCAGACGGAGCAGGAGTGAGTGACCCCCCCGCCTCCCCCGGGAACAGCTGTGAAAGGGGTGCCCCCCCCGCTTTCCTGGCTCTCAATCCGGTATCGGCTTGCCCTGGGGAAGCCCATGGGAAAGCCCCCGGTGCCCACAGCAGGCTCCAGCGTGTCGTTCAGTGCACCAGCACCAGCATGCGCGTGTGCCACGCACGGACACAGACGCATGTGTGCCACGCACAGGGCGCACACAGGCGTGCATGGACCAGGCTCACCCAGACAATGGGAGCCCCACTGGTGGCTCCTGGCCATGCCTGGCTTGGCTGGATCCTGGCACTGTGGCCCGATGGGCGTCAGATGATTCGAAAAGGCCCCCCCTCCTGACAGCGTCACCCCCCCACTGCGCCCCCCACGTTGGCTGCCTTGGCTCCCCTCCCCTTGCCACGGAGGGCTCCTGGGGGCAGGCTGGAGGGGTCCCAAAGCAGCCGGGGGTGTCCTGGCTGGGGCTTCCAGTAGGGGACCTCGCTCACCCCTCTACCCCCACTAGTGACCAGGTGTCGCCCAGCTCCACCTTCTGCAAGGTCTACACCCTGACGCCCTTGCTCAGCAACAACCGGGAGAAGCGGGGCTTGGCGCTGGACGGGAAACTCAAGCATGAGGACACGAACCTGGCCTCCAGCACCATGTGAGCAGGGGTGGGGGGCCGGGGGGGACAGATCCGGGCCCGTCTCCAGCTCCCTGCATAGCCAGCCGCCCCGCCCCAGAGCTGGGCGCATTTCAGCACTGGGCGAGAGGTCCCTTGCAATCAGCTGCCCTGCTCCAGAGCTGGGCGCATGTCAGCACCAGGCAAGGGGTCCCCATGTAACCGGCCGCCCCGCCCCAGAGCTGTCCACATCTCAGCATCAGGCCGAGGTCCACGCATAACCAGTGACTAGCTGCGCCGCCCTAGAGGTGGCTGCATCTCAGAGCCAAGCGAGGAGTCCCCGTATAACCAGCCACCCCAGAGCTGGCCACATCTCAGTGCTGGACAAGGGATCTCCATATAAACAGCTGCCTCACCCCGAACTGAGCACATCTCGGTGCTGGACGAGGGGTCCCCGTATAACCAGCCACCCCGACCCAGACCTGGCTGCACTCTGACCCCAGGCTCCATTTCAGAGTCAAGGAGGGGGCCAACAAGGAGGTGCTGGGCATCCTGGTCTCGTACCGTGTGAAGGTGAAGCTGGTCGTGTCTCGGGGAGGGTAAGTACCTGCTCCCATCACGCCCCCACACTTCCCTGTCCCTGTCCCCCACTCACTGTCCCCTTTGCTCTCCTCTCTGCACAGGGACGTCTCCGTGGAGCTGCCCTTCGTGCTCATGCACCCCAAGCCCCCAGAACCGTTTGCAGCGTCACGGCCCCAGTCAGGTAAGGGTCAGAGCCCCTGTAACACCAGCTGCCCCGCCCCAGAGGTGGCCACATCTCGGCGCCGGGCAAGGGGTCCCTGTATAACCAGCCGCCTCGCCCCAGAGCTAGCCACATCTTGGCGCTGGGCGTGGAGTCCCCGTGTAACCAGCTGCCCCACCCCAGAGGTGGCCACATCTCAGCGCTGGGCGAGGGGTGCCAGGTGGCCAGGGGGGTTAATAACCCTCTTTTCTCCCCCCCCCAGCTCTCCCAGAGAAGGACGCACCTGTCGACACCAACCTCATTGAATTTGAAACCAAGTAAGGGCCCTCCCTTCCGCCCCCCCGCCACTGTGCCCAGTCGAACACTGGGGGAGGGCATTCGTACTATCTTCACTCCAGGCACATGGAGGGTGGGGGCTGCTAGGGGGCCCATGTGGGGGAGGGAATAAGCTGTACCCATTGCTCTTGGGGGGTAGTGGGGGCTGGGCATGGCCTGTTAGAACCTCTTCGGGGGAGTGGGGCTTTCCCTTCCAATTCTCCTGCGGGGGCCCCCACAGACAAGCAGGATGGAGGGGTCAATAAGGGCCCCCCCGTGAGAATATTTCCTGCTGGGGGGCAGAGGGGACTGTATCTCCTGGGCGTCCTGGCATGGACTACCTACTCCCTCCCCAGACAGTGTCCCCCATGGGCCCAGCACCTATATGGGGTGGTTTTCTGTGGAGCTGGGGGCACTGTGGAGTCATGGGCCAGTAAGGTGGGGTGGCTTCCCCCCAGGGGTGTATGGGAGGAACCCCCACGTTCCCCCCCACATCTGATCCCCACATCTCACCCCCCCAGCTTTGGGCAGGACGACGACATCGTATTCGAGGACTTCGCCCGCCTGCGACTGAAGGGGCTCAAGGACGACAAGGACGATGACCTGTTTTGCTAGGGGGTGGGGGGGATTTTAACCGTCTGTCTGATGTTCTTAATCCCTGCCCCCCATCTCACTGCGGGAGGGAGGGGTCTGGCTTTTAAATGTGAGTGAATGTGGGGGGGGTCCTTGCCCTCCCTGGGATTTTAACCTCACCCCTGCTGCTCTCTGGAAAGGGGAATACCCCCACAACCCCCCAGCTGCTCCTGGGGGGACCCCTGCAGCTGCACCCCCCGCCCCAAAGCACTGGACACCCTCCCTGCTGGTCTGGGGCTCTCATGCCCATGCCCCCCCCCCACGCCAGGCCTTTTGTTTATATGTATATGGATTTTTAAAGCTGTTTTAACCTTGGGGGGGGTAATACTGCCCCCGCCTGAGGCAGGAGCTAGTGCCCCCCCTCCCTCCGCCAGGGGCTGCAGACACTGTACTGTGGGTAGGATTTGTGTCTGTGGTTGTCTCACTATGGACAGGTGTGACGGGGCCGGGGGAGGGTTGATATGCGTGAGCCATGTGGGCAAGTAAAGAAAATATCAACTGGTGTCTGCTCTGAGTGCAGCTTACTGGGGGGCTCCGCTGGCCTAGCACAGCCCTGGGTGAGGGGTCTGTGTATAATCAGCCGCCCTGCACCAGAGGTGGCCGCATCTCACCGCCAGGCGATGGGTCCCTGTGTAACCAGTTTCCCTGCCCCAGAGGTGGCTGCATCTTGGTGTCAGGTGAGGGGTCCGTGTGCCAAAAGACCCATGGGGAGGGAATATCCCGTCTGTTCACCCCCGCCAGGGCCCCCATCTCCCTGAGGTTCTGCTGCAGGAACCCAGCCATCTGGCGGGACCTGCCCCTGTGCCAAGCCATGGGGGGCAGATGCAGAGCTAGGAGCATCTGGGGGAGCAGCTCAGTCAGCACAGAGCCCCCCATTTTCCCCATGGGATGGTGCTCAAGGCTGCAGGTCTCCAGTGATGGTGTTGGAGGACTGCCATAGAGAATGGATGCAGCTGGGGCCTAGAGCAGCTCTTATCTCTTTGTCCTGGAGGACTAACCGGCACCTGGCTAGAGCCCTTCCCCACCCCCCAGCCATAGAGTCACTCCTGGGAGCACTAGAGTGATGTTTAGGGTGGGGACCACTCTAGGCCCTCCCCCCCATTGTGATTGGAGCAGGTTCCTAGGCTTCCTCTCTATGATCACACCCAGGGCTCTACCATAGAGATCCACCAATGCAGCTACAGCAGCCAATCTAGGCCCTCACTCTGTAGCTGGAGGCCTGGCAGCTCTAGAACTAGCCATAGAGAAGGGGTCTAGAGTGTAGCGGCCCCCATGGAGGCCCCCCCTCGTGCTGTGTGTCTATGGTAAGGGGGGTTGTGACTACATTCTAGGATGGACTCTGGTTATGCTCCTGGAGGACTCAGCCCCAGAACAAAGCCGCGCCACCCTAGAGATGAAGGTGGGGGGGACACTAGCATCAGAAGTCATGCAAGGAGACACTCTAGCCCACATCTTCATGGTTAGAGCCCTGGAGGAACACGCCAGGCCCCTGGCCATAGAGACCATGCTCCAGCAGGTGCCCATCTAGGCCTCAGCTCCATGGTTGGAACAGCCGGGTGCCTAGAGAGTCGCCCTCGGCCATAGAGAGGTTCTGAGCCGCGCAGGGGCTAGAGTGGCACTGCGGGGGCGGCTGCTTTTCCCCATCTCTGTGGGGGGAATGGAGCATTTATGCAAATGAGGAATATGCATATTCAAATATGAAAATCAGCACAATAGGTCATTTGTACCGAAGGTCCAGATGTTCCCCAGCCCCGGAGATGTGGCGGGGAGGAGCTCTCGGGGCCCCTCAGTGGGGCAGGGGAGACACTGGCCAGGTCACAGCAGGGAACATCTGCAGCTAGAGACACCCCCTGCCCCCACACCCTCCCCACCAAACAAGGATCCCGGATGCAGTCCCCCTCCCAGAGGCAGGGAGAGAACCCAGGAGTCCTGGGTCCCAGCCCCTCCCCACCAGCTCCTCGCAGGACGTGTTACGGCTGCTTCCACTCGTCACCAGCTCAGCGCCCAGTCGGGATCTGGGTGGGGGAAGAGTGTTGATTTTGGGGTGCACACCCAGCCCATCCCCCCCCAGCCTGGGCCTGCCACGGGGGGGTCCTCACCAGCCCTCCAAAGGCAGCTGACTCTGGGGTGGGGCATCCAGGCAGTTGCTAGTGCAGCTGGGCCTGGCGGGGGGGCAGTGTCGGGAGGGCAGAGATCACTCTGCCAGGGAATGAGGATGGGGCTCGTGGCAACAGAGCTGGGTCTCTCCAGCCTCTGACGCAGCTACAACACCTGGTTCCGGTACCTGGGGGGGCAAACAGACAGGTGGGGGGGTGCCCAGCCTTAGGGGAAGTTAGGGGGCTCACCCCTCATTTCAGTCACCCAGGACACATGAGGAGAGGGGGATGGAGGAGGGGCTGTCAGCGCTCAAGGCTGGCAGGGCATGTGGCACGAGGGGGATGCATGGGGGGCAGAGCCTGGCCTGGGGTGCTGTGCCCATGGGGGGGGCCATGGAGGAACTTCTGCCTGTGGGGAAAGTGGAGGGGCTTTGCCCAGCAGGGAGGCTGCCTGAGTCCCCCCTGCACTGTGCCCCATGGCCTTGCCTGGGGGGTGAGAGTGTGGGCAATGGGGCAGCCCCCTTCATAATGACACCCAGCCCTGGTCCCCCCATATGGCAAAGGGACTCAAAGGACTTGACCCCTGACCCTCCCCCCACAGGTGCCCCTGAGGTGTCATCAGGGGGTCATGGAGGGTGTTAATGGCGTGGGAGACATACAGAAGGGGTATGAGTGAGGTGGGGATACCACAGAGGGGGCATTACTGGGGTCAGGGGTACCGGGGAGGTACAGTCATAACGGGATCAGGCGCCACTCAGTCCCCCTCTGTCCTAGGGCCCCTGTGTCAGGGCAAGAGGCCTCCTGAGGAGCAGGGTGTGACCCACGGCCCAGGGTGACCCATGGTGCAGGGTGACCTGTGGCTGAGGATGACTCATGGCACAGAGTGACCCATGGCAGAGGATGACCCACAGCACAGGGTGACCCGTGGCAGAGGGTGACCCACGGCACAGGGTGACCCGTGGCAGAGGGTGACCCATGGTGTAGGATGACCCACGGCATGGGGTGTTATATTGGGGGTCTCAGCAGGGGAACACTCTCTAGGGAGGAACATGGCAGGGTTGGGGTGACTTACAGAGGTGGCCTTACGCACAGTGCTGGGGCACCCCAGGGAAGGGTCAGTAAGGGCCAGGGGGCAACCGGGTGGCCCCTGGAGCCTGCTGCCTGCCCACACATATGCGTGACCCCATGTTATTGTTTCACACCTTACAGGATTAAGGGAACCCCCCAGTGTGATAGCGGGGTGCGCTCCTGATTTGGGAGATAAAGGAAAACCCTGTAGGTAACCCCAGGAGCTGCCAGGCCTGGAGGAGGAGACCTGCATGTCCCTCGTCCCGTTTGCTAAGTATGTCCATTAATGACCATACCGTGGATTTGAGTTGACGCCAGTAGATCTGAGAACGAAGCTTCTGAATGTTGTAACCTAGATTTTTAATTTAGTGTGTGTGCTTTCAGACACACTCATGGGGTAGACAGATAGATTAGATTAGCTAGAGGGGGTGTATGGGGATGGATAGACAAACAGATAGAAATGTGCAGGATGAATGGATGCATGCGGAGATGGAGAGAGAGAGAGAGACGTATGGAAAGACGGAATGGATGGCTCAATCTATATGTATTTGGGGACGGAAGGATAGATTGGTAGATGTGCATGGGGACTGATGGATCTGTCTGTCTGTCTGTCTGTCTGTCTGTATGCACCCTTCTCTTTTTTTCTGTGTCCTGCATGTCTGTCCATCTAGGCGAATGACTCGTTAAATAGCTGCCATCTGAGGAAGTATGTTTAAAACTAAAGTTGTTGACATTCTCAGTGGGAAATATTTCCACCAGGTGGCAGAGGCGAGTTACGTCAGGGAAGACGACTGGGTTTTTACTGGACACTGCACTGAAATACAGGTCTGTCAGTGCTGAGTCACCCGCTTTCAGTGTCACGAACTCTTGGTATCTTATCATGCCTCTCACAGCGTTTGCTATTCCTCTTACAGCCCCAGCTCCTGGAGTCATGGTATAACACACCAAACTCAGCTGTCATTTTTTTAAAGGCAATTTCTGGTCCTCATGGTGGCAGAGAACAGCTGGAAAACCTGAACCCTAAAGGTTCAAAAAACAGATCTGAGATAAAAAGTCCTAAAGTTTATCAAAATACTTTTAAAATCGCAGGATTTTAAGCCAATCTCATGATTTTTTGGGCCTGGCTCGTGACTTTTATTAACACTTTGGGGTGGCAACATGGCATGTTGCATTCACACACTTTAAAATTATCTCCATGTTGCTTCCAGTACAGAGTCATTCACCCTCGTGCTTAGACACGTAACTCCACTAAGCACCTGACTTTTGCTGGTCTGTAGGTTAGTTGTTTAAGACAAAGCGTATTGTTATTTGTTGCGGTAGCTCATCAAGCACAGCTTCTAACGAGATGGGAACTGGCCAGATCACGTCACGGATTCCGTGTATAGTTCTAGTGACCCAGCTTCACGAAAGATGAAGTCAGCCTGGAGCAGGTGCAGACGGCTGCTAGGATGATCGGGGAATGGCAAGCCGACTGAAAGAGCCGTAGGAAGGCCCTTTGCGTTTAATGATTTAGCATTATTAAATGTAATGAGCCGATACAATAATACAGGAAGCGAAGACGTAGCGTCACCAAGCTGTGTGACCTAAGCAAAGTTACCTTCTTGGCTTCCTGCCACAGCTATGCCTTAGTACTTCAACGTGGACGGGAGATACTGTAAGTCGGTTTAGCTACAAGTCCACATTTTAAATTTCTTCCTCTATCTGGCTTCATAACCTGATTCTCGTTTCTGCAGGTAGGGTGACCAGATGTCCCGATTTCATAGGGCTAGTCCCCATATTTGGGGCTTTGTCTTACATAGGCCCCTCTTACCCCCACCCCTCGTCCTGATTTTTCACCCTTGCCATCTGGTCACCCTGTCTGCCTGATTTCTTTTATCCAGCAGTGGAAGGTTCCTAGATTCAAAGGCCGGAAGGGAGGGACCATTATATGATCTAGTCTGGCCCTCTCTATAACACAGGGCACAGAATTCAACCTACTCCCCTCTGTAGAGCACCCAGGCTCTTGTGTTGGACTCAGACATGTCCCAGACAGGCTCCATTCTGGATTAAAAGACATTGAGTGACCAAGAATCTGCCACTGCCCTGGGGAGTTCGTTCTACTCGTTAACCTTACTGTCTGTGAAAGAATTGTGCCTTGTTTCTCATTTTAATGTGTCTGGATTTAACGCCCACGCCAGGTCCACGCTAGAAACCCTTTGCTGGTATAGTAATGTAGCGTAGGAGTGTGATTTTTTTTACAATGTGTCTATACTGGCAGAAGGCCTAGTGCACATTCAACATGCATAGGAGTATTTTTGCTGCTATAGCTTATTTCACTCAGGAAATTGGTAAACACCGTTCTTCTTGGAGCGCGTGCTCATGTCCATGCCACTATAGGTGAGTGCAAGCCTCCATGCACGGTTACTGGAGCTTTTTTCCCCTCAGCAGACCACGCAGGGCCGACTCCGGCACCCCCCGGACACCCGCGCACAGGCCGCAGTATATGAGGCGCTGCCAGCCCTACGCCTCCTCAGTCCCTTCTTTCTGCCCTTGACAGCCGCTGGAACTGCCCATGCTCACATGGTGAGTTCTTAATTCTTAATTTTGAACTTTAAGCATGGCTGTTTGTGTTAATTAGTTAATTGGCGTAAGTAACTGTTGTTAGTGGTAGATACTGAGAGAGAATCCTGGCTGGGACTTTGTCAGGAGCGGGCCATGTCCTGGTCACTGGGCTCCAAACCATGTGCCTCCTGTGGGAAAGCTTTCCCGCTCAGCGACCCCCACGACCGCCGCCTGAAGTGCCTGGGGGAAGCCCGTCGCAAAGAGACATGTGAGGTCTTCAAGGCTTTCAAACCTCACCACCAGCCCTGTCCTAGCCCGGCCCGAATGAACATGAGCAAGCACTTGAAGAACAGCGGTTCCTGCTAAGTAACCTCCTGGTTTTGCCAGCATATGATGCGTGTGCCCTAGATGAATTTGCCCATGTAACTACGCTAGCAAACCTTTTGTAGACGAGGCCCCCAGACATTGCTTCTTTTTATGCCTTCTCCCACAAGATGGAAGAAGTTGCAACTTCTGCTGGAAAAGTTGATCAGCATCTACGAATGTCAGCACGCTGGATGAGCCTTCGTTAATTCATCCTCACCACTGTGCTGTGAGACAGGTATCCCCGACACCACCCCATCTGACAAATGGGGAAACCGAGACACTGAGGCTGCCTCCAGATTTCCACACTGATTTGACACTGTCTGTGTGTTATTTTGTGCCATCTCCTTTCCAGTCCTCTTAAGTAGGGACGCACGCTCAGCGCCACCAGTCTGACGAGAAAGAACCTGGGCAGCTAATTACAATGATTACTGGCTCAGCTATTTCCCCTCTGTGATAATGCCCTGTCTGTCTGTTGGCAAAGAACAACCAATTTCAGGGCATGTCTGCTCTGACCGCCCCTTCCAAGTGTCTTCTCTCTGCAGATGGACATGGATCTAACTTGGCCTGGACTGAGGGGCTGGTGGTTCTTATTGTAACGGATGGGACAAGGAGTCGTCCGAAGAGGATGAAACAGCATGAGATTAATTTTCTCACTGCGCAGGAGAGGAAGAAATTCACGTTGCATTAACTAGAGCAGTGGAACAAAAGCCATCGGTACCTGGCCCTCGCCCCACTGAGCCACGGTTTTGTCATCTGAAAACCACCCGATCGTGATGAAGTCGGGCTGGGTCCCCTATTACTAAGCGAGGACCAGCAGGGGACAGATTGCTGTTGATACTCATGCGCTGCACTTTCAGTTGTCAGGCCTGCCTCGCGGCACCCAGCCTTCCTGAAGAGTGGTTGGAATCGAGGCAGAATCTATCCCCAGCTCTGGGAGAGAAGCGGCGTCTATTGGTTAGAGCAAGGGAATCTGGGAGCCAGGACGCCTGGGTTCTGCCCCCAGCTCCGGCGAGTGAGTGCTGTCTTCTGGTATCTAGAACCCCTGAGCTCTGGTCCTTTCGCTATGTGATGCATTTCTCTCTGCTCTGTGCTTTATATCTATAAATATTGCTAACTCACAAGTGTGTGGAAACTTCAGGTCCCAGTTCACCAGGGCTCCTAAGCACGTGCGTTAGCCATCTGGCTGTCTTCATCAGTCTGTCTAATCTCCGTAGCTGGATAGGTAGGTATGGCTGGGTGTGTGTGGAAGTGGGTGTGCACGAGATGGATGGCTATGCAGATAAGAGATCAATAGATATAGATGGGAATGGATCAATAGATGTGTACGGGGAATGATGGATGGAGCTATCTATCTCATCAGGGCCCTAATGCGTGACACAGATACGGAGTTAATTTGGATTTCTTTAAATAGGTTAAGTTTATCTTGAGACCTTTTCCTGTCAAACACACAGTACTCCCCAGTCTTTTCCCTTATTTGCATCTGTTTATTTCTTCCTGTTTACATGCTTGCTTGCTTTTAGGCAGTCCAGGATGGGAAGCAGATATAAACCAGAAGCTGCTGCCACGGAGCTGCCCCGCTATCAGTGAGACCCATGTAACTCTGCTCCGCCTGATTCTGTGATGTTGATAGCTGAATCCACGCCTGGTGAGCCCCGTTGCATAACCCTTTTTACGCACGTCCCTTGCTATGATACAGCAGCGCCTGGGGGGATTCTAACAATAGTGCCGCATCAGGGTCCTTTATGGAATAGCGCTCTTAAATTTAAACATGTCGGGGCTCATGGGCCTTGCTTGTTTATAAGCACCATCTCCGCGCTGGAAATGGAGGCTGCAGTCTGGAGGGACTCGGTGGGCAAATGGCTCTGCCACGGGAGGACACCTGGGTTCCAGCCTGCAGAGAGAAAAGGGAGGCTCTGTTATACTTGTAAAAGAAAAGACGCACAGGATCTGATTCAGGGGGACCAGGCCGCGTGTATTGTACATGGGAGAATAGCAAAGAACCGTCACATTCACACACACATTCATAAAGTTCTGCGAACTGGTGTGATATAACGACCACTCCTTTTCTGCGTTGCTCGAGCCAGCTGTGTGGCCAGCTAGGCCAGACACGAGGAGGGAGCTGGGCCTCTGTCGGTCGTGAATCTGATGCTCCAGGCGACAATTGCAGAACGAGGCCCAAAGTTTCCATGTTTTTACTCATCTTTTATACTTGCCGGCTCTGTGTAAGTCTCTGGGCCTGGCTGTGTCATGCTGCCTCTGGTTTCCCTATAGTTGTTAATCACCAGCTAATTGCAAGCCTGACTTGTCTCTTCTTTCTGTACTTTGTCTGTTCGCAGGGCGGATCCTTCTGCACTTTAGGGTGGTTTATTTGCAGGTTAGGGTCATTGATATGTATTTTTCAGCCTTCATCCTGTCAGGGTGGCACTCAGTGTCTTTACTCCCCTTTCTGCTGTCAGAGCAGTTTAGGTTGGGGTCTTTTCATGCCCTGCCCAGACACTCCTCACACAGGGAATGTATCAGGAAGTTTTTCGGTTCAATAGTACAAGTTTCAGGACAGAGCTGTACCACGATCGTAACAGTCAAGGAAACACATCTACCGCCATCTCACGTCTACAGTAAACCATGGAGTCTGCATCAGATGCATCTGCACAGCTCCTGGGGAGGGCTCACCGCCCTGCCCTGTCCCATTTCACTTTATTTACCTCCATGTCACAGATGATTTGGGGGAGGCCCCTGAGCCCCTAGTTCTGTTGCCTCGCCTTTCCACTCTCTCATCAGTCTGGCCTGCGTTGGTCTACTCCAACTCTGCCATGCCCTGTGCCTCAGTTTCCCCTCTCGGCCATTTGTCTCTGTTGCTAAATTTTTCTGGGGCGGGCACTGGCTCTGGCTCCATGTACGGACAGGGCCCAGCGTGATGGGGCCCCGAATACAGATGGGGCGTTTAGTTGTCATTGCATTAGAAACAATGACACATAGGAGATTTATTATTATTTACTACGTTTATTACAATAGTTCCTTTGAGCCCTGACCATGGCCTGTCGTGCTGGGTGCTGTACAAAGACAGGAGACAAAGACAGATTTGGAAGGTGTCTGGAGCAGGGACGATGTCTCTTTATTATCACATCCTACATTGCCATGTATATTCACGCTTCTCCAGTTTGTTCTCAGGTTAGGTGTCATTAGCCCAATGGCACAGGAGTTATGCAAATTCAATGCAAATTAGGCACCGGTTGTGTGTCCTCGGTTGGCGATGTTTGGACCCCCCTGAGTGCTACAGATGCTGGAATGAATCGCAGTGGGTGTTTGAAAAGCACATGCCAAGATTTGGGCAGCCCCTTTTGTGCAAACCCAGCTGGGTATTTTGCATCATGTGCCGATGGATAATGAAGGTATTTGCTCTCCCCGCTGCTCACCTCATCTCTTAGGAACCATGAAGTAACAGCTCATGCACAGCTGAAGTCACGTATTTATCGTTCAGCCCACACTGGATGGAAGAAAACAGGCAAGCCTTACCCCTGCTGGTACGTTTTCCCATCTGCACCAGGGTTTTTAATTAGTTGCTCAACTCCAGTGGAACTAATAAACCGTGTAAAAACAGGAACATGCAACGAGAATAGAGCCTGGTTGGTAAAATGTCTTGCAAACCCAATTTGCTCACAGCTTCCTGGGCTCCGACACTGTTTTGTCTGCAGTGCACCCTGTGAAAGATGGGGAACGGGTTACTCACTTGCTGGAGAACTCCTGACGCACTGGCTTCATTTTATTATGATTTGCATATGGTGGCACCTAGCGGCTGCCATTGACCTTATGGGCCTGTCGTGCAGAGAGCGCGATGGAGGTTGGGGCCCTGTGGTGAAGACCCCCCAACTGAGATCTGAACTGGGCCACATTTTCTGTTTGCATTTTTACACAGGTGTAAATGCCGAGCAATCCCACTGACTTCAGGGAAGTCCCTTCAGATTTACATCAATGAAACTGGGAGCAGAATTGGGCTCATTTTCTTAAGGGGCTGTGGGAGAAAACACCCTGGGGCATCAGCTTCCTTGGTAAGGATGTGATACCCTTTCCTGTTTATTCCTGCCATGACTATGGAACAGTTGCTGTTCAACATTTTTAGGGCTGGTTGAAGAGCTATTCCCCCCCCCCCGCTCCCCCGATTCTTTTCTCTATAAAAATATGTTATTTTGCCTGCCAATTACTGCCTCCTTCTGCTCCCGGAGCTTGCACGGAGTTTATTTCCGGCAGGCACCATTAAAAATAATATCTTCTGCACCTGTGCAGATGTCAGCCCCCTGATTAGTGATGCAGCAGCGAACAGGGACCCGTGTGACAGACGTTCATTCACTCAGGCCCCAAAGGCTTCTCCCCTTTTTGCTGTGCTCTGTCTCCAGCCCCCCAAGACATTCTTTACACAAACAATCTCCCCCCCTCCAGTCTCACTCACCCACTCACCAGTCGGTGTAAAAGCCGCGCTAGTGCACAATGTGCCCCCACGATTCACTGTTTGAAGTGATACATACAGTCATTTCTTCCCATAATTTGCGTGGGCAAAGACTCCACTCTCTCCCGTTTCTTCCAGCTGAGGGACGTTCCCTTTGTGATGCTGGTGGTCACTGTCCTGAAGGGATGGCAATATGGATCTCTGGGGTGTATGTGGGGGAGGGATGCCGGGGAGGGTAGCAGAGAGGGTGCAACACAAAAGAGTTTGTAGGGTTTAAACTTTTGGAGGATTTGGGGGAGTCATATCTGGAGTGTGAATGAAAATGCTCCAGCCCCGGAGGTATTTTTTATTTGTAATACAGTACCAGCTATGGACCCCAACTGAGATCCGGTTTCCCTTTGTGTAGGGTGCTGTCCAGGCCCCTGACTGAGATCAGGGCCCTATTGGGTTGGGGCATTATACAAACACAGAATCATTAGTCCTTGCCTCCAAAAGTTTACAGTCTAAATGACCCTATGTATGGATGTAAATGTAGCCTAGGCCTAGGATTTCCACGTTTTAGCTGCAAGGGAAGCATCGGTGTTATGCTGTTGCTAAGATCACTAGGGACATACAAAAGGAGGTCTGAGATAAGATGCTAAATGTTTTAAAGGGCACGGTTTTAATTAATTTTTAACTCACCAATTAATTAACGGATTTGCCTGAAAATTTCCAGCCCGTTTACTGCATGCTCAAAGCGTAAGTGCTGGGATTTCAGCAAAGAGGTGCTGCATTGCTCAGACATAATCAAAAGATTGAACCCCAGCTTTAAGGGCAAAAATTACCTTATTTTAGCTGTTGCCTCCATAACAGAGAAGACAGACAAAGAGGTGGGAAAAAACAACGAGAGTCCTGGGGAAGTGACGTAAGCCAGGTCAGGCAAGCAGGTCAATGCTTGCCCCGGGGAAACCACAAACCGCATAGCTTGATGGCATTTAAAGCCAGAAAGGATCATTAGATGAACTAGTCTGACCTCTTGTATCACACAGGCCCCAAAACATCAAACTCCAAAGCATCGAGATGATCCAGGGCATGTGTTTTAGGAAAAGACAGCCAACCTTGGTGTAAAAATACCAAGTGATGGAGAATGTTCTCCTGGATAAAATAAATCAATGGAGTTTCGTCTCTTGACTCCTAGGCTGTGCCTATATTGACAGCGGCAAATTCAGTGCTGCCAGATCGATTCTGTGGGATCGACAGCGCAGAAGTGGAGACCAGCTCAATTGATCTGGAAGTAGACCAAATAAATCCACTCCCGGAGAAAGAGTAGCACTGCGTTGACAGGAAGGCATTTCCGTCAGCGCAGCACAGGTGCAGCGCTATCTAGAATTTAGGAAGTCGACGGGAGGTATGCCAGTATCTCCCATCGACTGGCACCAAATTTCACGGTAAATCCAGCCCTCAAATCCTCCTCCTGGCTCTTTTCTGAACCTTTTCCAATTTGTCAACACATCTTTTGAAAAGGGGACACCCCAGTCATGGACGCACAAATGCCGTGGGCACTGGTGATACCATCTCCCTGCTTCTGATCAATACGCCCCTGCTCAGAAGCTCCCACTCCAGAGCCCTTTGCTCTAGATCGCAAGTCCGCGAGACAGTCCTGATGGTTAAAGATACCACCCGCCTGTGAAGCAGTGACGTACAGGTAAACCTTGCTTTAAAACGTATATATTTAAATGGGAGCTGCGTGTCCCCCCCTCTCCCCTGCCTAGCCCTTTTGATTAATGATCTTTGTAGGGCCCGCGTGCATCTCCAAGCATTGTTATTGGGCCACATTTAGCACCGCGACTGCTGTGAATTAGGAAGGTGTTTGGCTCTGGAGAGTTGATTTTCGCTCGTTAGGAGTGAGACTAAGGGGGCAGCTAGTGCCAAGTGCCAGTTTGCAACCAGTCTGCTCATTAGGAGAGGCCAGAAATCTTGGTGGGAGTCAGGGGCCGTGGCAAAGACAGTGGCTTGATTCTTGGGCGTGAGGATGGAGCGGTGGGACAGAAGTAGATGCTGTGTGCCTCCATTCTGATACCATCAGGGGGGCCCAGAGGTGGGCCGGGCCCGTACCAGGGAACTCTTGGTCAGCCGCGCTTTCTCATGGTTTGCTATATGGCTGAGAGCACAGCTGCTGCTGTTCTCAGCTAGGGCAACTGTGTTTTCAGGAAACTGTGGTGGGCTGAAAACTGTAAAAACGGTGACTTCCAATCCCGCTTTCAGTCCAGGGGGTTCTGTAGGACAGCCTGTAATCTGTGTCCTGCGTAGTCATCCTGCAGAAGCGGAGTGAGTCATGCCACTGCCTTTGGGAGCAGCCTGTTTTCTCTCTCTCTGGCTTTTGGGCTGGTGCGGTAGGGTTCTGGATTCTGAGATGTAAAACAGGGATACATTGCAGCCTCCCAGCAAGAGCATTTGACATTTTCATCGAACTGATCTGCGTGTCTGTTGTGAACATCGTAGACACTTAGGGCAGGTCCACACTTAAGTGAAGACGCTCCTACATGTCTTCCCTCCCTTCCGTCGGTGCAGTTACTCCCTCTCCCCGAGAGGCAGGAGCTGTGTTGACAGGAGCGAGATTCAAAGAAGGGCTGGCCATTTCTGTGGATGAGAATATCCAGGTCGCTAATACCATGACAGCTAATGCGACAGCTAAAGCTGAGGGATATGAGACCTGCCATGCCAGGGTCTAAGCCAATCTCGGACTATCAGAGACCAGCATGAGACCTAACATAGGGGCACATTAGCCCACTGAGGGGTTCTTATACCTTCCTCTGAAAGAGGATACTGGGGTCTGATACAGTCTGGCAATTCCTATGTTCTCTTCACCTCCAAGATGTCCAGCTCCGCAACCCACAGGCCTGATGCTCAGAGCGATGCAAGCTCCTGGCAGGCGCTACCCATCCTGCAGACACTCCCCTCTCCTCGGGAGCTGGGCGGGAGGAGACGCAGGCAGCTGAAACGATCGCGGTAGCGTGATGTCGCTGTGTTTCCCCCTGGAGGACTTGAAGAAGAGGCAAAGCAACACTGATGAGCATGGAGCCGATCTCACGTGTATGTGGGTGGGGAACGCATGGGACTTGTTTTGTTTCTATATTTATGCGTTGCACAGTTTCGGTAAATCAACATATTTGCAGCAAAACCCTAAGGGCATTAGAAGTGCCCCCACATGTGAGTAAAGTGATAAAACTACAAGGCCTTGTCAATGCACAAAGGTTTAGCTATAGTTTCATGGAATCATAGCCTGGCAGGCTAGAAGGGACCATGGCACCTGTATAACACAGGCCAGGGGACGTCCCTGAATTAATTCCTGGTTGAACGAGAGCAGATCTTACAGAAAAATATCCTACTTTGATTTAAAAACTGCTCATGGCAGAGAATCCAGCACAGTTCTTGGGAAGCTGTTTCAATCGTCTGTTGCCCTCCCTGTCAAAAATGTGTGCCTTATTTCCAGTTTGAATTTGTCTAGCTTCACTGTCCAGCCATTGGAGCGAGTTAGACCTTTCTCTGGTAGACGGAAGCACCCAGAATCAAATTTCTGTTCCCCATGAATCTTCTCTTTGTATAAAGTAAATAGGCTGACCTCCTGGAGTCTCTCCCTCTACATTAAGCCATGAGTTAAAGTCATAAAAAAAAACCCTCGTGCATCAGGATATCAACCATAGAGGTCGAACCAGTGTAAATGTATCAGCAGAAATAATCAATCAGTCACACTCTTTACCAGTATAGTTATACTGAGAAGAAAACTACAGGTGTGTGTGGAGCAGAGCGTCTTTAGAAAGGAATAAAAAATTCTCCCCTGTGGCTTTAAACAAAAATCTAAGATAAAAATGTCTTTGATTATTTTTCATCTTTGTTTTCACCAACTCCCAGTGAGCAAGTGTTTTGTCCAGCGGTTGGAGCCGTGGGTCTGAGAGCGGGAACTCCTGGGTTCTCTTCCTGGCTCTGGGAGGGGAGTGGGGTCTGGTGGGTTAAAACAGCAGGGGCTGGGAGCCAGGACTCCTGGGTTCCATTTCCAGATCCAGACACAATATGTGGCCCACTGTCTCCGAGAAGGGGATTAGGAGTCAGAGGTTGGGGTTCCAGTCCCAGGTTTCGGGGGAGGAGGGGGATTACGTGGGTTAAAGGAGCGGCTTTAGCAGGCACTGTTGCTGATTCACTGTGTGACCTTGCAGATAATTCCCTGCTGACTAACGAGGCCCTTGACTGGAAGACGTGGATTATTATGAATGTTACCTGAGTTGAGGGATTATAAATCAATCAGTCAAACAAAGAAAAATGGATGGGTTTTTTGGGTGATCGCTTCGCCTTTGGCTTTTGACCGTGGTTTGCAGTAGCTTCCAACTGGCTCCCTCCTTGGCAGTGTGGCAGCTCTGCTAGTTGATCCATGGACATGCATTAATGAGGGGAGGGATTGGGTTTTCTGCAGTTGCTTTGTACTCTAGCGTTCAGACTCCCCGGTCATACTGGAGTTTAAAAGGTTGCTACTGTACCCCGTGACCCTTGCAAGCTCCCAGAAGGACGTGTTCCATAACGCTTTCCTGTGATGGTAGGACTGCATCTCTTTCTGTCTGAAATCTCAAAGGCTCCTTTCTGCAGCTGGGAAGGGACATTTGTCGCCGTTGATTTCCAGGCTGTCGTTTCTTTCCCTCGATACGATGTCATGACAGAGTTTTGCTTCCTCGATAGTGATTGCTCTGGGTCTGAAATCTTGCAAGCTATGCAGATTTGGCCCGGTTTGGGTGGGAGGGCTTCAACTAGCACTTATAATACTGTGGAAAGGAATGGTGGTGCTCTCTGCCATGTGCTGCTAGGGAGCAGAGGGGGGACAGCAGGGGCAGTCTCCCCTGGCAGTTAGGGCTAACTGTGATCCCCCCCCCGGCGTGTGCTGACAGAAGCGTGCTGTGTCAGAATTGGCCCCCCGGATGTTCGGAGTCATTAAATAATCCATTTGTTTTTAAGTCTGGTGTGAGCCCCATTGTCCTGGCCAAACTCTAACCTGAGTAATTAAAGTCATGGGGTGACTTGATCACAGGGGGAACAAATATTTAATAACAGGCTCTTAATATAATATAGATATTATAATATATAATATAATATTGTTACAAGGGGGAACAAATATTTAATAACAGGCTCTTCAGCTAGCCAAGAGGGGTCTCACATGATCCAACGGCTGGAAGCAGAAGCTAGACAAATTCAGACTGGAAACAAGGCATACATTTTTAACTGTGAGAGTGATTAACCACTGGGACAATTTACCAAGGGTCGTGGTGGATTTTCCAGCACTGTCAATTTTTAAATCGAGTTTGGATGTTTTCTAAATGATTGGCTCTGGGAAATAGTTCGGGGCAGTTCTCTGGCCTGCGTTGTACAGGAGTTCAGGCTAGGTGATCCCAGTGGTCCCTTCTGGCCTTGGAATCTGGGAAACCATCATTTCATGAAACACAGAGGGGCTTTGGTAGTGTTTTATCATTCTGAGTTTGCCGGGGAGTCTGGCTGTTCAAAGCTAGCTGGAATTAGCTGTAAGGGAGAGGAAGGAGCGGATGGTCTGTGGATAATGCACAGACTAGGACTAGGGTTTTAAGATCTGCATTCCCAGTTCTCAGCATTACATCAAGCTTGGGAAACCATTGCCTCTCTCTGTTCTCATCTGTAAATTGGGAAAGACAATTCCCCCTTCTCCCATGGTTCGTCTGTCATGCCTACGTAAACATATTTCTTCTGGGAGGAAACGGTCTCTTGCTCTGTGTTGTAGGGCGCTCGGCACAACGGGGTCCCCAGCTCAGTTCAGGCCTCTGGGTGCTACTGCGATTTCTGGGGCACATCCGAGTGTTTGCAAACACTGTGCTGTCTCCTGGTGCGCTGCAGGTGGCAGAGGCTGAAATGGGGTGCATACGGCTCCCCAGCCAACTCTGAAGGGCTAGAAGGCGCAGCTGTCTCCCTAAAAGAAGAAGTGCAACGTGGAAGAGATCTGCTGGGCCACTTGACCAAGCCAAGGCCTTGGTGTCTCTGTGAAGAGCACTCTTTTCTTAGCAGCAGCTACAGCACCGGGCGGGTGTGTGGGATGTGTGGATCACAAAGACTGGACTTGGCCTTAGACCTTCTGGGCGAGGAATTGTCCCTGCAGCTGCCTGTGTTCCAGGTTCCCCATCTGTGTTATGAGCGTGATTTTTCCAACCCCCTTGGCCTGTCTGGCACACGTAGGCTGCAAACTTTTACTGATCCTTTGTACACCTGTGCATGAAGGATAATTGAGGTGTCCGTTGCCCCGCAGGGGCCCTCTGAAAGAACACTGGCCATCCTTTCTGTTTCCATTGCCCTCAGCGGAGCCTCGGCGTGGGAGAGCAGCCACGGATCCCGCGGAAAGCCGTGCGGCTATGGCTGTCAGACACCAACTGCCAGCCAGGGGCCTGCCTCAGGACGTCTTCTGGGGCTCTGGACACCAGCCGGAGGAATGATCCCAGCGGCAGCCCCGTCCATCATCGGGCAGTTAGCGTGGGAGGGAAGTGGCCATCCCCCGGCCCTTTTGCAGCCAAATGTTGACAGTAGATTCAATCTCCTCTCCTGACATCAGCGAAGGGGAAATGGACTCCCCCAGCCCGTTTGGCTCCTGGTTCCTGGTTATTTCATGCCTTGTTTTTGCAAGGAAGCAGCTGCTTCATTGCTGATGCTCTCTGCGCTTTCAGTCCACGCTTCGTAGCCAGAAAAAAACCAGCAGAGACTTCAGGATTGTTTCCATAGTGATGTCGCATGAGTGGAACAGAAGAGGAGACTGTATTTTTCCTCCCCCTATATATCGGAGGTGTGCTTCGGTTATCCAACACTTAAGAGAGCCAACCAACCCAGGCAGCTGTGTCTGAGGACTGTGAAAGGATGAGCTGCTTTTGACACTCAATTAAACAAATGCTGAAGCAGTGTCAGAGAAATCCCCCTTGGCCACCACCCTCTGTCCAAAAAAAATCGAATAAGTCCTCTAACCTGGGTGCTTGTCAGAACCTGAGCTGCAGTTTGGAGCCTCTCTCCTCAAACCTTCATCTACAGATGTCTGTGCCCGGTGGAAGGCTGCGTTGGCTGTGAGAGCTGCCCTCTGGCACACGGGGCTGGTGGGAGACAGCTTGTGCCCCCCTCTTCCTGCGGGAAAGGCAAAAGCCATGGGTGGCAGGATCCCGGGACACTTGGATAAACCTCTCTTCTCCCCAACAAGATCCGTCCAGGAGAGGTAAGTGTTGAGAGGGGCACGGAGTGGGGCTATACGGCTGGATTCCCTCAAAACTTTGTCAGGGAGAGGGGTGGAAATTTGGACCAGTTCATATTCTACTCCCACAATTCACCTGCCCCTAGTTTCACAGTAACGAATGATAAATCACCCTTGAGAAATACCAGGGACCACCCTCGACTCCTGCCTTGAGCCAATGGGAGTCCAAAGCCTGACCCTCCAATCCTCTTCTGGCTCATTTTGGAAGGCTGATGTGAATGAAAACAGCGAGGGTGAAATTCAGTCCCTCCTTTCCCTGTGGCCGTTCTGAACAGGTGTGAATATCCCAAACAGAACAATCAGGATTCTTAGGCTGTTTTTTCCAAAGGGAGGCAGGTAATTTTGAAAACCTCACTGCACATTTTTAATAATACAAAATCTATTTTTATTTTAAGGAAAACAAGTCCATTTTCTTTTTTAACTCAGGCCTAAGAAAGGATTCTCTCCCTGGCACTGTGCTGCATCTTTCAGCAAGGGTTGTGGCTGAGTTTCATCCCTGCCTATTTCCGCAATTGCATCTGACCCGATGCTATATGATAAGAGCAGCCACCGGTTCTGGGCAATATTTAAATATATCATATATTGCCCTTGCAAAATAATAAGCGTTAGGTTGTGAAGGCATTGCACAACAGCGTGCTCTGACTATTCTAGTTCCACTGCGACATCTCTGTATTGCAGGTAACTTACTTTGGAAAGGTTTTGACATTCTGCTTGTGTTCCACTGAAAGTATCTGTTGAGGGCCGGTGAGCGGGTGAATAGCTGCACGTCCATCTGAGGGAGGGTTTTGCAGTCTGGGCCTATGTTGCACAATAACACCGGAGGTGCCAGTCCAGTAAAAAACATAAGCACATGCTTAGTTTTAAGCATGTGCTGAAGCCTATCAATGTTCAGCAAAGTGTGGAAGTACCTAGCTGAATCGAAGCCCAAATGATTCATGTTTTTACTGTTCCATTGTATACCTTTTGACCTTTGGAAGTTCAGGGACAGTTAACAATGGGGATCGAGTTCGAAAGAGTTATTCTCCCGGTGAGGATAATGCCTTAGTTTATCTTACTGTAGAATGACCCTACGCCAAGTTTGCTGTAGAATTCTTGCATAGATTTTGCTCCTTTCTGGTGACGAAGACTTAGCTCAGCTTGTCTCAAAAGGTTATTTAGACAGTTGTTGTACTATTCTGTATTAGTGACGGAAAATGTATCTTAAGGTTCCCTCTTCTTCGTTATCTGCACCATTAAATGAAGCGGAAACACTTTGCAGTGTTTAAATTTTATTCCTACCAAAAGAGCTTTGTGTAAATATTCCAGAGCCAAATTATTGTCAGGGGAGCACTTCTCGGGGCCCTGTTGTGCCGACTGCTGCCTGGCCACATAGTGAGAGACCGAATCTGCGCTGACGAGCTCCCAGGCTGAATGGGCCATGGCTGAGAAGGGAAATAGAGGGAAAGTGACTTGTCCAGGATGTCACAGCAGTTCAATGGCAGACTTCCAACCCGCTAGACCCCACTGCTTCTTATCCAGCATTTCTCGCTGCTCTAGCTCGTTGCTTTTCAGGGTCTGAGTCACTCCTTCGCAGAGGAGCTGGCACTTCAGCTCTGATTTGAAGGTTTAAGTGATGCGTAGGCTGTGGGGCAAATTGCACCTCAGAATCTGGCCCTGAAAGCATGATCGAAGGCCTGAATATGAAAGCGCAGTGGCCCAAGATCCCCCCCTTTTGCCCCCCAGGTCAGATAGGCGAGACTGCGATACCTGCAGTTCCCAGACTGCTTTACGGGGTAAATAAAGACATCCCAGCATCAAAGGAGACCTGACAGAAGAGGGAGAGAAGGGAGGTTTTCACATGAAATGGTGATCATCAGAGCCGGGGAGATACGTAAGTGCCGTTTTCAGTGCTATAATAGATTTACCCTGGGGTAACTCAGATCTTGCTTGACTCCAGTGCCACGTTTGCCTGGAAGATCCATCTCTACCTGCCACAATCTGCTTAGAGTGCGGGAAGCAGGCCTTGAGGGTGGGAGATTTGAATGGGAGGCCACAGCTGGTTCCCACGAGGCCCAGCACATGGCAGGGTCTGGCGAGAATTGACAATCCTGGACCACGCTGACTTTCATGTCAGTCCTAAATCACGTCTGTGCTTTTGAAAACACTGCCAGCAATCAGGTCCCCAACTTAAAATAAAAATAATCCTTTTCTCTCATCCCTGATCTGTTAGGCAGTAACGATCTTCAAGGCAGGGTTGGTTTCTTACTATGTGTATTGGCCACATCCGGCACAATGGGGTCCCTGATTTTGGTCAGGGTCTGTGTAGGGTCCAGAACAATGGGCTCCCCAATCTCTGTTGGGATCTGTGCAGCACCCACAAATCAGGCACAAGAGGCAGGCCAGCAGAGCAGCTGGAATTTTAAACAATTTTAAACAGCAGCGGGGAGAGCAGCCTTACAAACCCACGTTCGGCCATGCCCAGATGACTACACTAAAGGGTCGGAGGCATAAAAGGTTGCCAATTACGTCAGGTTTGCAATCAGCCCCTCTGGGCCTGACACAGGCCTTTGTGGCTTGTCGACCAGCAAGAAGGGAAAAAAACCAACAGCGTCCCAAGGAAACACAGGAGGGGATCAAAAGCACACGCTGAGCAGCCCAGTGATGGCCCTGCATGCCTGGCAAAAGTGCAAATGTCATCATCCAACGCAGCGTTCCAACACAATCCATTTGGAGAGGTGCAAATTCCCCCTCTGATTCCACTTCCGAGATGCCTGTTTGCTAACAAGGACCATAATACTTGCATGCCAGCGCGCCCGGCGCTGGGAATGGAACAACCCAGCTTAAATGAGCGGCTCAAACAACATCCCTCCACAGGCTGCTACTGGTTGTCATTGGGACGCCGGTGCAGTAGGGTCCAAATCCAGTTTTTTCCAGCTCAACCTTTTTTTTTGGATGGAAAATTGGGTTTGGGGTGAAATTAAAATTTCCCCAGAAAAACGACTGCGCTCCTCCACAACAGGAAGTTTTCCACTGAGGGCCCCCCCAAAACTGGACATTTTTCATTTGGGGCAGGTTTGGGCTGAAAAGCTTTCATTTTTTGCCACTTCTTGGCTGGAATTTTTTACATTTTTGCTTCACTTTGGCCATATGTTTATTGATTTTTGGACGCTTTCAGCCTGCTTTTATTATTATTTATTATTATAAATTGGCCAAAATTCTCTTGGTTTTCAGTGGTTTGAAAAACCAAAAAAATTGAGGGTTTTGACCCAAAGTCAAAATTTTCCACTGAAAATGTTGCCGAGGCTTTGGCTGACGTTGCTCTTCCTCTGCAGCCACTGTGATCGAGATAAAAAGAGCCTGCTTGTATTAGGTGCACATTATTTATTAGGTGTGGGAGGGTAGCCCCGGCCACTCCGCTAGGGCTTGTACAAATACAGAACCAAAAGAACTCTCTGCCCTAAGAAGCTGACAATCTAAGCACTAGCCCAGAGGCAACACGGAGAGCAGCATGAGGTGAAAGTGCTGGGATCTCTCTCCCCTACTAATGCCGCCTTGCAGTGGCACAGACGCCAGCCTTCATGTCACATCATAGCCCTGCTTTTCGGGGCGCTGAAGGATTCGTCTATAATAGAAACTTACTGCGGGTGACATTTCTACACTTTACTGCCTCGGCTCTAGCTCTGCCAGACACAGGGCTCGCTTGCAGCTTTGGGGGTGGTCGTGATTTGCTCTCTGTCCCTAGCTCCAAAAGCCCGTTACAGTGGGGATCAGGATTCATTCAATTCCAAGAGCTCCTGTACAACACAGGCTGGAGAACTGCCCCTAAGTAATTCTTAGAGCAGATGTGCTAGAAAAACACCCTATCTTGCTTTAAACATGGTCAGCGATGGAGAATCCGCCACGCCCCCGCGTGAGTTGTTCCAGCAGTTCATTTCTCTCATCATTAAAACGCTGTGCCTTATTTCCCGTCGGAATCTGTCTAGTGGCTGTTTCCAGCCTTTGGATTGTGTTATGCCGCTCACAGCTGGACGGGAGAGCCCATTGGTAAATATTTGTTCACATTACAGACTGTGCTCAAGTCACACCCTCTCTGTGTTAGGAGAAAGCGATTACGTTCCTGGAGTCTCTCTCTTTAAGGCAGGTTTTCTAACCCGTCTCTCATTCTCTTGTGACCCTTCTCTGATCAATCCCCATCTGGCTGGAATTGAGGGTACCAGAACCGGCAAGGGCTTCCAGCCAAATATAGCCAGCGTCTCCTCGTCCCTATTTCCCAGATGGGGAACCAAGGTGTGAGGAGGGGCCTGACTTGCCCCCAGGCACTCAGCAGCTGCGCCAGGAAAAGAACCTAGGTGCCCCGTCCCGTTTGCACAGCGCTCTGCGGCTCTGAAAGCAGCACACGGCCGTGCGGGCAGAAATCCCGCACTGCGGCCTTCTGCCGTGCGGCTCTGTGCGGTTTTCTTGTGGGCCACGCACCAGACCCCCGTGCAGGGCGTTCCCACGGCCCTGCTCCGGCCTGGTTCCCGGAGCGCGGCAGAAAGGGTCCTGGCGGGCTCTGCGTGGGCCAGAGCAGCCGGGGCTGAGACCCAGGGGCAGGCCCCGAGCGCAGAGAGCGCACAGCCCCCTCCACGCCCCGCCCCGCCCGCTCCGGGGCGGCCGGCCCGCTTCTTCCCCGCCTGGAGCCGTGGGTCGCCCGTGACTCGCACCCGGGGCGTTGGCCGGGCCTGGGCGAGTGAGGCCCGCGGGCGGGGACTCGGGCCGGGCGCCTTGGAGGCCGCGGCAGGCCCGACGGCGGCTCACACGTGGGCAGGCCTGCGGACCCCGCAGGGAGCCGCCCCGCCTCCACATAGGCCCCGCCCCCAGCGCGGCCCCACGCGCACGTGACGCAGCGGGCGGGGCGGGGCGGGCGCTGCTGGGAGATGGCGGCCGGCGGCGGCGGAGGCGGCGGCGCCCCGGCAGGTAGCGGCCGAGGGGCCCCAGCGCGGAGCG
>ML675649.1:47809275-47825051 GCA_007922155.1 Mesoclemmys tuberculata | reverse complement strand
GCGGGGCGCGGGGCGGGGCGCGCGGGTTGGGGCCGGGCCGTGGCCCCCGCCGAGAGCGGCACAGCCCGTGGCCGGGCAGCGCCCAGGGCCCCGCGGGATCCCCAGCTGCAGCGCGGGGGAAGGACCCTCCTGTGCCGCCCGGGCCGCGGGGAGCGCCGGGCGGGGCAGCGCCAGCAGACCCCCGCCGGCCCTCCTGGCCTCCGGCGAGCTGAAATGCGGCCACCTCTGGGGCGGGGCGGCTGGCACCTGGGGCTCCTCACCTGGCGCTGCGCTTTGGGAGCCGAGCGGGGCCCAGCGGGTCGGATGCCGGGGCTGGGAGCCAGGACTCCTGGGTTCTCTCCCCAGCCCCGAGGGGCTGCGTTTCCTTCCCAGCCAGCTGTGGGGTGGCTGCCCCTCTCCCAGGGCTCCTTGAGTCACTTCGCCTTGGCTCTGCTCCCTGGGGAGGGAGAGAAACCGCCCTGCGCTGGGGACACGGGGGGCCAGGCGCCCGTGGGGCACAGGCCTACTGGCCCCATGGACTGGGCCCTGCTGCAGCAGGGGCCCCAAAGACGAATCTGTCCTTATAAACCTCCGTCTTCCAGGGATCTCAAAGTGCTTCCCCTTGTACAGGTGTCTGCTCTGGGAAGAGAACCCAGGAGTCCTGGCCCCCCACTCTGGCACCCCCCTCCCCCCGCGGAGTGTTTCCTGTTCCCCCAGGTGGCTGGCTGGCTGCACTGACATGGGGCCGGTTTAGTTTTTGGGGCTCGCTCGTCTCCTGGGCTCAGGCACACGCTGTAGGTGGGGGCTTCCCCCTCTTCTCCCCCCGTTTCCCCATGGTTGCTCCTGCTCACAAAGTGGGAGATGCCAAATCGTGCCAGGGGCTCCGATGGCGGATTAGAAAGGTCTGCCCCCAAGGTGGCCGCATCTCAGCGCCAGGCGAGGGGGGTCCCCTGTAACCTGCTGCTCCATCCCAGAGGTGGCTGCATCTCAACACCGGGTGAGGGGATCTCTATATAAACAGCTGCCCCCTGACCCCAGAGGGGGCTGAATTCCATGTGACAGTAGCTGGCAAACGAAGAGCAGGTGCAGTTGGCGGGGTGCAGATAACAGGCTAGAAGGACCCATGAACCTGACATGGGGCAGAGAGGTGGTGGGGGGAGACCGGGCCGGCTGGAGGACGGTACAGCCCTGGTTGGATGAGTGGCAGCCCTGCTTCTCTGGTCCCCAGGCCTGAGCCCTTCCCCTGCGCCCCGTGATTTGAGACCTGCCGGCCCAGAGCTCTGACGTCGCCTGGCCCCAACGATGAATAACAAGGAAACCACAGAGCTCTCTGGTGAGTCGTCATGGTGACGGGACCCCCACCAACCCCCCCACCCTTCCCAGAGCTGGGGGGAGAACCCAGGCATCCTGGCTCACAGCTCCCCTGCTCTAACCCTCCATACTCCCCTTCCCTCCCAGAGCCGATAGAACCCAGGAGTCCTGGCTCCCAGCACCCCCCACTTTAGCCACTAGACCACCTGTCCGTCCCAGAGCCAGGGAGAGAACCCAGGCATCCTGACTTCCAGCCACCCCTGCTCTGACCCACTCCCAGAGCCGGGGAGGGAACGCAGGCGTCCTAGCTGCGAGCCCCCACTCCTCCCGCAATGCCGGGTCTGAACGTGTCTGTCTCCAGAGAAAAGCCACCCCACGAAGGTTTTCCTGCCCAAGAAGCTGGTGGAGTGTCTGCCCCCGTGCCCTGCCCTCCCCAAGGAGCGACTACGCTGGAACACCAACGAGGTGGGGCGGGACACAAGGCCCTTTCCCGCTGGGGGGTGCTGGCTCCCACCCGGCCCCGGGGAGGGGGATCTGGCTGGCTCAGAGTGGGCAGGGGGGGATCTTGCTGGCTCAGGGGACTGGGGAGAGGCCATGGCGCTGTCCCTGGTTTGCCCCATTTGGAGTGAACCCAGGAGCCCTGACCCCGAGCCATAGGGGGGAATGGTGAGGGGAGAGGGCTGGGTGGGCCTCCCCTGCCCGTCCTGAGCCGGGTGTCCTGGTGCCTTATAGGAAATCGCCTCCTATCTGATCACTTTTGAGAAGCACGAGGAATGGCTCTCTGGCTCCCCAAAGACCCGGTGAGCATCTGGGGCTGGGCTTGGGGGCAGAGCTGCTGGGGTGGGGCAGGGGGTGCCTGAGGGAGGCTATGAAGGAGCTGGAGGGGCATGGGGAGGCAGCAGCCAGGGGGGATAGAGCAATGGGGCGAGGGGAAGCCGGGGGGGGGGCATTCCCCAGGAGATGTGTTTTGGGGAGCGGATGGGGGGACTTGGGGGCTCCCCGCGGTGACCCCCGCCCCCCACACCAGCCCCCAGAACGGCTCCATCATCCTGTACAACCGGAAGAAGGTGAAGTACCGCAAGGATGGCTACTGCTGGAAGAAGCGCAAAGACGGCAAGACCACGCGGGAGGACCACATGAAACTCAAGGTGCAAGGCATGGAGGTATGCCGGGGCAGAGTCTGGGGGCGCGGCCTGGCAGCTGGGGGTGGGGCCTGAGGCTGCTGTGGGGAGTGGTTTGCACACCCAGGGTGGTGGGATGGAAAGGAGTGCCCAAGATGGGCTGGTGTGGGGCAGGGGGCTGTGCAGGGGGTCCCAAGAGCCAGGGTGGAGTATGTGGGGGCGGGAGGGTTGGGCCTCCCAGGAGCTGGGCACGGGTCTCTGGGGACATGGTGCATGAATGGCCCTAAGAGGTGGCTTATTGGGGGGAGTGGAGGGCTGGGTGCCCCCAGAGGCAGGGGTCAGGCATATGTGGATCAGGCTGTCTCTTGGGAGCAGGGCATGGGGGGCCCTCGGGCAGCACTGAGCAGCCCCCCCGTCTCCCTGCAGTGTCTCTACGGCTGCTATGTGCACTCCTCCATCGTCCCCACATTCCACCGACGCTGCTACTGGCTGCTGCAGGTACGGGGGAGGGCCCTGCTTTGCGGGGGCCCTAGGCAGGGCCCCAGCTCGGGGGTGGGAACCTGGTTTCACTCCCCTGCTGTAATCGCCAGCCCCCCTCCCCTTCCAGAGCCAGGGAGAGAACCCAGGAGTCCTGGCTCCCAGCCCCATGCTCTTACCCACCAACCCCTCCCATAGCTAGGCCGGGAACCCAGGCGTCCTGGCTCCCAGCCCCCCCATTCCTCTCCGAGAGCTGGACCGGGAACCCCAGTGTCCTGGCTCCTGGACCCCCTGGAGCTGGGCCAGGAACCCAGCGTGCTGACCCGGAGCCCCCCTCAGAACCCTGACATCGTGCTGGTGCACTACCTGAACGTGCCGGCGCTGGAGGACTGCGCTAAGCTGTGCGGGCCCATCCTCTGCTCCATCAACGGCGACCGCAAGGAGTGGCTCAAGTGGTCGCGGGAGGAGCTGGTGAGCCAGCTCAAGCCCATGTGTAAGGAGACGGGCGGGGGGCCGAGGGGGCTGGGAATGGGCAGGGAGTGGCTGGGAAGGGGGGGGGCTGGGAATGGCGGGTTCTGGGTGGGTGGGAACAGGCGGCGGGAGGCGGGAACGGGCAGGAGGGTCTGGGAAGGGGGGGCACCAGGTGGGGGGGCTGTGCTGCAGGGAGGGGGCTGGCAGCGGGTGTGATACTGGGGGGGGGTGTGCCGGGGGGTCCCTTTCTGGACTGCCCTGCTCCACATCTCTCCGTCCATCTATCTCCCCCTCCCCCCCCAGTTCATGGCATGAAGTGGACGTGCGGCAACGGGAACGGCGGCGCCGAGTTCTCCATCGAGCAGCTGGTGCAGCAGATCCTGGAGAGCCACCAGGCCAAGCCCCTGCCCCGCACCCATGCCTGCCTCTGCAGCAGCAGCCTCGGTCAGTGCCCTCCACCACAGGACCCCGATGTCCTGGCTGCCGGCTCCCACCCCACCCCCCGCCAATGCGGGGCAGAGAACCCTGGCATCCCGGCTTCCCCCCCAACCCTGCCAGAGCTGGGCAGAGAACCCCAGCGTCCTGGCTGCCGGGCCCCCCTGCCAGAGCTGGGCAGAGAACCCAGACATCCTGGCTGCCAGCCCCTCTTCCTGGACCCTCCAGGTCCTTCCTTTAGCTCCTCGAGGGCCTGCTGGTGCCCCCCAGTGGCTGACAGTGGGCACAGCCATCAGCCGTGCCCCTGCTGTCAGTCCGGCCCCCCCCATGTCCCTGCCTTCCTCCCACCCCCCCCTGCCCCCTCGGGCCCACCACTGGCCCCTCTCAGCCTGGCCGTGCTGGGGTGGGGTGGGCTGTGGGAGGGCCTGGGGCTGGCGTTCACCTGTGGGGCGGGGGTAGGAGCTGGGAACTCTCAGCCACTGTGAGTCTGTCCCCTTACCCCCCCCCCCGTTCGTCCGTCCGTCTCCCTGCTGTCGGTCTGTCTGCCCAGCCGCCCCCACACGGGCCCTGTCTGTCCGTCCGTCCCCACAGGCAGCCCAGGGCACCTGCCCCACAAGTGCAGCAGCACCAAGCACCGCATCATCTCCCCGAAGGTGGAGGCGCGGCCCGGCCCCTTCCCGTCGCTCCCTGAGGCCCAGAGCATAGCCGAGGCCCAGCTGGAGCCAGTGCCGGAGCCGGCCAAACCCGACCAGAAGGAGCCCCGGACAGCCGAGCCACCGGCCCCCGCCGAGTCGGCCCTCAGTGCCCCGGACGCTCCCCGGCCCTCGTCAGGCCCAGCCCGGTCCAACGGCTGCTATGGGGCCGAGCGGGAGCTGCCGGTGACCGTGTCGGTGGGTCTGCCCTCCAGCGCCGTGCTGGTGATGACGGGGCTGGCTGGGACCCCCGAGAAGCCGCTGGGCCTGACCCCCAGCCAGCACCTGGTGGCAGGCGACTCCCCAGCCCCTGCTGGCCCCGTGGGCCTGGCCCTGTTGCCCGGGCCCGGCCTGGTCCTGTCCCAGAACCTGGATGCCAACATGGAGACGGGCGGGACCAGCGCCACCTTCGACCCTGACTGCTTCCTCAACAGCCCAGCCCAGGGCCAGACCTACGGCTGCCCGGCCCCAGAGCCCCCCCCGCCAGCTGGCGCCCCCCCTGGCAACCGCTTCTTCATCCAGGACGACGGGCGGCCCCCCAGCAGGGAGAAGGGGGAGACGCCCATGGAGACGGTGGGGCCTCGGCCTAGTGGAGCGGAGGAGATCCCGGAGGAGTTGTACTCCATCATCCAGACGGCGGGGGGTGGGGGCAGCGCTGGCAGGGGGGCCCCAGACACGCCCTTCGGCCTTTCCCTCGACAGCCTTATCTCGGAGCTGATGACGGAGCCGGCCGGGGCAGGGCAGGGGGGCAATCCCCCCCAGCCAGCCCTGCCCGATGCCCTCAGCAAGGCAGGCACGGGCTACGGGGCCCTGGACCCCCAGCGGGAGGCGCTGGTCACTATCACTGACTTTTCCCCGGAGTGGTCCTACCCCGAGGTGAGCTGGGGAGGGCTATCGGGAGCGGGGGGTCCCTCTCCCAGTAGGGCAGTCCCCCATAAACCCCCCTTTTCCTTTCTCCCCTCCCCCCCCCACAGGGCGGCGTCAAGGTGCTGATCACGGGGCCCTGGACGGAGGAGACGGATGCCTACGCATGCCTCTTTGACCGGGTTGTCGTCCCCGCCGCCCTGATCCAGAGTGGGGTCCTGCGCTGCTACTGCCCCGGTACTGGCCTGTCCCCTCAGGGGCGCTGGCCCCATAGTGGGGGGGGATGGGGTGTGCGGAATTGCCACTTTACGGGGCACCAGCCCTAATCCAGCCCCATGATGGGGGGCTGGTTGGCTCGGGGAGGAACGGGACACAGGGAGTTGCCCTCTAGGGGATGCTGACCCCACAGAGGATGTGTCCCCCATTAGGGGGCCCTGGCCCCATGGGGGGGGGGGGCTGGCTGTCTTGGCGGGGACTGGGGTGTGGGGCCTTTCCCCTTTAGGCGGTTTTGGCCCCATGGCGGGGGGCTGGCTGGCTCGGGGGGGTGCCGGCCCTGATCTGGCCCTATGCGGGGCCCAGGCCGGCTGGAGGAGGCTAGCGCTGCCCGCTCTCACTGCTCCCTCCTGTAGCCCATGAGGCAGGGCTGGTGGCCCTGCAGGTGGCCCGCGACGCCCAGCTGGTCTCTGCCTCCGTGCCCTTTGAGTACCGCGGCCGTGGCTTCCTGGCCCTGCCCAGCACCCAGCTGGACTGGCTGTCCCTGGACGGTGAGTGGGGGGCCATGGTGCAGGGTTGGTGGGGGGACAGGAGAGGTGTGGGGCAGGGATGTTAGGGCCTGGTGAGGCGGCCTGAAATTCATCTCGCATGGGGAAGAGATGGGGTCACCTCCCTCCCCAGCTTGGGTTGGAGGGAGGGGCCAGGGCCGGAGGCAGGACTCCTGGGTTCTTCCTTCATGTGGTTATTCCAAAGGGGGCCAGCAGGTGGCAGCCTTCCGGCCTGGCAGGTTTCAGCCCGCTGGGGGGTTTTGGGGGGAGAGGATGCAGGGAGGGGGCAGGGCAGAGAAAAGGTACCCTGAGAATGTGCCACATTGGGGGTTGAGGGGGAATAGCCACCTGGGTCAGCTGGGCTGCATGACAGGTCTGGATAGAATCCCCCCCCCCAAAACTGGGGGAGACCCCTTCCTGGTGTGGGGACGCAGCCAGCTGTGGGGCGGGGCAGCTGGTTACACGGAGACCCCCAGCCCGGCACCGAGATGCGGCCAGCTCTGGGGCGAGCGGCTGGTTATAGAGGGACCCGGTGCTGAGATGTGGCCACTTCTGGGGCGCAGCGAGGCGGGTCTCTGACAGCAGCAGTGCCACAGGGCTCAGGGCGGGACGCGGAGGCGAATGCGTGAGTGAAACGGCCACTGGGATGGAGACAGGATGCCTGCGTTCGCTGTCTGCTCTGGCTGTGGGGAGACCGGCCCCCTGCTGAGCCCCCCGGCTGCGTGGCGCCCCCTGCGGTCCCTGCTGTGCTGCTGCAAGGCGGACGGGCAGGTGGCTTCCCCGATGCAGGAGGGTGGGAGGGCGCCAGGGTGTGGTGGCAGGTGGGTGCTGCGCCTGTGGGTCACAGTGGAGCCAGCTCTGGGGTGGTGAGGGGGGAGGCAGGGAAGCTGGAAGGCTGCCTCTCCCTCCCCTGGGGGTGGAGTTACATCCACATGTGACAAAGGGGAGGAGCTGTGCTCCTGTTACCACCCCCTTCCCCCGGCTTCCTGTGGGAAGGGAAATGGGGGCAGCTGAGGGGCCTCAGTGACAACCCCCCCCCCCCCCCCCGAAATGCCCAGGTAACTGGACTCCAAGGACAACCACCAGGGGGCAGCGACAGAGGCCATGTTTGTTTTGGACACAACCCAGGAGAGAACCCAGGAGTCCTGGCTCCCCCCTGCCCCAACCCATGAGCCCCCCCTCCCAGAGCCAGGAAGAGAACCCAGGGGTCGCTGTGCAGCCCATGAGCTGTGTCCGGCCCCAGGATCTGAGGTGTGATGGCTGGAGCAGGACATGCAGGGGTGAATTCTCCCCGAGTCCCCCCGTTGCACTGCTCCAGCCCCGGGGATGGGTGTCACCTTACAGGGGGTATTCTGGGCGTGTGGCCACGTGCCATGGAAACAGGCTGCCTGGGTCGGGGAGGGTCACCACGTTCCATGACGGGGCTCCGGGCCCGGAATAGAACCCAGGCGTCCTGGCTCCCGGCCCCCTCTCTCCCCCCCACTCTGACCTCCCAGTCCCCGCTCCCCTCCCAGAGCCGGGGAGAGAACCCAGGCATCCTGGCTCCCAGCCCCACAGCTCTGACCCAGGCCCTGCTCAGTGTAATGACCCCCCAACACTGTGGGGGACTCTGGGTGGTTGTTCTCTGCACCACCCCCTGGCATCTGGCGCACGCCCACCACGGTGCACGGGGGCGTGAATTTGCAGTGGGGGACGAGCAGCTGCCCGGTTTCCATGGCGTGAATCAGTGGCCCCAGAATACCCGGGCGGGTGGTAAGGGGACACCTCCTGGCTGCATGTCTGTTCCCGTGCAGGCGGGTGACAGCTTCCGTGACGTGGCTGCCCCAGGGGGGAGGCGGGGCTGCATCTCAGTACCAGATGCGGGGTCCCTGTGTCACTGGTTGCCCCACCCCAGAGCTGGCCGCATCTCAGCGCTGGGCGAGGGGTCCCTGTGTCACCAGCCGCCCTGCCCCAGAGGGGGCTGCATCTCAGGGCCGGGGAAACGTGGCTGCACACTGCACAATACCACAACCTGCCCCCAGCTGCCTCCGTGCTCAGCTTAACGCCATAAAATCGACACCCCCTTCTCCCCCTCCGGTCCGTGTGCACAATCACACCCGTGACACGCAGTGCAGTGTAACACACACACCCCCCGTCACACCAAGGTCCCGGCTGGAGCGGGTTAACAGCCAGCTGGTCCCCTGTGGAGTCGCCCCCCCTCCCTGCTGTAGCTATTTCAGTCCCAATGAGAGCAGTGGAGGGTGGGGGGCTGGTCCTGTCCACGCCCAGGCTGGAGACGGCCAGACACTGCGGGTGGACCAGGATTCCCCCCCCCTCCCCGCCCGGCTGGCCCCTCGGCGTAGGGATGTCACCGGATCTCGGGGAAGCGTGTGGGGGCTCTTGGTTCTTTCCCCTCCTGTGGGGACCCAGGAGTCCTGGCTGGTAATCCTCCCCACCCCCAGCCCTCCTCCCTGCTCACACGTGGGGGGGGGCGCAGCCCAGCTGGGAGACTCCGGTTATTAGAGGGCGTCATTTGAACATGCTCGCGGGAAGGTGTTAGACCCACGGCGCGTCAGCCCTCAGCCTCACAGCTCCCCCGGCGCGTCGGCCCCCCACCCTGCGGGCCTTTGCCCAGAGCCATGGATAAGGAAGGTATCGAGGCTGGGGGGCCCAGCATCTGCCCCCCCTGGAGCCCCACAATGCCTCCATGCCCTGTCTGGGGGCAGACGCCTGGAGTGTACTTGGAGGGGACGGGTGCGGCAGAGGGTAGGCAGTGGGGGCGGTGCGATGGGGGAGCCTCGGGGAGCTCAGTGGCTGGATGGTTGGGGTGACTTGTGGGGAGCTGGAGTGGATGAACTGGGAGGGAATGGGGGGCACAGGGGGCAGTCCTCCAGGCCAGGGCGCGGGGGGCTGTTGTGGGGCTAATCCCAGCTCAAGGCTGATTAGCCGCTCAGCCCCACTCCGCTGGCCCAGGAAAGGAACTAGGCTAATCCCGGAGGGACAGACGGGGGGTGGGTGCCGCGGGGCCCAGGACACCTGGGTTCTCAGCCTGTCTCATGCAGGCCCCCTTCCTTCCCCCCACAGATAACCAGTTCAGGATGTCGATCCTGGAGCGCTTGGAGCAGATGGAGAAGCGCATGGCGGAGATGACAGCTTCCTCCCAGCAGCAGCGGGGGGCCGCGGGGGAGACCCCCCCCAGCCAGGTGAGCTCCGGGCCAGGAGAGCTGCTGGGCCTGCTTTGGTGTCCTAGGGGCTCCCTGGAGGTATTGGGGGTTTGTTTTGGTAGGACCTCCACCCCCTGCCATGTTGTTATAGGGTCTCCTGGGGGAGGTTGGGGCTGGAACAGCTCATGGCAGTTAGTTGTTGTACAAGCTCCCAGGAGGGCCAGAAGTTGGGGGTCAGGATGCCTGGGTCCTCTCCCCAGCTCTGGGAGGGGAGTGGGGGCTAGTGGGTCAGAGTAGGGGGGGCTGGGAGCCAGGACGCCTGGGTTCTCTCCCCAGCTCGGGGTTGGGGAGCTGGGGTTGGTGGATTAGAGCAGGGGAGCTGGGAACCGGATGCCTGTGTTCTCTCCCTGGGCAGGGAGTGGGGACTGGGAGCCATACATCCCCCCACATTCCCCTGTCACTCCCCCCTCCCTCCCGGCCTCTCCCATCAGCCCTGGTGCCTCCCCCTGCTCTGCCCGGCTTGACGTCAACCCCCTTAAGCCGTTATCTGCGTGGCTATTTCGGGGTGTTATTTTCCCCTGTCGCAGGCGTCCTGGCTCGGGTGTCGCGGACTTGGCGCACTCCCCAGCGGCTGTTCCTGGCTGGGGTGGGGGGATTACACAGGCATTTTCCAGCCCGCCCCGCCAGGACAGGCCACGCATTCTTTCCAGCCTGGGCTGGGGGGTGGGGGGGAACTGACACAGTGGGGGAGCCGTGCAGCTGGGGAGGGCTGCATGTGGCTCTGGGGGCCTCTGCTAAACCCTGGTGGATGGGCCATGTCTGGGTTGGGGCGGCTGGTTATACAGGGAACCCTTGCCCGGCGCTAGATGTGCCCAGCTCTGGGGTGGGGCTGCTGGTTAGACGGGGACCCCTGTGCGCTCCCCGCAGGCAGCGTCGGACTCCTTCGAGGAGCGGATCGTGGCTGTGTGCGAAAAGATGATGTCTCGCTCCTCCTGGCTCCGCTCTGACACCCTGGTCCACGACGTCAGCTTCCGGGGCATGACCCTGCTGCACCTGGCGGCCGCCCAGGGCTACGCCCAGCTCATCGAGACCCTCATCAAGTGGAGGTGAGTTCCCCAGGCCGGAGGGGGCCCGATTAAGATAGCTCAGCAGGTGGGGGAACGGGCGGTTTGGGGGCTCCCCTAATGCCTGGACTGGTTGTCCCCCTGCAGGAACCTTAACGCCGAGAGCCTGGACGTGGAGCAGGAAGTCGACCCCCTCAACGTCGACCACTTCTCCTGCACCCCCCTGGTGAGGTGGACCCCCAGGCTAGGGGCAGGCCTGGTGGAGGTCGGGGGGAGGACAGCTGTCGGGTGGACCTAGGCATTGGGACTGGGCGGGGGGGCACCCCCGCCTCCCCCCAGCTCCCTATTCTCTCTCCTGCTCCCTCCCAGATGTGGGCCTGCGCCTTGGGCCACCTGGACACGGCCCTGCTGCTGTACCGCTGGGACGGCCGGGCCCTCGGCATCCCGGACTCATTGGGCCGGCTGCCCCTTGCCGTGGCTCGCTCCCGGGGCCACGTGGCCCTCGCCACCCGCCTGGAGGACCTGCAGCGCCAGGAGCAGCCGCCTGGGGCCGCCGCGGACAAGGGCTGGGGGCGGCCAGCCGAGGGCCTGCGCGTCCCCTCCCCGCTTTCTGCCAGCCCCGACACAGGTAGGGCCCCGCGCAGTGCTGGGGGGAGGGAGGGTCCCAGGCTGTAGTGCCTCGCTGACCCCCCCACCCTTGTTCCGGTCCCCAGGGCTAAGCGCGGCCAGCAGCGTCTCCTCGCCCTCAGAGCTGTCGGACGGCTCTGGCTCCATCACCTCCGCCTACTCTAGCACCTCAGCCCTCCGCGACTCGCCCGCCGGCAGCCCCGAACCGGCCGGTGCCATGGACTTCAGCCAACCCCCCCGGGGCGCAGGCTGCTGGTACTTGCCACGGGCTCCCAGCCCCCCCGGCTCCCCCGGCCGGCCCCCCTCCTTCATGGACTACGAGCTCGGGGGTGGGGGGCTCCCACAGTCTGAGCTGCTGGCGTACGGGGAAAACACCGAGAACGAGGAGAGTCTCCCACCCCAGGACGTGCTGCAGGTACCGGCTGGGGGGTTTGGACGCAGGGGGGTGCTGGGGAGGATAGAAGGGGGATGGGTTGTGCTTATAGGGCAGCAGGTCTCCCCATGGCAGAGAAAGGGAAAGAGGCAAATTGACGGGCCCCAAGGCATTAGCAGGGGCAGAGCAGGAAGAGAACCCAGCAGTCCTGGCTTCCAGCCCCGCCCTTCCCTGCTCTGACCCACCAGACCCCTCCCTCCCAGAGCTGGGTAGAGAACCCAGGTGTCCGGGCTCTCTGCTGCCTCCAGGTGGACATGGTGGCGCTGGCGAAGCAGATCATTGAAGCAACCCCTGAGCGGATCAAGCAGGAGGGTTTCTGCCCCCCGGCGGAGGCGCCACTGCGGGAGCGGTGTGGGAACGTGGGGCTGAGCGAGACCATGTCCTGGCTGGCTGGCTACCTGGAGAATGTGGACCAGCTGCCCAGTGTCTCCCACCACAGGTACCTGGCCCCCATCCTGCCCCATGGCAGGGACTGGCCGGCTTGGGGTGGGGTCGGGAAGGGGGCAAGGGATTTTCCAGTCTGGGGGGGGACACCGGCCGGTTGAGGGGGGGCAGGGATCGCCAGGCTCTGTCTCATTGACCCCCCGTTTCTCCCCCCAGGTCAGTGTCCTCATCGCGGGTGTGTCTGAGCCCCCTGCCCCCCCCGCCAGGCGAGCTGCCCCCGCCCCCCACGGCCGCCAGCTGGGCTGAGTTCCTCAACGCCTCGGCCAACGGCCGCATGGAGAGCGACTTCGCCCTGCTGACGCTGTCCGACCATGAGCAGCGTGAGCTCTACGAGGCCGCCCGCGTCATCCAGACGGCCTTCCGCAAGTACAAGGTGCGCCGGGCCCTGGGTCCCACCCCTGGCAATGGGCATCCCTAGCCTTGCGTCTCCTCCCCTCCCTCAGCGCCCAAGGGAATCACGCACTTTTCCCTATGCTGCCACCCTGCGCTCCCCTGGGAACGGGAATCTGGTGCTCTACAGTCGCCTGGCAACAGGGATCCCCCTGCCCATGGGCTTCCCCCTCCTGTACCGCCTGTCCGGCATCCGTGCATCTGCCCTGCCCACCTCACTTTGCTCTCCCCACAGGGCCGCCGGCTGAAGGAGCAGCAGGAGACGGCAGCAGCTGTGATCCAGCGCTGCTACCGGAAGTACAAGCAGGTAAAGCCCAGCTGGGGGGCGCTGCCCCCTGTCCTGCCCTCCCTGGGGCCCTGAGGTGGGGGACTGACCTGGGACCCACAGAGCCGCTGGTGACTAGGCCCAAAGGCCAGGCCCTGGCTTCCCCCCCTCCCCAAGGTTGTAGGCTGGTGCCTGCATGAGCCAAGTCTGTCAGGTCTCAGCCCATGTCCCCCCGCCACCCCGCACTAACCCGGCTCTTCTCTCTCTGTCTCGCAAGCTCACATGGATTGCACTGAAGGTAACGGAGGGGAGGGCGCCTGGGGGGGTTGCCTGACCCTGGGGGGGATGAGGGGTCTCTAGGCTGGCGGCTATGCTGTGTTGTAGAGATAGGGGTGCCTGCTCTCCCCCTGGCTTGGGGAGGGGGGGCTGGGGCTCAGAGCAGGGGGGCTGGGACCCAGGAAGCCTGGATTCTCTCCCGCCTCGGAGCGGAGCAGGCTCAGGCGGGGCTGCGGGTGCCCCCCCAGTGACCCCTGCGTCCCCTCCCCCCAGTACTCCCTGTATAAGAAGATGACACAGGCGGCGATCCTGATCCAGAGCAAGTTCCGCAGCTACTACGAGCAGAAGAAGTTCCAGCAGAGCCGGCGGGCTGCGGTGCTGATCCAGCAGTACTACCGCAGCTACAAGGAGTACGAGAAGCTCAAGCAGGGCCACCGCGCCTCCGCCGCCATGCAGCAGAAGATGAAGTAGGTGCCTGGACACCTGGGTTCTCTCCCCGGCGCCGGGCGGGGAGGCTGGGGGGCCAGGACACCTGGGTTCTGTTCCCTGCGTTGGTCGTCCCTGCCTGGTTCTCCGCCGGCATGTCCTCTCCTGGCCCCGGGCCAGTCCTGCTCATTATCCACAGTACCATGAGCCCCCCAGGCCCAGGCTCCCCACAGGGTCCTGCTGCAGGCTCTGCTCCCCCCCTTCGCTACCAGAGGCTTGGAACCTGCCCTTCCTGGCTGGGCTGCTCCTCGCGGAGACAAACCAAGGCAGGATGTTGGCGCCTGTCTCCTCCCTGGCTGTGAAACCATCCCACGGAGCTAGGGGTCAGTGCCTGTGGCCGCCCTGCCCCCGAGGTGGCCGCATCTCAGTGCTGGGCAAGGAGTCCCTGTATAATCAACTGCCCCACCCCAGAGGTGGCTGCATCTTGGTGCCAGGCAAGGGGTCCCTGTATAACCAGCCACCCCAGAAGTGGCTGCATCTCTGTGCTGGGCAAGGGATGACCCTGTGTCCTACCCCACCTTCACTTCTCCCATCTCTGAGCAGGGGCACGTTCCTCACCAAGAAGCAGGATCAGGCCGCCCGTAAGATCATGCGGTTCCTGCGACGCTGTCGGCACAGGTGTGTTGGGGGAGGTGAGGGGTGACTGAGGATAGGGATTGGGGTGTTCCCTGCGAAGGGGTTTGGGGGGGGGGGAACAGGGCCGGGACAGCAGCCTGTGCTTTGGAGGGTGGGAATCTGGCTTATTTGAGGGGCTGGGTCCGGGTGGTGGGAGGCTTCCTGAGGGAGATCAGGGGGCAGAGCGTGTTGATGATGGGGTGTGCTGCAGGGGGTGGGGTAAGGAATCCTCCTGAAGGGGACATTGGGGGCACGCTGCTAGGAGATGGAGGGGCAGCCCCATGGGCTGGAGGTTGGCTTGTGGGGTAGGATCAGAGGGGGGGAGGTGTGAGATGGGGCACGGGGCCTGTGCTGCTGGTAGGTGTAGGGGGGATGCTTTGTGGGGTGGGGTTGAGGATTGGTGAGGTCAGTGGGGTGTGCCCCAGCTCACCCCCCATCTCTGCCCCCCCCCCCCAGGATGAAGGAGCTCAAGCAGAACAAAGAGGTGGAAAGTTTACAGAAGCGAGGTCTAGCCACTTAGCTGCTCCGGCCCGGCCTGGACTCCGCCCGGGGACTTTCATTTCCTCCATGGATGGGGGCCCGGGCCCCCCTTGTGGCCACCAGAGCCCAGGGCAGCCTCGCCGGGAATCCAGGCATCCGGCCCTCCCCCCTCGCTTCACTCCCCTTCTGACAGGCGCCGACAGAGTCGTAACCCCGGTGGTGACGCATCGCAACCCCCGTCTTATGGACTGTGCAATAGAGAGCGGCCGGGGGGAGCCGATCGGGGCTGGCTGACGGGCGCCCCCATCTGTGCCGTGCACATCAAGGGGGGCCCCGAGATGGCCTGGGGGGGACTCTCTCTTCTGTTCCTGTCGCACACAAGGCCCCCTTTCCGCCCCTTATTTCCACCCCATCTGTGTGCCAAGTTGCCCCCCATCCTGGCCCACGAGTCCCCTGGCAGCCCCCCTCCGTGACTCAGGTGCGGCAGGGGGAGGGGACGGGAGGGCGTGGGAACTACACCTCCCAGGGGGCATTGCAGCACCGGGCTGGCGCACGGCATGCTGGGAGCTGTAATCCAGGGGCCGGGCCAGCCCTGCCCTACCCACCCCACCTCTCCCCCCCCCCGGCTCTACTTAAAGGGACCGAGTCCGGCCTCGGGGGTCCCCTCCTAACGCTGCCCCCCGCGCCGCGCCTGGCGGCCCGTGTACATAGGTGTAAGATGGCGGGCGGGGGGGCCGCGCACAGCCCGCCCCGCGTCTCTACCTGCGGCGGGTTCGTTTGTACAAATTTACATTAAACCGGACAACACCGACACCGGCCGCGACCGTCCGTCCGCGGGGGGGCGGGGGGCGCCCTGGCCCTGCGGAACTCGCCGCCGCGTGACGCGCCCCCGGCCGGTGCTCTGCGGGTGGGTCTGCCCCTCCCCCGACCTCTGAAGCCGGCGGAACCTACCTGGCCACGCCTTCAAGGCGCCTGCCCCTTTAAGGGGGGGGGCTCCGACCTGCCCTTTAATACACCTCTCATTCTCCGCCGACGCGGCCCTGGCCCTCCTCTCTAAGCCCCACCCTGCGGCGGGCCGGGCATTCATCCCCCGCCCTCCCCTTAACGCGCAGGGGCTGTTGCCGGAGCCTTAACTCGCCTCCGACGCGCCCCTTTAAGGCCCCGCCCTTTAACAGCCGGGAGGATGATTTTCCATCCTCCGGCACCGCCCCTTTAAGAGCGGTTTCCGCCTCCCTTCGCCGCCGAGACCTGCTCGTCACTTCCGCCCGGGGCAGTGACGCAACGGAAGGGGCGGGGCGGCGGCGCGATGGCGGAGCTGGATCTGCTGGGCTCCATCCTGAGCGCCATGGAGCGGCCGCCCGGCCTCGGCGACCAGGAGACGCGGCGCCGCGCGCGAGGTCAGCGGCCGGCGGGGGCGGGGATCGCCGGGGCCCGCCCCTCAG
>ML675649.1:47781093-47799340 GCA_007922155.1 Mesoclemmys tuberculata | reverse complement strand
CGATGACGACTACCTAGCGGCCGCATGTGAAGTTCACCCCCTTCCACAGAGGCGAGAACCAGCCTACGCCAGCCAGCATCCCCTCAATCTGGGAAAAGGGGCAGTGCCTGGTTCTGGGGGAGTAGGGAACGGGACAAGAGCCTGGCCCCTGTATGGGTCCGGCTCCGGGGCAATGGCTGGCTCTGGGGGGCAGGGAAGGGGACACGGAGTCTGGCCTCTGTATGGGTCCGGCTCTGGGGCAATAGCTGGCTCCAGGGGGCAGGGAACTGGACATGGGGCCCAGCTCCGGGGTGAGGCACTGGCTGGCTTTGGCCCGTTTGTTTGCACCACGCTCCGTGCACAGAATTCGGTTTCCAGGTGACTCAGGTTTAGGAATTTCCCCTCCCCCTGCAGTCCCGTGCAATGCTCCAAACGGGGGGGAACAGAGCTGGGAACAGGGTGTCGTGACCCCCTCCCCCCCAACCGCGGGGCAGAGTCGCCGTCTGGCCCCTGCATCGGTCCAGGCCAGCTGAAGCCCTGGGCGGCTGTTACACATTCCCCAGACCAGGAGTGCCCTGCTCCCAGAGCCAGGGAGGGAACCCAGGAGTCCTGGCTCTCGTCCCAGCCCCCGCCCTGCCCCACCCCACCAGTCAGGGGGGGGCCCTGTCAGCGCCGGGCGTGACTTGGGTTTGCTTGCCCAGGCTGTGCCCGCAGCTTTTCAGGAATGAGCTGGGCCGGCCCCACCGGGAATTTCCGCTCCTGGGCCCCCCACCCAGCGCCCCTGAATCCCCTAGGACCCACAGTCAAGGGCAGCAGCTGGAAGCCCTGGCCCTGGAGTGGTGCAGAACTGGGGGTTGGGGGTGTAAGGAGGCCACGTGTCCAGACATCAGTGACACCCATCTCCCCCCCTTCCATGCTTCCCAGAGCGGGGAAATAATCCAGCAGTCCTGGCCCACAGTTTGTCCCGCTCTAACCCACCAGCCCCCCCTCCCTTCCCAGAGCAGGGAGAGAACCCAGGAGTCCTGGCTCCCAGCCTCCTGCTCTAACCACTAGACCCCCACGAGCTCTAGTTTTCCTATCATGCCACAAGCCTCCCCACATCCCCAGCTTGTTTTACTGCCCCTGGGGAGGTCGGCCGGGGGGGAGGGGGATGAGGCTGTTGGCCCCGATCAGTCTCCCCAGTCCACCCCCTGGCCTCCTGGCCCGCTGGGATGGCTGCGTTGGGACACCCAGGATCCTGCTCACCCCAAGCAGATGGAGACGGGAAGGGGCCATGACGTTCCTGGCTGGACAGCTCACCCCACGGGGCTCAGGGCAGCTGAGAATTGGCCCCACCGATGAGACTAGGTGTTCGGGGGCCATTGAGCCGGGATTTCGCTGCCGGACGACGCCCAGCACCCTTTAGCAGGTCCTGAGCTGCAGCCAGCTCTGCAGCATCAGCCCACCCCACCCCAGAGGTGGGTGCATCTGAGCACCAGGAGAGGGGCCCCGTATAACTGGCTGCCCCGCCCCAGAGCTGGCTGCATCTGGGCCCTGATGTGCCCAGGGGACAGGCTACTGCTTTGGGACAGTAAGAGGCCGGATTCAGCCCCGGCTGAGCTGCAAGAAGCCTGGATCTCCTGGAATCGGCCACCGGCCACCCATCCCCCACCTCTCCCTCCCCCCCCCACAGGAAGTAAGTCTCACCCCCCTCACCCCCCCCCCCGCAGGGGAAAAGTTGTGCAGAAGGAGAAAAGTTGCTGGCACCTCACACCCAAGGGATCCTTCCACCAAAGAGTCCCTCTGACGCACCAGGGCCAGGAGGAAGCAGCCAATGGCAGTGAGCGTCTCTGGCGGGGATGGAAGTGATGGCACAGTGCGTGTGGTTGGACAGGTGGGGGGGGACGTGTAGCTAGGCCAACATGTGTGTGTTAGCATGTGTCGTGTGTGGGTGGGATGTGCATGTGTTTGTGCATGTTTGCATGAGTGCTCAGACGAGTGTGTTTTTGCATGCTTTGCACATGTGTGTGCCACGAGCATGTGCATGCAGAAGAGGTCGGTCGTGGCCCCACTTCTGTGCCTTCACGCCTTCCTCTCCAGGCGTGTCTGGGGGACGTGTGCTCTCTTGCCACTGCAGTAGCTGAGGATGTGTGTAACGGCGTGTGCACACGTGTGTGATCTGTGCACACACGGACCTCCGTGTTTGCCTGGGCCCTGACCTGTGAACTCTGCCAGGGGTCCTATGATGGGCCCGGTCACCAGAGACTCTGGGCACCCAGGGGCCTGCAGCATGTGTGTGTGCACGTGTGTGTTCACACATCTGATACGTGTCCGTGGGAGGCTGACACAGGCCAGCGCAAGCATGGAACCCCTCGTGGCTTGGGGAGCCCCATCCTGGGCTGGCTGTTTTGAGGGTCAGATCCATGTCCGCTGAGGGGCGCACCCCAATTTCTCTGGGATGGGGATGGGGTTAAAAGACACAGAGGGAGTGAATGGATCTCCCGAGGGTTGGGGGGAGGAAGTGCAGTGGAAAATGGGGGCTCATGGGGTGCACATAGGGATGTGGTTGCTAGGCAGAAAGTGGAGGGTTAGAGGGAGCACAGCGGGAAGGGGGTGCTGTGCCTGAAAGGAATGACATGGGGGGAGTTGGTGCAATGCAAATAAAGGGGACCCCTGGGGGTGTGCAGTGTTAAAAGGGGACCCTTACCAGGGGCATAAGAGGAAAGGGAGCTGTGTTCAAAAAGGGGACCCCTGAGGGTGGCATGGGGGGCAAAGGGGTGCAGTGTGAAAAGGGAACCCCTAGGAGGATGTGAGGGGAAAGAGGGGTGCATTAAAAAGAGGACCTCTGGAGGGGTGCAGTGTGAAAAGGGGAACCCCTTGGGGGGGTGCACGAGGGAAAGGGGGTGCATTCAAAGGGGGGCTGCAATGTGAACAGGAACCCACTGGGGGGGGGTGCAAAAGGGAGGTTCCTGGGGGTGGGGGTGCATGGGGGAAAGGGGGTGCATTGCACAGGCGGGGGGTGTGAGGCGGGTGGAATGCAAGCGGGGAGCCCCCGGCGAGTGCAAGAAGGGGGAAGCGGGGCCAAGAGGGGGGCCCCTCCTTGGGGGGGGGATAGTCCCGGCTGCGAGGGGGGTGGAGCCGGCGGAGGGATCCCCGGCTCAGCCCCCTCCCCCTGCCGCCGGGGTTGCATATGTAGCCGCGCGGTGGCCGCCCCGCTTTTTGGCCCTGCCCCCCCCGCCGCCAGCTCCTTTGCCGGGTGCAACGCGACGAGACGCGCGCGGGTCCCAGCAGCAGCGGCGCGAGCTCCCGCCTCCCCCGCGCGCGCGGCCCCCCGCCCAGCTTGATTCGCTCGCGTCCGGCCGACGTCTCGCGCCCTTTTTCTCTCCCTCCCCCGGGCTCCAGGGGGCTTTGATTCGGCTGCGTCCGGCCGCCGCAGGGCTCGCGCGCGCCCGCCTCCCCGCCTCCCGCCGGCCCCGTGCAAGCGGCGCCCTCGCCAGCAGCCACCATGAGCGGCTGGAGCTGCTACATCGACAACCTCATGGCGGACGGCACCTGCCAGGACGCGGCCATCGTGGGCTACAAGGACAGCCCGTCCGTCTGGGCCGCCACCCCGGGCAAGATCCTGGAGAAGATCACGGTGAGGGCCCGGCCTTGCGTTGCAAAGGGGGGGCTGCAGGCCTTGCAAGGGGGGGCCGCGGGGGGGGGCTGCAGGCCTTGCAAAAGGAGGGGTGCGGGGGGGGCTGCATTGCAAGGGGTAGGGGTGGGTGCATTGCCAACACCCCCCCAAATAAAAGGCGGGGTGGTGGGCTGCCGAAAGCGGGGGGACACCCTGTGGGGGGAGGGGGTTTAGGGGAAGGGACCCCGGGGGGGCGGGGAGAGGCGCTTGTGGAGTGCAGAGGGCGGAGAGGAGGTGCCCTGTGGGAAAGGGGGGGGCTGAGTGAAAAGAGGGGTGCAGTGCAAAGGGGGGGAAGAGCCCCTGAGCGCCCTGGGTGGGAGGGGAACACGGGGCGTTTGGGCGAAGGGGGGGTTACCCCGCCCAGGGCTAAGAAGAGGAACTGGGGGGAGGGGGCAGGTGATGGGAGCACGTGGGGGGGTGGGCTGGCTTCAAAAAAGTTTGCAGAGCAGAGTCTGGGTGGGGGGAGGGGAGTCTGCAGCGGGAACTGCTGCAGCCCCCAGGCGACTTCCTTCTCTGACCCCCCCCAGCGAGCCCCTGCCCCCCTTTTTTTGCAGGATCTCTGCACAAAAAAGCCACTTCCTCTTGCAAAGCAACGGGGGGGGGGCAAACCCCAGCGATGAGAACCGTTCTAATGCAGCCACCGCTTCCTCCCACTGTCCTGCAAAGTGGGGTTTGACCCCCCCATTTCCCTCCCCCCCCAGGCTCTGAAGGCTTGTGGGGCAGGTCCCCCTCTTGTGCAGAGTTCTGACTGCCCGGGTGGGCGGGGGCACCTGGGATCTGGCCCCACCCTGCTGCTGGGGCGAAGCTGCAGGAGGAAATGACTCAAGAAGGCCTGGGCTGAGGCGGCTGCTTGCCTCACTGTGTAAGGAGGAAGCTGGGCTGGCCTGGGGCGGCAGGAGGGTGGATCTAGGCCCCAGACCTGCCCCTGGCTCTGCAAGGGAAATTGGAAGCAGGGTCAAAATGTCCTGATCCCGCAGACCTTTGTTGTTCTTGTCTGTGGGGCCAGGCCCCACTTCCCAGCCACGTTAGGGCGTTTCCTGGCCTGCCTTAGTGAAACCTTTGCCCACGTTGGGGCAGGCGGGGTGTGAAAGTTTAGCTTTTTTTTTTGGTTTTGTTTTGACTGTGCTGGGGAAGTCATTTGATTCCCTGGTTCTGTGCTGCTGAGCGGCTGCCCCACCCCAGAGGCGGTTGCATCTTGCTTCTGGGGATCCCTGTGTGAGGGCAGTGCCCCACCTCAGAGACAGCTGCAGCAGCCCTCTTCTCTCCCCCCCCCCCCCCCCCCGTCCCGGCGCCCCCCCCAAAACACCCCATAGAGCCCCCCCCCTGTGCAGGATTGCTGGACTCTAGTGCTGGGCGTGAGCAAACTGAAGATGGTCTGCAACCCCAGACCAAGCTGTGGGGTGCAGGACACCCCCCCAGCCCGGTGTCGGCCATCCTAGTCGGAGAAGTGTGTGCAAAAATCCCCTTTCTCCGCTGTTGATTTGTGGAGAAGAAACTTTCTGCTAACTTGGAGCAAGCCGGCTGGCTTCCGGGAAACCTGGGCTGGGTGAACAGGAGGGTGGGGGCGGGGAGCTGAGCCACACCAGAAGTTTAATCTTCCCTTCCACTGCCACGTCTCTGCCTGCAGCCGCACGCCCCAAGTCTGTCTCCCTTCAGAGCTGGCTTTTCTGGGGGAGGGGAGGGGGCTAATGCCTCTGCCCTGGGGCCTGGTCCTGAATTCCAGACGGTTCTGGGAAAGCGGCTCCAGGTCGTGGCCCCGAGTTCCCAGGGCTGTTCCATGTCCCGGCCTGACCACCCCTCTGTGCAGAAACTGCCTTGTGTTGTGGGTGCAAAACGTCTCCAACTTCCAAACCTGCTGGGAAAGTTGGTCGGTTCCTCCCTGCTGGCAGCTAAAACGGATCCCCCCATCCGGTTCCTGTCTATAGACCCCCCTCCCCCCCCCCCCACACACAAAAAACTCCCCTCCTGCCTGCAATCCTGGGGTCCTGGCCCTTCTGTGAGCCTGGCTAGGATCTTGGGATCTCTACACTCCGACTGGATGGGCCAATGGGCCCTGAGTGCGAAATTCAGCTTCCTTGAGGCGTGGCTCCAGTCCAGGGGATGGGGTCAAGGCACCTCCCATCTCTCCCTCTTTCTTCTTCTTCCCCCCCTTCTCCCCCCTGCTGGGCCAGGGACTAGCTGCTCACACCCCCCCTTCTCTGGTGCCTGCTTGTCCTAGCCCTGGCTAGGTGGCTTCTGACCCGTGGGCCTGGCTCTGGCACTGTGGGGCGAGGTGCCAGTCTCAGAGCTGGGGAGGGGGAGCGGCTTAGAGTAGGTCTGGGTTCACCAAACCCCTCCCGCCCCTTAATATCTGGTCTCCTCCAGGACTCCTGGGTTCTCTCCCTGGCCCTGGAAGAAGGGTGGGTCCTAATAGGCTGGGTTCTCCTATGTCTGTAAAGGGGGTGGGGGATGGTGTTTCTTATGCTTTGGACCCCCCAGTTTGCAAGATGGGACTGCCCCCCAGATCTGGTCTCTGGGGTGATGGGAACATGTGCTCACCCCCACCTCTGTTCCTGGACCCTGCCCCAAAACTGCACTTTGTCCAGCCTCCAAGAGTGTGTGTGTGTGTGTGTGTGTGTGTGTGTGTGTTAAAACCCCCAATACCCCTCCCAACCCTTGCAGGGGTTTCCAATGGTAACTGAGATGGGGGCGGGGCCTAGTGGGGGGGAGGGGAGTCTTGTAATAGCATGGGGGAGGCTAATAGGGGAAATGGGCTAAGAATGTGGAAGTCCCTTATCTGGGCCCCCCTCCCCCCATAGGTATCTTCTTGCTGGGGATGGGCCTAGATTTGGGGGGGGGGCTGCAGCAGCTGGGGGGGGCAGGGTTTTTGGGTGGGTCCCCAGTGTCTGTTGAGACAGGGAGCTCTAAGAACAGGAGATTTGGGGGGGGGGCCCTCAGGCAGCTCAGCCTATCTGCCTCCTAGAGGAAGAGGCTGAAACTGGTGGGTCCCATTCTCTTTCCCCCAAAAAACTGGTGTGGTGGGGACTTCCCAGCTGTCTCTGGCCAGGCTCTAGTGAGGGATGGTGGGTGGATCTGGTCCCACCTTGAGGCTGTAGGGGGGGATTTGGGGGTGTTAGTCCAGGGCCCTTAGCCCCCCCATGATCAGTGTGAATCCAGACTCACCCCAGAGGGGCGTGTGCCCTGTGGGGGAGGGGTGTCCTCCCCATATGGCCTGCTCCTGGCAGATCAGAGAAGGCTCTTGTTACACTCCACAGCTGTTCCCGGCCCAGCTGTTGCTCCCCCCCATGGGAAGCAGCTGCTGCTGGTGGGGGGGGGGCAGCCTGGGTTCTCTCCCCAGCTTGTGGGGGGAGGATGCCTGGGTTCTCCCCCTGGAGCTAGGGTTCCTTGTGGCTGTCCCTGTCTGGGTCCTGACCCCCACCCTCTCCACCCCGTAGCCGGCGGAGGTGAACGTACTGGTGGCCAAGGACCGGAGCAGCTTGTTTGTCAATGGGCTGACGCTGGGGGGCCAGAAGTGCTCGGTGATCCGGGACAGCCTGCAGGTGGAGGGCGAGTTCACCATGGACATGCGGACCAAGAGCACGGACGGGAGCCCCACCTACAACATTGCAGCGTGCATGACCAACAAGAGTGAGTGCCGGGCGCCGGGGTCCCCTCCCTTCCTGGGGGCGGGCGGCACAGTACTTGGGCCCTGTCCTTCCCCCATGGGGGGCGTTGCTAGTGGCATCGAGCAGGGGAGAAGGTGGCTGGGGGCCAGGGCTCCTGGGTTCTCAGCCCAGCCCCTCGACTTGGCATCCTGTGACCTGTCTGCCCAGCCCCCCTCTCTCCCCTTCTGGGGCTGACTGTCCGTCCTTGTCCCCCCCACCCTGTAGCCTCCTGGCAACTGCTGCCTGGCCAGCTGGAGTCCTGAGCCCCCCGGCAGTGGGGCCCATGACTGTCCCCAGCTAACTGGCCAATGTTAATGAGCAGCTGCAAAGGGGGGAGCCAGCAGGATGCCTGGGTTCTCCCTAGCTCAGGGAGGGGGGCTAGTGGTTAGAGCAGGGGAGGGCTGGGAGCCAGGACCCCTGGGTTCTGCCTGAGTCTGGGAGGGTGTGGGGGCCGGTGGGTCAGAGTAGGGGGGGCTGGGAGTCAGAATTTCCTGTAGTCTCAGGTGCCTGGCTGGGTCACTCCATCAGAGGCCAGTGTCTTCCTCCATCCCTGCCCTGGGAAGGGGGTGTTGGGGGTGGGGGGGGTCCTGCCCAGTGCCTCACCCCTCTCCTCTCCCCCCTGCAGCGATAGTGCTGGTCATGGGCAAAGAGGGCGTCCATGGGGGCTGCGTCAACAAGAAATGCTTCGAGATGGCCAACCACTTGAGACGTTCCCAGTATTGACGCCCGCCCGCCCCTCTGCTGCGGTACTACTGATGGCCACACCGGCTGGGACCACCTGGGCCCCCGCCCCCTGCAGGGGCGCCCCACCCCGGGGCTGGATTGCCGCCCTTGCCTCGCTTTCCCACCGCCTCTTCCGCCCTCTCGCCGCCACTTTTTTTATCACCAATCCTTTGTCGCTGCCAAATTTTTTCTGGTTGTTTAAAAAAAAAAAAAAGTTGTAGGTTTTTTTGGGGGGGGAGAAAAGAAAAAACTATATTGGGACAAGAGAAATAAAAAAAATTTGAAGAATTCTAGAGGAGCATCTGTGTGGAGTGTTTGCTGTGCAGGGAGGGGCCAGGATGCCTGGGTTCGCTCCCTGGCTGGGGGAGGGGAGGGCAGTGGGGAGCCTGGACTCCTGAGTGTGGGGGGTGGGGTGCCAAACACCTGGGTTCTCTCCCTGGCTGGGGGAGGGGAGAGTGGGGGGCCAGGATGCATGGGTTCTCTCCCTGGCTGGGGGAGGGGGTGCTGGAAGCCAGGACTCCTGGGTTCTCTCTCTAGTAGTGGGGGCTGTGTTGGAACAGGGGGAGGAGCCAGGACACCTGTGCTCTCTCCCTGGCTGAGGGTGGGTGGGGGGTGGTGTCCCTCTGCCCTCCCAGCTGGCAGGAGGCACAAAGTCCTGGGCCCACGCCCTGCTCAGCTGAACCTGAGTCATGGGGGAGGGGCCTGAGGAGCTGATGGAGGAGACCCAGGCATGCCCCATATATCCAGGCATGAGGGGGGGCAGCTCTGCAGGGCAGCCTGGGTCTGCTCCAGGCCTAGGGCTCTGCCCTGATGACCAGGGGTGAGTTCTCCAGGGCAGGCAGGCCTAGGGGGTGGGGGGCCTGGGGAATAGGCTGATTGCCCCCTCATGGCTGCCCAAGGCAGGGTCTGCACAGCCTGGCCCCACAGGCTCCTGGGGGAAAGGAGTGGCAGCAGCTTGGGGAGGGGGGGGAACAAGCTGTGTCCTGACAACTCACTTCTCTACCTCCCACCACCCCTGTTGAACCAGGTGCTGGAGCTCCCCATGGCCCAGCAAGTCCTGCCTCAGCTGCCAGCCCTGAACTGGGCCCCCAAGTTGCCTCTGGGCCTGACTCCGGTGCTGGCCCCCCTGCCTCAGTGTGTGAAATGGAGCCAGGGCCGTGAAGCCCCCCTCTCCCCCCCAAGCCTGGCTCCAGGCTGTGGCTGTGATGGAGTTAATGGGGCCTGCCTGTGTAAGGGTAGCTGGGGTCCCCCCTGCTCTCCACACTGATGGGGGTGCTCTGATTTGGGCACCATCCCTGTCTAATGGCTCCCCTGGGCCAGCCCCAGAAACCAGGGGGAAAGGCGATGGGATAGCTGGGTGTGGAGAGGGGGTTGGCGGGGTGTCCCACTCCCCCATCCCCTCCCAGCCCCACACACCAGCTGACCCTCACAGAGAACAGGCACCAGTCAAGATGGGTCACATCCCTTTTTATTCAAAGCTGAGCCAGCACCAGACGGCTGCTGCCAGACCCCAGTTGCATGGGCTGGGGTGGTGTCACCCCCCATTAGTGTATTTTTAAAAAAGCTACCGAAGCTGCAGCAGCAGGGCCAGTGCCCAGGGTGGGCTGTGTGAGAGGACCATGTGTCTTGGGTGGGAATGGACACACCAGGCAGGAGTGGGGCACATGGCAAAGCTCTGGGGTCACATCTGGGGGGGGGGGGGAGTGGAGGCACAGCTAAAAGCTGCCACAAGCCCCGTTGGACCTTTGACCCTGCAGAGCGCAGGTGGGGGGGGTCTCGGAGCTGCACTGTTTTTAGCCATGCTGGTGTAAGAAAAGCTGGGCCTGCGTCCTCCCTGGCCCACCCTGCAGAGGCCAGGCACAGCCCTGAGAATTGTGCACCTGGGAGCCCTGCTTGCCCCGTGGTCGCCTGGGTCAGATGCTGGCTTGCCTCCCCCGCCCCTGCAAAATGCTGCCCCAGCTCAAGGCACAAAGACAAGGGTGCATGGGCTGGCTCGTGCATGGGGCAGGGGCTGAAAATGCGCAGTCACTGTGCAGGGGGCATTAGTACAAAAAGGGCCCATGGTTCTAAAGGCAAACGCCCCCGCTGGCCCTAACAAGCAGATGGCCCTGGGAGGAGAGAGCCAGGCCGCGCGTGGTGCTTCAAACCAAGGCCCTGTTGCTAGCCCTTCCCACCAGGGCCGTAGCCCTGGGCCTGGGGGCATCAGTGACAGAGGCTCCCTGCTCCCCCCCCCACGAGCAAGGCAGCTAGGCCGTTGGGGGGTGGGGAATGCAATTGCCTGAAGGTCGGGGAGGCTCTAAAGCGATTTCACCCGGCCAAGGCACGAGGCTGTCACGAGAACCTAGAGCCTTTAGTGCACGGGCCCAGCCGTGGGGGAAGGAACCTAGCGAGCCCCCTTACACTGGCAGCAGGGGGCATCTAGCCACTTGCCGAGCAGCTGGTGCTAAGCCAGGCGGCCCCAGGGCGCTGGGGAGGCCCTGGGGAGGTGAGAGCAGGCCCCGGCCCAGCCAGGAATGCAGCCCCGCTGCAGTGTTTATACCCAGCCAGCCAAGACCTACTGGCTCCGCCGCGGTTCAAGGCTGAGCCCAGCGTGGGGGGAGGGCTGGCTGCCTCCCAGGGCTCCTACCGCCTGCTGAGAACCCAGGCGTCCTGGCTCCCAGAGCCAGGGCTGGAACCCAGGAATCTTGCCCCCCCCCCCAAGTTCTAACCCACTAGATTCTATTCTCCCCCCCCCCCAACACCACCACCCCATGGCAAACCCTAACACTGGAGCCTTGGCACAGAAATCACTGCCCCCACACCGGGTGGCAGGGGTGGCAGCCAGAGGGGGGCCCCCAGTCCCTGGGGAGGCCTGGGGTCCCCCTACTCCCACAGGACAGGGGGGGCCACACCCTGGCTGCCCTCAGTGGTTTGTGCGGGGGGTAAGATGCAAAGAAAGCTCTGGGGGCAGTAGCCCCCCAGAGTCTGGCCAGCCCCTGGCCAGGGGTTAGACAAGGACGCTGCCCCTCGGGCTGTCTGGAGGCTGGCCCTGGGGGGCAGCCAGCAGCCCCTCCGGCTCCTCCTCAGCATCTTCCTGGCCTGGGGCTGGGCCCCGGGCCACGGCCATGCTGCCGAACGAGGGGGTGCCGGCAGTGGAGGAGGGGCCCAGCAGGGGGGTTCGCTCTGAGTCGCCCTCTTCTTCCTCCTCCTCCTCCTCACCCTGCGGGCGCCCCTCACCCTCCTCGTCCGAGTCCTCGTCCCCGGCCGTGCGCAGTACGCGCTGTTTGCACACTGGGCAGGTCTTCTTGGTCTGCGTCAGCCAGGGGTCCACGCAGCGGCAGTGGTAGGCTGGGGGTGGGGGAGAGCTGTTACCCCCCCCGGCCAGGAGTGGAAGCGGAACCCATGAGTCTGGGTGTCCCCCAGCCTCCCACCCCCCCTCTGCCAGACCCCAACTCCCCTCCTGGAACTGGCTGCCCTAGCCCCCTGCACTCCTGGCCGGCCATTCCCAGTGGACTCCAGGGGTCTCACCGTGGGCGCAGGGCAGGATCCGCAGCCGGTCGCCCTCCTCGTACTCGTCCAGACAGATGGCACAGACGTCATACTCGTCCCCTGGTGGCAGACGGGAGGGAGGCATTAGCCCCTACACACAGGGGGAAACTGAGGCACAGAGGGGGCAGGACCGGCCCAAGGTCAGTGAGATAACAGCCTAGCTTCCTAGCCCCCCCCTGCTTTACATCCCACTCCCCTCTCGCACCTGGGGAGCAAACCCAGGCGTTCTGGCTCCTGGCCCACCCCCCCTTTAACCACCAGGGCCCACTCCCCTCCCAGAGCCAAGGAGAGAACCCAGGCGTCCTGGAGAAAGGACTAGAACAGTGCTTTGGCTGTGTTGTGTTGGGAGATGAGAGCAATGAAGCCACGTGGCAGGGGATCAGCCCTCTAGGGACCTGTCCTCACAGGAAGATATCACCCACACTCCTGCCCCAGAGGTAGGCACATCTCAGCACCAGGGGCGTTGTGTCTGTGTAACCAGCTGCCCCGCCCCAGATGTGGCTGCATCTCAGTGCTGGGCAAGGGGGCCCTGGAAAAGCGGCTGCCCCGTCCCAGGGGTGGCCGCAACTCAGGTGAGGGGTCTCTAGACAACCAGCCGCCCCCCCCAGATGTGGCTGCATCTCAGCCCCAGGCCAGGGGTCTCTGGATAACGGGCCGCCCTGCCCCAGAGATGGCTGCCTTTGACTAGCGAGGGCCTGCAGCTTACTTGGGCCAGCATCCGAGGCCCAGGCCCAGCTTTTGCCTGCTCAGCTCCAGGCAGAGCGGAGCCGAGCGTCTCGGTGAAAACAGGAAGCCGCGCTGGGCTGGGAGGGAAGCGGTCAGAGGGGGGCTGCTGAGTGAACCCAGCCGCTCCGGCTCAAGCCCTTATAAGGTAAATGTGAGCGCTCCCCAGCCGCTTCCTCCGCAGCGCTTCCTCCTCACCCGCCAGGCGGGGAACGACTGCCGCGGCTCCCTGGGGAGTGTGGGGGGCCGGACTCCTGGGTTCCACTGGTAGATGGGGAGGGGGGATGAGGGTTAAAACACGGGGGGCGGGAGCCAGTAATTTTGCTGGTTTTGCATCCCTTCCCCCTTCAGATGGTAGAAATAGAACCCAGGAGTCCTGGCTCCCAGCTCCCCTGCTCTGACCACCCAGTCTCACCCCTCCCAGAGCCGGGGAGAGAACCCAGGAGTCCTGGCCCCCACCCGTCCCTGCTCTGACCCACCAGACCTCACAGTGAGGGGGGGAAGACTGGGGCAGCTGCAAATTGCTGGGGGGCGGTGAAGTGTGGGGCACAGTGGCCCAGTCCCAGCAGGCACTGCTCCAGCAGCCATGGGTCTCCTCGCTGCCCCCCATTCCCTGCAGCAGTGAAACCCCCACCCCCAGGCGAGAGCTGGCAGCAGCTAGGGCAGTACATGTGCCAGCCCCAGCCCAGCTCCCTTGGCCTCAGGGACCCCCGTGGCAGCTGGATCCCAGGGGGTAGGGATCCAGGCCTTTTAGGGGGGGAGCCTGCCCTGGGCTGCCACCCACCCAGGGGTCCCAACTCCCAACTCAGCATAGGGGATGGGAGCCTGGGGGGTGTCCCACACAGGCCGACGTGCCTCCCCACCACGTCAGAGCCAGGGCCTAGCTCAGGTCTACAGCTCCGGGGAAGCAGTTACCAGCCTGCCCTGTGAGACAATGCATCCCCCACAGCCCCTGCAGTCACAGACCCCACAGACCTGGGACAGGGCTGAACCCAGGCGTCCGGGCTCTCAGCCCCCTGCTCTGACCACCAGCCCCCCCACCCAGAGCTGGGGAGGGAACCCAGGGGTCTGGGCTCCCAGGCACAAGGGATCAGAGCCGAGGGGCTGGGAGCCCGGAAGGAAATGGGGCGTCACCAGGCAGCTGCACGCTGTAGGTGTGAGCCCCAGCGCTGCAAAGACGGGGTGGAAGCGGGGGGAAGGGAAACTCAGAGCCTCGCACCCTGAGTCTCGGCCGCTCGCTTCTCCGGCCAACGCCTCTGCTTGGGGTTTGGCTGTGGCCAGGGCTGGGCCGGAAGCCAGCGGGGGGTGGGCGGAGGTGCCTGTGAACCTGTGGGATCAGGGGGCAACCGATACCCCCCCACCGATGCAGCGTCAGATGCCGAGGCTCAGAGCAGCACCCCACATCGGAGGGAAAACCCACCGTCTCCCCCCCCCAGCAGCCCCCCGCCCCCGCCCCCCCCACACACCCTAGATCTCAGCTGGAGAGGCCATTCATTTCAAGGGGGGTCTGGTCTGCCCCCGCCATGGTGTGGGGGGTTGGGATCTGGGGCGAGGGGTGATCTGGGGTGGGGTCCAGCTGGTCCTTCTGCCCCGATCCAGAGGCAGCTGCGGAAGGACAGACAGACGCCACGGGGCGTTGGCAGCTTGGCCTGGCCTGGAGCAGTAGGGCCCTCTGCTGGGGAAAGCCAGTGCTGCGGCCTGAATGGCTGGGGCAGCTGGGAGGGGAGCAGGGCAGTTCCAGGCTCCGATGGGGGGCATCCCAGCATGCAATGCTCTAGCTCCATCGCCCCCCACTGCATGTTGGGAATGGCCGTCCCGAAGGAACCCACCCCCCCAGAGGCGGTCCCTGGGATGGGGGTGCCCCTAGAAAGAGGGCTTGGGCCCAGCGCCCCGGCTCCCTCCGGGCTGCACCGAGGGCATGCCACATGCGGCCACCTCTGGGGGCTAGCCCTGAGTGCTGGGGGGCGGCCCCGGCTGAGCCCCCACCCTGCCCCCTGGGGGGAGCTGCTGGAGGGCATGGGGTGGGGCCGTTACCTTTCTTGTACTTGTGGATGGGGATTTTCTTCAGCTGCTCCTTGGAGAGTCGGTTCCGCCGCAGTCTCTTGCGGTGTTGCACGCAGCGCACGATCTGCCAGCAGAGACAGGGGGCTGCTAGTGGGGCTCCAAGGCCTCCCCTCTCCCCGTAACCCCCTCCCCTCTCAGGGCAGGGCAGAGGAGCTGCCGGCCCCACATGCACTCACCAGGATCGTGCACATGACGGCAATGACGACGCCCACCACGCCGGTGAAAGGGATGAGATAATAGCCCAGCGGGAAGATGTACTCGGGGATCAGGATAACATGAGCACTGGGGGGTGCAAACGTGGGGGGTCTGTCACAATGGAGACACTGTCTCCCAGCCCCCCCCGCTCTACCCCACTCCCCTCCCTCCTGGTGGAGCACCCAAGGCAGGTTGGCCGGCTGGCGCAGCCCCCAAACATACAGGTGGGTGGCTCACCACCTGCCCTCCAAGTGGGGGGTCCTGGTCCCAGCTTGGAGGATGCACTCGGGAGATCTGGGGGGGACAGGCAGATGCTGTGGGTCCCCCCACTGACCCAGACGTTTCCCCGCAGGGGCAGGTGCGTACCCCTTCTCGTAGCTGAACATGGAGCGCAGGTAGTCCGAGGCCGTCTCCCCCACAAAGACCGAAGGGATGGCGATCTGCTCCCGGAGCCTCTCTGTGGGGCAGAGGGAGAGGGAGATGGGGGGCACGGAGACGGCAGAGGGGTCACACAGGGCCACCGGGGAGTCACAGGCCCACAGAGAACGCCCTACGCACATCTGGGGTATGGCAACCTTTGCACAGTGGACTCCCTCTGCCCGGAGCTCTGCCTGGGGGAAGGGGTGGGCAGGGTGTGCAGTCCAGGGGGTGAGTGGGGGGATCCCGGCAGCAGAGGGAGCTGACAGAGGAGAGAACCTCGTGCCGAGGGAGGGTGAGCTGGGGGTACGCGGGCCTCAGGGGTCACACTCCTGCCCCCAGCTGCTGAGAGGTGCCATGTTCCAGCCTGCGAATGGGGACCCCTGGAGTAACCCCCCGCCCGCCAGAACTTGGGGAGCCCCCCACCCCACAACTCACCATCATTCCAGGCCATGTTGAGCAGTTTGTCGGAGTCCGTGTTATGCACCACGGCGGCGTGGAATCCGGCCTGCTGGGCATGCCACACCTGGGGGGGCAAGGGGATGGGTCAGGAGAGAACTCAGGAGTCCTGGCTCCCAGCCCCGCCAGCCCACTTTCCCCTCCCAGAGCCGGGAAGAGAACCCAGGCTTCCTGAGCTCGGTGGAGGTTTGGGAAGGGCTCCGAGATCTCTCGGCTCCAGGCACAAGCTGGGGGCCCGTGTCAGGATGGTGTATCTGGGGGCTCCCCCCCAGCTGCCCCTCAACTCCCTGCCCCCGAGGCTCACCCCACCTTGATGTCGAAGTTGCAGTCGTATCTGCGAAGGAGGGCGATGAAGCGGGTGCCGTTGGTGTCCGCTGGCGGCCCCTCGATGGGCTGGCAGGCATTGCTCGGCTTCGCCTCCACTAGGTAGCCCTGAAGCAAAGCAGTACGGCAGAGTCAGCACCCCACAGGCCGGCAGCCAGGCAGGATGGGTGACCTTGCAGGGAATGGGAAGCAGAGCCCAGGTGTCCTGGCTCCCAGCCGCCCCTGCTCTGACCCACCAGCCCCCTGTGTCTTGCCGCCCGAGCGACAGTTACGTACCACGAGCCCTTCCCTGGGCAGGGGCAGCCCAAAGAGGGCAGGCAGGTCCGAGAAGTCCATACTGGAGTTGTGGTCTGTCACCTGTGGGGGAAAAGGATCGGCCTGGAATGAGAGAGGCTCCAACCCGCCCCAGTCCCCACCACCCGGGCTCTGTGCCCTTCCCGCTCACCGCGTGGATGTAGGCGTCTGCGGGCGGGACCAGCAGGCAGACACGGAGCAGCAGGGCAGCGACTGGGCTGGGAAAGGCGCGCTGGGGCCACATCCTGGTGGCTGGTGGAGCCCTGGAAGGGGGAGACATAGGACGCTGGAGCATGAGACCCAGCGTGACCACGAGCCCCCCGCCCCCTACTCTGCCGGCTGCAACAGCAGGCTAGTAGACAGGTGCCAGGGTTCCAGCCCAGCCCGCCGTGACTCTGGAGGCAGGCAGTGTCAGACTGGGCCAGGCTGGCAGGCCCATCTAGCCAGTTGTCACCCCGCTTTCTTCTCCCCCCTGCCCATGCTGGATCACCCCCAACCAGCTCAGCTAGCCTGGCATTGGGTGCTGCAGACCCCTCCCAGCCAAATGTGGGGCCCCCACGGCACCAGGCGCGGCACATACCTTGTGACAAAGCGTCCCTGCCCTGAAGACTTCACACAATACTGGGTGCGAGCACCCCACCCCGCCCCGCCCCCTGCTCAGCAATGGCAACATCACAATGATGTCCCCCAAACACGCGGAGGGGTCCCACCCCCCAGGGTAACCTGAACCCCTAAGGGTCGAAATCTGCAAGGAGCCAGGGCGGAGAGGCTCAGAGGGGCAGGGCAGCTTGCCCACGAAGCCGTGTTTCGACAAGTGCCCTGAGAGGCCGAGGCTGGCAGTGACTTCCCGGATGATGCCACCCAGCAGAGCTGTGCCCCACATCCCAGCTGGGGTCACTGGGCTGTTGCTCCAGCAGGTGGGATCAGTGGGGCTGGCTCCCCCAGCTGGGGTCAGTCAGCACCCCTGATTTGCAGACGCACTGTGCGGATGGGGACAGGACTCCTAGGTTCTTTGGCGCGCCCTGACTATGGAGCTCAATCCTTAGGCATTCACTGCTGTATTTCCCAGGCCCAGCATCTCGCCCTATATTATGAAGGAGGCGAGCATGCCATGTGGAGGATCCTGGAGCAGAGGCTTGCAGGGAGGAAGAGAACCCAGGAGTCCTGGTTCCCAGCCCCCTCCCCCCACCCTCTCCCTTTCCCAAGCCAGGGACGGAACCCAGGAGTTCTGGTTCCCAGCCCCCTCAAACACCTAGACAAATCTTCCTATTGATGACATGGCATAACAGGATCTGGATCTTGGCCGGGAGATGGGGTCAGGGCTGGGCCCAGCCCCCCAGGGACCCTGATCTTGGCTGGAGAGGGCAAAAAGGCTCCTGGGCCCTGGCTGAGGAGGACTAGAGGCTGACTCTCTTGGCTTCCTGGCACAGGCTGAGCTCAGCAGGGTGGGACGGGAGCCAGCAGGAGATAACCGGGGAGCGAAGTTCAGGGGCGGTACCGGGCACCAGACCCATCGCGGAAGCGAAGCACCATCAGCCAGAGCAGAGCCAGGACTGAGAGGTTACCACTCTCTCTGGCAGCACAGAGAAATCCTGGCCCCCGGGAGAAATGAGTTTGGAGGGTCTCAGTCCAAGCTTTATGATTGGGGGCTGCACAGACTTCCCTGCCCCCACGAGATAAGGGTCCCAGAGGGCCGGGCCCCACAGACGCATGGGGCTGTCCCTGTTCTGAAAGCTTGCAATCTAACCAGGCGAGAGAGACAAAGGGTGGGGAAGGGAAACTGAGGCACAGAAGGGACGGGACTTGGATAGCAGGTCAGCAGGCAAGCTGGGAACAGAACCAAGGTGGCCTGAGCCCAAGTGTAGGGCCCTGCCCACCCGGGCTGAAGAGGTCACATGGGGCTGGGGGGCAAGGGGAGCCTTGGGGGGGCAGGAGGGGCTCCTTGGGCTGCTGCCTTGGCAGAGCCCACTCTGGGGGGGTGCATGCTAACCTGGCACCCCCTCTGCCTTGCTTGGCAACTGGGGCAGGGGTGTAGCCCCATCCCCTTCACATTCAGGGGGGCCCGGCCAGGCCATCGCCATCATCTGGCTGGGCTGGGGCGCCGGGCGTGGCCCCCTCTGTCTGAGCCATGGCCCCTGCCTCTTCTCTCACCCCGCAGCCCCCAAAGCCCCTCCCCGGACCGGGGTCCTTCTCCCCCTCCCCACCAGTCCCCCCTCACCCCCACCCCTCCCCAGATGGGGGG
>ML675649.1:47691811-47775803 GCA_007922155.1 Mesoclemmys tuberculata | reverse complement strand
CAGGGCATGAGCTTTGAAAGCCACCCTTAGCTGATGTTTGGTGAGTCTGCAGCTCACGTGCCCTTGCTCTCTCTCTCACTGGCCCTGTTGCAATGTGCTGTTAGTATCTGGCCGCCTGAAGGACCCTTTCACCTCTAGGGAGCTGATTCCAATCTACCCCAGCTGCGTTGGGGGGCTGGCTGGGTCTCTTCCCTCGGGGGAATGGGGACCAGCTATCTCAGGGGAATCAGGGCCCAGGCTAAGTCTTTCATCTTCAATAGGCACTGGTTCAAAAGTGGAGCCAAGGCTAGAGTTTCCCAGCCCACACATCCGAAGGTGCCGTTTGTGGTATCTCCGGTAAATCTGTGCTACCTCTTTGGATTGCTTACAGCCAATGAAGGGCGTGTTATCTCTCTTCATTGATGTTACTAACTTCTGAACCACCTTCCTAAATCTCCTTATCTCCATCGGTGTCGTGGTGTCGATAAATAAGCCTTCTCTCCTTCCCCTCTCAGGCATGGGTCAGAGTCCAAAGCGGAGCATGTCTGAAAGTTAGTTGGTTGTCTGAATTTTGGACCACAATTGAAACACTGTGGCAGGCAGGTCAGCTGTGGCAGTCACTTACTGCCTAGCTGGCTGTTCCTGCTTGTTGCAGATAAAGCCCCCTGTGTTTGTAGTGGGAAGAGCTGGGAGTTGGGACTCCTGGGTACAATCAGCAGCTCTGTGAGGAGTAGCTAGCAAAGGGCTGATAGTCAGGACTGCAGTGCCACAGCTTCATCCTGTGACCTTGGGCCAGTCCCTTCCCCTGTGAGAAGTGGATGGGAGAGCCTAGATTGTCAGCTCTTCAGGCCAGCGCATCTTTTTGTTGTATATTTGTACAGTGCCTAGTGCAGCAGGGTCCTGATCCTTGTACAGACAGTAGTTTTAGATATTCCTTGATTGCACTGCGTCTGTCTCTGCGGTCTTTGTAAAACACTCTATCTGGCTCCACAGCATGGGGGCGACAGTATTCGTGCAGCCTCTAGACCTGGTGAAGAACCGCATGCAGCTGAGTGGGGAAGGAGCCAAGACCAAAGAGTACAAGACAAGCTTTCACGCTGTCAGGAGCATCCTCCGGAAGGAAGGCGTTCGCGGCATCTACACTGGGTATGAGGGGGCTTGGATGGGTGATTGAGGGCGCCTTTGAAAGGGCTCCTTTGTTTTGGTACAGGACATTGGGGAACCCTAACCCATTCCCCTCTAGGGGGTACCAGCCCTGATCCAGCCCCATGGTGGGGGACTGGCTGGCTTGGGGGGTGGGGAAAGGAACACAGGGCTTTTGCCCTCTAGGGTGGTGGCCTCTAAACTGTGAGGTGCGGGAGGGTGAGAGAGCGCCACCCAGCCCTGCTCTGCTCTGGCCATGGCTCCAGGCCCTGGCCCCTGGCCTGGGGCGGAGGGCAGCATGTGGACACAATCTATTCCTGGTAAGGGGGGGCATTAGAGATAAAATTTGGACACCCCTGATCTAGGGAGTGTTGATTCTGATCAGGCCCCAAGGCAGGGGACAGACTCGCTTACGAGGGGGGGGGGCAAGGAATGGGACGTGCAGCCTTTCCCCTCTAGGCCACATATTACAGCACAGCCCCAGCTCTGTACTGACCAGAATCCTTGCCTTCTGGGAGGCATTGAGTGGCCCTGTGAGAAATGGGTTGAGCTTGGTGAGCGTATAGCTTTAATTTTTGTCAACTCGGCTCCTTTCCCCAGTGCTGAGCCAAGCTGTGCTTGGTGCACACTGGGGTAAAGTTGAGTTTTCATGAGGGGGAGGGCGTATGTGATGCTGGCTGGAAGCCATGGCTGCCTGTGCAGCGGGGAGAAGCATGTCTTGTGTTGCTGAAGTGGCAGCCTTTCTCAGGCCCGGCCTTGCGCCAGCACTTGGGCCCTGTGAGAAAACACATCTAATCCTCATGGTGGTTGCAGAGCTGGACCCTGGCCTAGAACCAGGAGTCCTGACTCCTGAGTGTCCAGCAGCCATAACTGTTCTGCTCTTGGCAGGCTGTCAGCAGGGCTCCTAAGACAGGCGACCTACACCACCACCCGTCTGGGCATCTACACCATCCTCTTTGAGAAGCTCAGCCAGGCAGATGGCACACCGCCCAACTTCTTCATGAAGGCCGTGATTGGCATGACGGCCGGAGCCACTGGGGCCTTTGTGGGCACGCCAGCGGAGGTGGCGCTCATCAGAATGACCGCAGATGGCAGGTGAGTGGGGCTACGCTGCGTGTGATGCGCTGCCATCACTGCTTCCTTGCTTGGCAGTCGTGCTGCTCGTCTTGGCATGACTGGCCTGGCACAGGCTGTACCCAGTATCCTTCTGTAACCCCCGAGGCCCTGCTCAGAGGGGTCCTGTCTTCTGTCCCAGTTTGCTGTGCTCTGTGCATCTGAGGGCAGATCATGCTCTGAATTGCCCCCGTCTCTCCTCTCTGTTGCTATTCCCAGGCTGCCCCCTGACCAGAGGAGAGGCTACACCAATGTCTTCAATGCGCTGCTGAGGATAACCCGTGAAGAGGGAGTGCTGACACTGTGGCGGGTACGGTGCTTGTTAGTGGGCTAGGCCCAGCGGCAGATGGCGCTCATGAAAATTTGCGGGTGGGGTTGGGTTTGTGGGATCAGCCTGTGGGCAGACACATTTGGGGGGCCGACAAAGTGCTAGTCTCTGGCAGCCGTCTGCTCTTCATGCAAGGCAAGCATTCAGATTCCCCATCCCCCCAATGCCTGCACGGTGATTCCTGTGTCCCACCCACTCACCGCCCCTCCTCTGTTTGCATCGCAGGGTTGTGTCCCCACCATGGCCAGAGCGGTGGTTGTGAATGCTGCCCAGCTAGCCTCCTATTCTCAGTCCAAACAGTTCTTGCTGGATTCTGGTAAGTCCCGGTCACTGTGTCTGATGCCAATGGCAAGGCTGACAGAGAGTTCCGCTCTCCAGCTGAGTTAAAGTTACTCAAGCCAGCCATTGTGCTTGGTGCATCTTCCCTGTTAACCAGGCCGAACTGTCCCCCAGGAGACAGTTACATGTTATCCACATAGAACGGAAACGCAGACATGGGACGGGGCTGCTTCCCAATATCTCAGTGGAATAGCTGTGTATAGAACACAAGTCCTGGCTCCCAGCCCCCATTCTAACCCACTAGACCCCACTTCCTTCCCAGAACCGGGGAGAGAACCCAGGAGTCCTGGCTCCCAGCCCCTACCGCACTAACCCATCAAATCCCACTCCCCTCTCAGAGCCGGGGAGAAAACCCAGGTGTCCCAGCTCCCAGCACCCCTGCTGTAACCACTAGACACCACTCTCCTCCCAGATCCAGGAGAGAACCCAGGAGTTCTGGCTCCCCTCCCTCCCAACCATTAGCTTGCTCCCTTGCTGTGGGTTGTGAGATACAGACCTGTTAAGTTGTTCTCAGCTATTCTCACTATTGGATTGGGGCAAACAGGCCATCTGTGTTTACGCCAGTAAGGTAGAGGAATGATTGTAGGGTGAGGCTTTGAAAACAGCCCCAGTGAGTTAGGAAGACAAGACATGTGCACTTGTAGCTGGCTGAAGCACTTCCGAAAATGCCAGCCCAGCTGGGGTGTTTTAGCTCTGACTTCAGGGTGGCAGATGGTCCTAAAATCCCCCTTTTCTCTCCTCAGGTTACTTCCGAGATAATATCTTCTGCCATTTCTGTGCCAGTATGATAAGTGGGCTGGTGACCACGGCTGCTTCGATGCCTGTGGATATTGCCAAGACAAGGTGAGTGGGCAGAGGCAGGAATGGATTGTAAGAGGGCCCTGGTTGAGGGGGGGCATGAAGATGGGTCAGGAATAGAGAGTGGGGGCTTTTGTTGCCAGAGGGAATCTGCACTTGCTCTGGCTGTTTGGGGTCTCCTGTGTGAGTTGAGTTGGTGAGTTCTCAGCCCTAATGGGGGACAGCTGTGCAAATCACCTCCGTCAGCAGCCTCAGGAAGTCAAGGGGTGAACAGGTCACGGGGATTGAACCCCTCTCCCCCAGTCCAGGGGCATACATCCAGAACATTACCCATATTGCATCTGTTCTGTGGTGGCTCTCGTAAAGACTTGACTTTGCTTAGCTTGCAGGGATCACAAGGCTGGGCTGCAGGCTTCCTCTTGTCTCAGCTTCACCCTCGATCCCTAGATACATGGAAACTGATCTTGATGTATAAATAACTCAGTCACCTGCTGAGCCCCTGCTGCTGGTTCATAGGATTTTCTTCCCTCTTTCCTCCCTGCGCACAGGATTCAGAACATGCGGATGATCGACGGGAAGCCAGAGTACAAGAATGGGCTGGTAAGTGACAGCTGGAGCCAGGGATATGCTAGGATCCCGCCGTCTTGGCCCTGTTGTGTCCTGGGTTGTGCTCTGGGCAACGTGTTCTTTTGATTTATATCCCTTCCCCTGTGTCCAGATGGTGGGTTCAAGCTGCTGCTCTGCAGTGCGTGTTTCTATTGATAGAGCAACTGTGCCTCCCTCCTGGCAGTGGGGAAACGGAGGCGTGCATGGCAAGCAGGGAAGGTCAGGCCTTGGAAAGGGGCCAGGCTGAGCACACCCCAGCTGGTCAATGAGAGCCTGGGCTGTGTAAAGGGGAATCTCCAGTAGGGGTAGAGAGGGGATTTGACTGTGGAGTGGGCATTGCTGCAACTGCTGCTGGATCCTGTGCCCAGTTCTGGTGCCCACAGTTCAGGCCCCAATTGGAGAAGGGTCAGAGAGCAGCCAGGAGAAAGTCTGAGGGGTTAGAAAAGAGATTCCAGGAGCTCAATTAGCTTAACAAAGAGAAGGTGAAGAGGTGACGACCACAGTCTGTAAATGCCTCCATGAGGAGCAAAGATTTAACCAGGAGCTCTTCAGTATAGCAGGGAAAGGCCTAGCAGTACAAGGGCTGGAAGCTGGACAAATTCAGACCGGAAATAAGGTGTCAGTGTCTGGTGGTGAGAGTAAAGAACCGCTGGAACAATTGACCAAAGGCTATGGGGCGTTCTGCACTGAGAACTTTAATTCTAGATGGGATGTCTGGCTAGCAGCTCTGCCCTGGGAGCTTTTTGGGGGCAGGTCTCTGGCCGATGCTATGCAGGAGTTTGGACTAGACGGTCCCTTCTGGCCTTTGAATCTATAGTCTGTGACTTGCTTTTCTGATATAAACAATGGCTCCTGCTGGCACTCAGAACCCTTGGGGATGAGAGACTGGGCATGGGCCCTGGGTGCCCGGTGTGGGCCAGTGCCTCAGCCTGGATACAGGGGGATGGGTGTGTTATTTAGGGGTTTGGTACAGCCGGTTCTGAGCCCCTACTGCACTGATAGGAAAGTGACCTCTGCAGGCAGGTTATTTCCTTAGTGAACTCCTGTGTCTGGACCTTGTTAGTTCAGGAATTCTTAACACTGCCACTATATGCGTTAGTCCGATCTCTGGGTCTCCTGAGGAGCAGGGAGCTGCTCCCTTCTGAGTTCTGGCACTGCACCCCCTCCAGTCACCTTGCTGCCAGTGTTACTTTGTAGCTGCCAGGGAGATACAGGACACAGTGGTTTTAACCTCAGGGCTGTGGAGAAATGTTTTGATCAGGCTTTACCACGGACCTGCTCGCTCATCACACCTTTGCTCCTTGCCAAGGATCTTTGTGCGTGAGCCCCTGCCATCCTGGTGACCCTGCACCGAAACCCAGGCTGTGAGTTGGTGACACTGGGGCAGGGGATGATGCACTTACCCAAATGCCTGTGTCTTGGGAAAGCAAAGAGGACTCAGGATTACAGTCAAGTGAAGAGGTATAACGGTCACCTCCTCCATGTCACGTTCAGCTCAGCATCCTCCTGAAATACAGGCAGGCTGCGCTACGCAGATGGCAGGATCCTGATCTGAGATGCTGACTGGCGTCTCTTCGCGTCTTCTGAGTCCCTCTGGCCACGGGGGGGCAGTGGTCTATCAAATCTGAGACCTGGGAGCGAAGCAGTGTGACTGGCAAGGCTTTGCAGACATTCGCTAGAGGGGACTCAGTCCCCACACCAGGAGCTCAGGAAGTGTTGTCCAGAGAAGGAAACTGAGGCACAGAGAGCGAGAGAGGGGAGTGGCTTGCTGGAGGTCGCAGAGTCCGTGACAGAACCAGGAATAGAACCCAGGAGCTACCAGCCAGTGCAGGGACTTGAGTCCGCGTGGTGCGTTGGGCGTGCCGGCCTGGCCTGCGGCACCATAGTAATGGCCGCCCTGCATCCGCCACGGGCTGATCTCTGCTTTCTGAATTCCAGGATGTGCTGGTGAAGGTCATCCGCCACGAGGGCTTCTTCAGCTTGTGGAAGGGTTTCACCCCATACTATGCCCGCCTTGGCCCCCACACAGTCCTGACCTTCATCTTCCTCGAGCAGATGAACATATTCTACAAGAAGTTCTTCCTCAGTGCCTAATGGGAGGTCCTGCTCTGCGGCCACTAGGCTCCCCCTCCCTAGAGTGAGGGGAATGCTGCCTTCGTGCCAGCGTCTGCCTCTCGCTGGGGCACAAGACCCATCTCTGCTGGGGTCTGAAACAAGGATCCGGATGGAGCCCCTCCCCTTCCGTTCCACCTGTCGTCAGTCACGTCCTGGTTCTCCCTCATTCCCCTAATCACGTGAAAGGATCAGTGGGGAGGATGGCACAGCGCTGTGTGGACTGGGGTGCGGGGCTCCAGACATTTCTGGATTATTTATTGGGGGTGGCAAGACTGTGACGCTACCTTTGTGGAATGCAAACCCTCGGGTGGCAATGGCCGACCTGTGTGCGCTGTGCAGTTCTGTGCGTTGGGTCGAGCCTTTTATCTTGTCTGTCCCCCTTCTATTTGCTTTGAACTTAGTAAACAGATCATGGTCCTAGCCGATTTGCTCTGGGTTCCTGCAGGGGGTGGTGGAAAGACTGCTTCGTCATGCCCTGCAGCAGCGTGTCACAGACCCACAGGGTCTGTGCTAGGCCCCAACTTTTAAACAGTCCCTTGGAGCCACGCCTTTTGTGTGTCAGACCCCCCAAGGGGTCCTACTCCTGCTTCACCCTGCGAGCCCCACAGACAGATGCCTGGGAGAGCCTGTCTGCGCTGCAGGGCTCCGGGCACCCAGCCCAACTCTGTAGTGATGCTGTTTCAGAGCAGAGCAGGGGTTCTTAAGTGACCTAGAGGCCAGAAGTTAGCCCTGAGATGCGAAGGTGAAGGCACAGTGCATCTTGGCCAAGCCATGGCTCCCTGGAGCCTATGCTACGGCAGAACCAGCCTGGTTCTCTCTCTCTCTCTCTCTCTCTCTCTCCCTCTCTAAAAGCCGGCTGTGTCCTAGTCTCCTGCCAGTGCACAGCCAAGTTCACATCTTCTGTCTGGCGTTTCCTGTCAGGTGTCCACTGGTTGCTTCTCCTGGGTGTTCCCACTTCCTGGCCAGTCCCTTCTTTGTCCTGCCTGGGTCTCAGCCTATCCTTTAAGGATCCATCCAGTTGAGATGCCCACACCTCCCATCTTCAGCGACTTTTTAACCCTTCTGCACCCATTGGGCAGCAGTCCCTAGTCAGGGCAGTCACTGCCCTGCCATATCCATCCTAAAAACCTGACTGAAAAGGCCCACTGGCTTAAAACGTGATTTTATTCATTGGTACAGACAAAGGGGAAGGGAAATTGCTGAGGCAGTCTTTCCAGGCAGAGCAACCTGGGACAGCCATGATACCAGCTGGCTCTTTGCCAGCTTTTGATTTGCTTTCGTGAAATGTGCTGGGCTCAAGTTCCCACCTCATCACCCTGTGCTGGTGGAACAATGGCACACGGGATGCACGTTGTATGGGCTTTGCCCCTGGGGCAACATGGCGGGGTTCCTGGCTGGGAAGATGTCAGGGAAGAAGCTGCTGGGCAGGCCGCAGAGTCTGTTCTCCAACAGCTGCATTACCTCCACCCCGGCCCCAGCCCCTCACAGGCAGTGTCTGCGGCCACCCCAGGCTGAGATGCTGCAGTGAGCCAGGGCCAGGCGGGGGAGAACAGGCAGCGCCCCAGGGCACTAGGAACAGGATCAGCTCCTTCAGTGAGGGCTGGTGTGTAGCGGCCCCAGGCCTGTCTGGGCAGCTCAGGGAGGTGGTGGGGATGGAGGCCAGGCTTGGCGGCGAGCAAAGACATGCTGGTACCTCTAGCAGCGTGGGTGGCCCCTGCTGAGCCCCTGCCTGGAGCAGTTGGCGGGGAACTGGAGTGTGATCACGTTGATTTCAGCCCCAGACAGCAAGGCCTGGAAGGGAGGTGGGAGAAGGTGCAGTGCAGTGTGGCATAGGCTGGTATGGGAGCAAGGGTGCACAGAGGATGGAATCCACAGGGCCCATCTACACTAACCCAGCAGGAGCTGCAACAGTGTCAGGACCCCACGTGCGCTGGCACTAATCCCAAAGCTGTACCTTCCCAGAATCTTCTCCCTGGTCTGGAGGGAAGAGCAATGGGGCTGAGGTGGCTGCCTCTGGGGTAAGATGTGGGGGCTGTTGTTACAAGAATCCCTTGCTGTGTGATGAGATGCATCTGTATCTGGGGTGGGGCGGCTGTTTAGACGGCTCTATAATGACCTCTGTTTAGAATGGGGCCTCTGCTGGGGTGGTGTCTTCGTGCTGGCTGCTGAGCCATTGTGTGCTGGGTTGGGTGTTTATCTCTTCCCAACACCAACAGCCTCTGGTTCCTGAGCCCAGCCCCCTAGCGGCCCCAATGCAGGAAGCACTGCTGGAAGCAGAGTGGGGGGCTCAGGCAAGAGGGCTCCCTCACGGTGTTGTTGCTAATCCCACCAACCGGAGGGGAAGGGCCCCTGGCGGGTGCCTCTGCCCCAGCACAGGGGGCCTGGCTATGCTTCCGGCTGTGCGGGGAAGGGGTCATCGGGCACAGTGTTGAAATGCCCAGTGAGGAAGATGCTGAGTGTCCCGATGGTGAAGAGCAGGAGGGCAGCCCAGAAGCAGAGCTTGTCGATCACCTTCCCGATTAGCACCCAGTTCTCCATCTCCTGCACCGCACAAAGAGGATGTCAGGGCTGCAGGGCCAGCCTGGCCAGGGGAGGGGGTAGAACGGGGAGCTGGGGGCCAGGATGCCTGGGTTCTCTATCTGCCTCTGGGAGGGGATGGGAGGCTGGGGACCAGGACACCTGGGCTTTCTCCCCAGCTCTGGGAGTCTGCTGCATTAGAGAGGGGGTGTTGGGAGCTCGGACTCCTGGGTTCTCTCTGGAGCGGGGAGGGGAGGGGAAGGGCTCTAGTTGTTAGAGCAGGGGTCGGGACAGGAGATAGGACACATGGATTTTCCCCTTGAGGGAGCACTAGCTCTGCTCTGGCCCTGGGAGGCAGGCAGGAGCCTGGCTGGTGTGGTGCGGGATGGGGGCAGCGCCCGAGACACGGATTCTCTCCTCCAGGAGGTGGCAGCCCCATGGAGCTGGGGTGGGCGGCCTGGCAGGGGCATGGGTGGCTCGGACTCACGGCACTGCTGGCGTTCTGCTCCCGTGTGGTGGCGGTGATGAAATTGCAGGCCTCCACGCACGCCCGGATCTCAGGGGCCGCCTTGGCCAGGTTCTTGTACAAGGTGCTGGTAAGGCCCACGTCCATCCCGTCTGCAGAGAGAGGGGGCGGGGCAGAGTCAGGGACCTAGGAGTCCTGGGCTGCCTTGGTGTGGGAGGGGTTATTACCATCTCTCTCCTCCTGACGTGTCTCTTGCTTGGCAGTGCTACCTGGGGGGGGGGGGGGTGGTTCTCAGAGCTGGAGTGGGAACCCAGGTGTCCTGGCTCCCAGCCCCCTGCTCTAACCCACCACCCACTCTCTCCTCCCGGAGTGGGGGAGAGAACCCAAGTGTCCTGGCTCCCAGCCCCGCCCCCGCTCTCCCTGGCAGAGGGCAGGCACCCAGTCAGCGGGGGGAATGGTCTCACCGTGGGCGGGGGTCCGGCCCAGCCCGTGGCGCTGTCCCTGGCGCTCGAAGAGGATCTCGCTGCGTGGCTTCTTCAGGATATACTCCTCTGCCTTGAGCATGATGGCGAAGGAGCTGCGCCGGCGGGTGGGGGGTGCAGCCCAGGGGTCCCCTGAGGGCTCCAGGGCCGAGCCCAGGTACTGCGGCAGCACCTCTAGGAACACCTGGGGGAAAGGGGTGTATGTCCAGCCTCGGCCTCTGCCCTCCAGCCTTGCTGGCCCTCCCAGTCCTGGGCAGGCTCACTCCTCCCTTGTGCCCCCCAGGCTCCTTTCTCCAGCCAGGATTGGCTCATCCCTCCCCTCCCCAGATGTCCCCCATCCCTGACCTCACCCAACCATGGTGCCCCCCCATCCCCTGTTCCCCTTAGCACTGCTGCCCCCTTCTCCAGCCCCCACACGGCTGGCCCTCCCTCCACTCCCAGCACCCTGCCACTTCCTCCACAGTGCCCCCCAATGGGCTCTGCCCCCCCACCTCCCCTGCCCCTGCCAAGATCGGTGCCCCCCAGGCCCTAGCCCCCTACTACTCCAGCTCTCTGACCCCTCCAGTGCATTGCCCTCCAGCCCCCCAATGCACCTCCCCCCGGGTGCTGTTTCCAGCCCTTCTCCCCACGGCGCCTCCCCCGGCTGCTCACGTGTTTGAGTTGCTCAGACATGCAGTGGGTGTTGGGGGTTCGCAGGGACACGTTGAGCACAATGACGCAATTCATCACGATCAGCGTCGCCACCCCCATGACAAACATCAGGTACCTGCCAGGGAAAGAACCCAGGAGTCCGGGCTCCCAGCCCCCTCCCCTGCTCTGACTCACCGGTAGAGAACCCAGGCATCCTGGCTTCCTGCACCACTACTGGCCTGTAATGGTCAGGATTGCCTCTGGGGGCTCTTTAAAAAACAGCCATCACAGTAGCCGTGGGCTGGTCACTGGGGCCAGATTGATGCAGCAAGTTATGTCCCCCCCCACTTCCCAGCCGGGTGCTGGGGGGCTGGGAGCCCATCGGGGGCTGGGGACTCGTTGCTGTGGGATTGATTGATTTTGTTCCCAAACCGCCTCACTGGACACCTCGCTCCGTGCTGGCCCCTCAGCTCCGTCCCTGAAGTAGAGGGGCGGGGGTGTGGGAACCTCCCTCCCACCCTCTGCCATGCAGCCCACCACGAGGCCTTCGTTTAGCATCCCTGCCGTGGCGGCCAGGCCTTCCCCCAGCCCTGTTAGCGCCGCCACTAGTTCTTTGCTGGGCTGCCTGAGTCCGGGCTGAACAAAATATGGGGTTAGTGGCTGTGTCTTTTGCTCACTGCGGCGCGAAGTTGTTTTGTCTTGCAGCAGTCTGTGTTTACGCTCGCCTTGCCTGTGATTTTGTTTTGATTCTCCGTTGTGGGATTTGACGTCCAATTTTTAGACAATGGCTTGTTTGGTCTCTTACTCTGTGTAGCCAGGGCAGGGGGTTTTTGTGGGGGACCTTGGTCTGGTTTGGTGGGGTGTATGTTTAATTGGAGCCTCTAGCACCGTGTTCTTAAAAAGTTTCCAAGTAGCCGGCTGGCGTTTCACGCCTCTGTGATCTTTATTTTCCATTTAACTAGCCTCTCCTCAGGGAAGTTAAATGCTGCCGTGCTGCGCTCCTTTGGTGCCCCCCTAGGATGTTAAATCAATGACACGATGGTTGCTATTATCCAGTGGTGCAGCTATATTCACGTCTTGGACCAGGTCCCTAGCGCTGTGTAGGACTGACTCCAGAATGGCCTCTCCCTGCAGGGGCTCCAAGCCCAGCTGCTCCAAAAAAAGGGAGGGGGGGTGTCTAGAAACGTTCTCTCTGCATCCCAGCCTGAGGCAACGTGTTCCCAGTCAGTGCTGGGCTGGTTGAAATCCCCCGTTGCTGTGCGGTTTTCTGTTCGTTCAGCCTCTCCAATCACCCAGCGCGTTTCACAATCACCTTCCTGGTCAGGGGCAGAGCCAGCAGTGGCTTCCCACGGCTCACATCTTATCAGTCACCCCTGGGATTTCGATCTGGAGAGTGTCTGTGATACCGTTGGATCCGTTTCAGATTATTTGTGCACCTCCCCTGCTGGCATGACCCACCCGCTCATTCCTATATGTGTTGTACCTGCTCCCAGCCCCCCCTGCTCTAACCTCAAGACCCCACTTCCCTCCCAGAGCCATGGAGGGAACCCAGGAGTCCTGGTTCTAGGGGGAGCTGGATGGGGGCTGGAGGGGTCACTCACTTGCCGATGAGGGGGACGCTGAGTGAGGTTTCTGGGATTTTCTGGGCGATGAGGAAGAGGAAGACGGTCTGAGCCAGCAGCACTGAGATGGAAAGGGTGCATTTCTGGCCGCCGGCTGCAGGGGGAGAAAAGAGGGGTGAGATGGTGCAGTTTGGGGGTTCCCCCTGCTATGCCCTCTCCTCCCCAGGGCCTGGGGCTTTCTGCCATGCCGTGCCCCAGAGAACGACAGCCGGGAAAAATCAGGTTTCATGCTCCTATCCTTTGCTCCAAAAGCTTTGCCAGCAAAAGTGTCCCCCTGTGGGTGTGGTAGGGAGCATCTCCTTTTACCCCGTGGCCAGGTGGGGGTTCCCATGGCGGGTGGGGCATCCCTGGGACCCGGTGGTTTCCTGGGGCCGGGCAGGGTTTCCTGCGGCCAGTAGGGCATCCCCCTGCCGTGCTGGGTTTCCCGTGGCTGGGTGGGGTGTCCCATAGCCAGACAGAGTTTCTCATGGCTGGTGGGGTGTCCCCATGGCCAGGCAAGGTTTCCCATGGCTGGTGTGGCATCCCTGTGGTTGAGCAGGGTTTCCCATGGCCGGGCGAGGTTGCCCGTGGCTGCCAGGGTGTCCCTGTGGCCGGGCAGGGTTGTCTGTGGCTGGCAGGGTGTCCCTCTGTCTGGGCAGGGTTTCCCGTGGCTGGGTGGGGTTGCCGTTGGCTGGCGGGGCATCCCTGTGGCTGGGCAGGGTTTCCCGTGGCTGGGCTGGGTGTCTCGGGGCCGGTTTTCCCGGACGCTTTGGTGGGCGCTCACCTTGAGCAGGCAGGAAGTAGACCAGCACCACGAGGGAGGAGATGAGCACGCACGGCGCGATGATGTTGATGACGTAGAAGAGGGGCTTGCGCTGGATGATGAGGGAGAAGTGGATCTCCTGGAAGCCGAGCGCCTCCCGGCCCAGCTCCGGGTGCAGCACCAGCCGTGCTGGCCGGTGCCGGATCGCCCACTCTCCGTTCTCTGTGGGGGGGACAGGCTCAGGCAGGCAGGGAACCCATGGGCGGCACCCACAGCAGCTATGCTCAGACCCCTGGAAGGACCTGGTAGGTGGGGCCCAGGGCAGACACCCCCGGCCCAGGCACTCCATACCTGTGAAGGCGGCAGGGTCTATATCAATCTCGTCGACGGGGCGTGCTGTCTCCTCATTGATGGAGAGCTGCAGATGGACTTCGTTAGCGCTGTATGTCTGTGACCTGGGGGCACAAGGGGAGGTCAGTGAGGAGGGGACCCTCCCCTCAGGGCCCTCCTCTTGGGGTTAGCCCTGGCGCCGGGTGAGGGATCCCTGTATTTGCAGCTGCCCTGCCCCAGAGGTGGCCGCAACTCGGTGCCTGGCAAGGGGTCCCCGTGTAATCAGCTGCCCTGCCCTGGAGGTGGCTGCATTTCAGTGCTGGGCGAGGAGTCTCTGTATAACCTGCTGCTCTGACCCAGAGGTGGCTGCATCTCAGCACCAGGCAAGGAATCTTTGTTTAACCAGCCACCCCACCCCAGAGGTGGCCGCATCTCACTCACTGGAAGATAAGGGAGCAGTTCTGCCAGTCGAAGGGGAAGTAGGTGACCTCAATGGCACAGGTGCTGCGGTAGATGGCAGGGGGCAGCCAGTACATGGCCCCCCCAGGGTACACCAGCACGTTAGCGTAGTAAGCGATCTCAAACTGCCCGTCGATGCTGCCAGGGGCGGGTGGGGGGAGAAGGGAAGGAAAAGAGGTCAGCAAGGAGGGACTTGGCCCTCCCCCCAAATCCCTGGAGCCCAGACCCTCCCATGCAGCCTGGAAAGCAACAGCCCTATACCCGCAAAATAAAACACCAGCACCCCTAGACACCCTCGTATATTCACACTCCCAAGCCCATGTGCCTCCAAAGAGCGGCACTAATCCCCCTGCAACCTGTCCTGTGTCTCTGAGAGACAAGACTGACAGTGTTCCTGGGGTGCACGGCAGGCAGAATTTGGGGATAATTTGGCTACATTTTGCACTTGGGGGGGGCAATATTTTGGAGGGCCCCTGCTGGTGACCGCCTGGGCAGGGGCTGTGTTTGGGGGTCCCTGTGAAGTTTGGGATGAGGCCTTGGCCAGCACCAATTTCCCATGTGCAGCTTGCTGCGGGAGGTGTGTCTCTGGGTGACAGGGCCTCTGTGTATGCGTTTATGGGGGTGGGGGCATGGAACACTGACAAATAAGTTGGAGACACGTCCCTGCTCCCACACATTCAGTGCGTGCCTGGCGGGGGGCAGCCCCAAGGCGGAGGTCGTCACCGGAAGCAAGGCAGTTTTTGCCCTCTCATGTAGCGTTTGGATGGGACCGGGCATGGGGTGAGGGCACAAACCCCAGACTGGCAGCCAAGGGGTTCCTGGAGCCGTTCTGGGCTTCAAGGGCAGCAGGGCTGCTCAGAGGGATGGCCATGGATGTGCGAGATACGGCCCTGGAGCTCACATGAAACCGCACAGGCCAGACTAGTTGTGAAGGCCAGAAACTCTATCTGTGGCCCTTTAATTTACCCGCTGCTGGGTCGATCAGGCTCGCTTTTGAGGTGCCCCGAAAGGGGCGGAACTGGGACGCGTGACCTGTCCAGTGGGAGGCTGCGCCACAGAAGACAGGACAGATCCCACAAGGCAGACAGATCACCGAAGAGGAGGATGAGATGCTGGACCCCGCCAGAATGCCCCGGTGGGGAGCATTCCCTGTGATAGCCGTCTGGCCTGAAAAACAAATCGCTGACACACAAAAGGGCCGTCATTCGTAGAGATGCTTCTGATGACGACTGATAACGCACCGATGGCCTCACGCTATTACTGTTTGGGAAACATTTAGCCCCCGGCTGATGTATTTTAAGTCTTTTTCCTGGACTTTTCTGCCTTTGGTTAAAGCAGAAGCCACACGGCCGTCTGAGATTGTTCGGACCATGTAATTACGTCACAACGTTTGGCGACCTTTGTAGATGGACTGACTGGAGAAACGTGCTTCTGGCGCTTCATACCATTTATGAATATTGGCGAGTGGCCGATGGTTCCTGCACCAGCCACTGAGAACCAGGGTACATCAGCGTGAACGGTTTTCAGGAGACAGACTCATAGAAAAGGCAGGATTGGCAGGGACCACGATTGTCCCCCTGGGCCAGCCCCCAGTGCTGAGGCAGGACAAAGTATTATGTGCTAGACCCTCTGTCTGTCCTACCTGCTGTGAAGCACCTCCAATGACAGAGATCCTGCTACTGCCCTAGGCCATTTATTCTCATGCTTAACTAGCCCGCAATGGAAGCTTTTCCCAATGTCCAACCCAAATCTCCCTTGCTGCAGTTGAAGCCCATGGCTTCTTGTGCTGTCCTCAGTGGCTAAGGAGAACAATGGATCAGTCTCCTCTTCATAACACTATTTTGCATCTCTGCAATCTGTTATCATGTCCCCCCTCCGTCGCCACAGCTCCAGACTCAACAATTTGCAATCGCTCCTCATCGGCCAAGTTAACCAGACCTTTATTCCTCTGTATTGCTCTGAACTTTCTCCAGTGTGTCCACGTCTTTCTTGAAGTGCGGTGGCCAGCACTGGCACAATGCTCCCCTTATCACTGCCGAGGGGAGCGACAGAATGACTCCTTGTGTCTTGTGTACAGCGCTCCTGATAATACAGCCCATATGACGTCTGCTTTTTTGGCAGTGTTATTACACTGTTGCCTCATGTTTAGCTTGTGACCCGCTGTGACCCCAGATACCTTTCCGCAGTCCTCCTTCCTAGCTAGGCATTTCCCAGTTTGGTTTTGTGCAATTGATGCTCCCTTCCTAAGTGCGGTACTTTGCATTTGTCCTTATTGAATTTCATCCTGTTTATTTCAGACCATTTCTCCAGCTGGTCTAGATCATTTTGAGTTCTAATCCTGTCCCCCTAAGCACTTGCAATCCCGCCCAGCCTGGTATCGTCCACAAACTTTGTACATGTTCGCTCTGTGCCATTATCCAAATTATTGTTGAAGACACCAAACAGAACCCAGCCCTAGAACTCAGCCCTGCAGGATCCCACTCTCTACGCCCATCCAGCTTGACTGTGAACCACTGATAACTACGCTCCGAGTGCGCTTTTTTCAACCACCTTATAGTAGGTTTGTCTAGGATACACTTCCCCAATTGGCTTATGAAAAAGTCATGTGAGACGGTATCAAAAGCCTTACTGAAGTCAAGCTAGATCACATCTACTCTTTCTCCGCATCCGCCAGTCTCGTTACCCTGTCAAAGAAGGATATTAGGTGGGTCTATAATTCTCTGACTTCTCTTTAATTCCCTTTTTATCGATGGGCACTATATGTGCCCTTCCTAGCCCTCTGGGATTGCGCTCGTCCACCGCAAGGACCCGGAGATCATCACAAATGGCTCAGATCTCTTCAGCCAGGTCCTGACCTAGTCTAGGATGTATTTCATCAGGCCCTGCCGACTTGAAGACGCCTAACCTGGCTAAGTAATTTTTAAGGCTCAGATCCTAGCCCGTTTACACTGGTGTTCATCATGGCAGCCGCCTGGTCATCACTAACTTTGTTGGTAAATTTTTTTGTTATCATCTTTCTCTCCTCAATGAGTAGCAGATCTGCCCTGCCCTAGGTCGTCTTCTTGCTTCTAATATATTTGTAAAATGTTTTCTTGTTGCCCTTAATGTCCCTAGCTCATTTAATCTCATTTTGAGCCTTGGACTTTCTAATTTTATCCCTACGTGCTTGTGCTGAGTTTTTTTTTTATAACCATCCTTCGTCATCTGACCTAGGTTCCACTCTCTGTTGACCCTTTTCTGAGTTACATTCTGCTCTCTTGGCCAACACGGGACCTATGTCACATATGATGAAGCCATCTATTGCAGAGTGCAGTGGATTAAATGCAGGAATCAAAACTAATTTGACAACGCCGAACTTGAGATGGGAGGCAGGCATCACAGATGCATAGACTTTAAGGTCAAAAGGGACCGATATGATCATGCAGTGAGTTTCCAGGGTGAAATAGGCAGGGCGATGTAGGAAAGTGGGTTTGAAGACATCCTTGTGGAAGCCAACATCCATGGTGCATCAGTCCTCAGCCAGGCTCTAAGAGGGCGAGCGGAGACAGAACGCGCACGTCTGGCCGAGCTGACGAATGGCTGGAAATGGGTGCGTGGTGGCTCTGTGAACGTTGGTGTTCTCCCAGCAGATAAGAAGAGACGCATCTTGGGGAACGTGCCCCAAAGCAGCTGAAGACATGGAGAAGGTGCTCAGAGCAAAGAGAGTGGAAGCGCAGAACTGCTCTGGCTAGCTTTCTGAACAGCGCTGAGTCGCTCCGCCAGCTCATGGACGCTTACGTTCCCGGGGGAAAAAAGGTCCCGATGCATTTCTGTTCAGGGCTTGGACTGCTGATGGATTACACAGCAGCAAAGGGAGATGGTAGCAAGTCCATGGAGCTGGAGATCTCTGCAGTGTGATCATGGGAATGATGCTCGATGGGGTTGTGTAAATGTAGCAGGAGCCAGGCTTTGGGAGGAGATGGCAGAGATGCACCAGGCGTAGTTGATGCTCAGGGAGCAGCATACCAGACCCTTCTGGAACTGTATGGCATGATGTGCCCTTCGAGCAGCACCGCAGCAAGGACCGTGGCAGCTGTAACAGTGAAGTCAAAACAAATAGGTGGGAAGCGGCTGTCAGCAACGGAGCTCCACAGAAAAGTGACCCCAACATGCATGGCTGCAGAGGAAACTCCTGGTCCAAGAGGTTATAAAAGTTGTGACTAAAAGGCTGACAATATCCTTTTAGCATTGCACCTGGAACCAGCCCAAAGAACAGCCGGCCGCCCCCTGGAACGGCAGGAAGTCTGTGCCTGGTCAGTGGGAACGGCCGGTGAGAAATGAAGCTGCTGCAAAGGGGTGAGGCAGACCTCTCTGCGCCCATAAAATGGCCTCATCTCAGCTCATTTGGGACCTCAGTGAAACAGTGGCCCAAGGGACGCAGCAGACAGCGCAGGCAGTAAGGACGGGCTGTCAGTTATTCCGCAAGCTGACGCTATCGCCCAGGCCAGAGATATCCACATCCAGCATTTGATGACGTCTGAGCCGGCACCTGTCCTGCTTCCCCTCCTGGAGGGACCAAGCTCTAAGATAGACCCGAAAGAGGAACACGCTGGGAGGAAAATCCGGCAGTGATGAAGTGTGCCCAGAATATTGACCTGCTGCTGCTGCTGCTGCTGCAGCTGGGACATACTGAACTGCCACGTGCAAAGGTCTGGGGAACCGTGCGATCAGCTGCGGACACAGGCCTGGCCCGGGACTGAAACGTGAGCCCACAGCTGTTGGTGGGGACACAGGTGCAAAAGAAGAACCAGCCCCGACCTGGTGCAGAGCTGGACGAGGAACGTCCGGAAGCCGGCCGGCGAGATCCCCCGTGGTAACCATGTTGCCAAAGCAACACGTGAAGACGATCCCGAAATTCAAAGCAGGAGTGGAACACGGCAAACTTTCTCCGCGGTGCCGGGCGGCTGGAGGGCGAACAGGGAGCCTCCCCCAGGCTTGACGTGGGTTTCACGACCTCACCCGAGCAGTGGAAACGGCGCCTGGTGAATGTCCAGCCTCCCAGCCCTCGAGGCAGAGCTTCAGCGCTCACAGCAAGGCTGCCCTGGGCACAGGGCCCATGAATTCTAGGTCAGCCTGCGGCCGGCCCAGAGCAGAGATTCGTGGAGAGGGGCTGGGAACAGGCTGGCACCCACCCCACAGGGTCCCCCCCCAGCTCTCCTCTGGGCGCAGGGCGCTGGGGCTGAGGGGTCTGTAATATGGATCAAGTGCACCTGGGCTCAGCTCCCCCCCCAACTCAGCCCCAGGGCCCTGCCCCCCAAAAGGGTGTGGGGGGGGCAGTGCGCAGCCTGGCCACCCCTCGCTTCCCAGGGCTGAGACCGTCCGTGGAGCACCCAGGGTCTCGCCCAAACCAGAGTCTGGCACTTAGGCTCCCTCCTCAATGGCGGGGGAGAGCCGGGCAACTACGAGCTGGGGCCCTGTCCTGCGACAAGGGCCAGCGCCCCTGGGCTGTGGAGTGCTCTGCCCTGACCCCCGTTATTGGTGTCTTGCCCTGCCTGGAGGGCCAGGCCTCGGCACTGGCGAATTCCCCTGGCAGGGGTGACGGCAAGGAACGGTCACACGCCGCCAGACGTAGAGAAACCAGCCCGCTTCCAGCCTCGCTTCCGCCCCCTTTAAAGCCAGCGCCGTGTCGCGAGCCAGCCATGCAGGCGGCGTCCCAGCTTTCTGGGAGGGAATCGTTAGGGAAAAGCCCCAAGGAAGCGAGGAGCCGGCCCGGCTGCAGCGCCAGCCCCCTGGCAGGGCCCACGCAACCCCAGATATTCACACCCCGGACCTGCTCCACGGCCCCTGCCCCTCAGAAACTGCTGCAAACTCTCAAAATCCTCCAGCCTAACTTCCCCCCTGAATCTCACTTGGCCCTTGAGATGCTCACTCCGCAGTGTCGCGCCCCCCAGCTGGGCCCCCCCACATTCCTCCTCCCAGGGGGTCTCACTTGTTCTCCAGCACTATGTCCGGCAGCCAGACCATGTCGGAGGGGACCCGCAGTGAGCTGATGCCTTCGAACTCACTCTTGCTGTAGTTCAGCCGATAGTCCACCCATTCCTGGGGGCAGAGATGGGCGGTGAGGCTCAGGCCCCCCTGCACTCCCAGGGCTGGGCTGCCAGGGGGCTGTGGGTTGGGAGTGAGAGGCACTGGCAGCGCTGGGGGGAGCAGGGTGCTCCATGTCCCTTGAGCAGGTCCCCGCAGGGCAAGGTCACACACCAGAATGGGCGGATGAGTGAGGGCAGCTGAGCACCAGGACTCCTGGGTTCTCTGCCCAGCTCTGGGAAGGGAGGAGGGGCTGGTGGATCAGAGCAGGGGCAGGGTGATGTGAGCTCAGCGTCTGGGTCACTTGTGGGCCCCCTTCAGCAAGGTGTCTGGGGGGCCCTGAGGGGGCCCTGGGGGGGCAGGAGACCCAGTGTCTGCGGGGGGGTGGAGTTACTCACAATCTTTATCCAGACGTTGGTGGTCAGCGTCTCCTCCTTCTCATTCTGCAACAGGAGGGCTGCGGTCAGTGAGTTGGGGGTCAGTGGGGCGGGATTGAGGGGCCCCTGGCAGGCTGTATAGGGGGTCAGAGGGGGGATCTCACCAGGGAGATGAGGTTGGTCAGTGTCAGCATGAGCTGCACGTCCACGACCTCATCGGGGTGCCGCACCGGCCGCGTGTTCTTGTCGTAGCTGGCGAAGAGTTTCTCGTAGAGCCGCAGCTCCTCGTTCTGGCCTGGGAGCCCTTGTGGGGCAGGCAGCGGGTCAGGCCCGGGTGTGGGGCTCAGACCTGCCGCCCTCCTTTGTATCCCACCCCCCCATTGGCCCTGTTCCTGGCTCAGCCCCTCCCCTGGCTTAGGTGCCCCCCCACAGGGAGAAGCAGGGCCCATCTCCATGGCCCCTCACTGACGTCAGGTGCCCCCCAGAGGACTTGGGTCCCCCCCTCAACTCACCACAGGCCCCTGCGCAGAGCAGGGCGCAGCCCAGCACCCACGGGCCCCACATTGCGGCTCAACTGCCCTCCCCGGCAGGGCCGATTAACTAAGGGGCAAGTTATTTTGAGTGGCTGCTGGCTTCCGGGGTGGGCCAGACACCAGATCTGCCGCCCTGGCCCACCAGCGGGGAGTCATTGCTGCTTGCCCTGCACCTGTGCCCAGCCGTCCCCAGCACGGCCTGACAGGCCAGAGCCCGGCCCACCAGCCCCTCCCTTCCCGGAGCTGGGGAGAGCCCAGGAGGCCTGGTTCCCAGCCCTCCCCGGCTCTAACGCAGCAGCCCCCTCCTTTCCCAGAGCTTTCAGGTCACGGGGGCTGCTCTGGTGCAGGGACAAGTGTGACGGTGGCCAACCCCGTGTGCCCCTCCCCCCTCCGCAATGGGGTGCTGTTAGCAAAACCTCCCCTTGAGATGATCACGGTCACTGAGGGCGGCTGCTGGGCGCCTGGGGAATCCTGCTCACGCCTAGTTCCACCTTGCCGGCCTGGGGTAGGGCGAGCTGGCCCCCACCGTGGCTCAGCTGATGAGCTGGGTGGTGGTGTCCTTGCAGGCTGGGATCACGGCGCCAAGATGTGCTGCTTGCGTTCCCGGCCACTTGTGCTCAGAGATTGTCTGCTCCCTTTTGTGGCTCGTCTCTGACCTCTGCCAACGTAACACCATCCTGCCGGCATCGCCGGGACCAGTGCGGGACACGGGAGCACAGCCGTGGTTGCACCAGGCCCAAACCCTGCAGTGACACCCCCCTTTCTGCTCCTAGAGCCCCAATTCAGTATCTCTGGGTTGCATTAGCCGCCACGTCACACCGGGAACGTGTGACCTCCATGCCCACCCCCCAAAATCTGCTTCCAAGGGGCAACCCCCCCTATCTTTGTGGCCAGCGTTCTTTGTGCCTCAGGTGCCATGCCACTTAGCCACGTGAAAGCCCCTGCTGTTTGTGTGAGCCCCAGTGCTTGGAATCGGGCCTGGCTTCTCCGTTGCGCCCACTCCCCCAGCGTTTGGCTCAGCTGCAAACATCACTGGGGGTGATTTTAATGTTTTCTGCCAGGGACTCGCTAAAGACGTTACCCAGCACAGGGCCAAGAATGACACCCTGCAGGTCCCCACTGGAAAGCGTGCGGGTCGATGACACCGTTTCCAGGTACAGTTTAATTCAGTTCATGTGCGCCAAGTTACTTTTGTACCGGTCTCGTTTTATAGCCAATGTTGTGCAGTGCCAAACCCAGCACTGCAAGGAGTGTACAGTGATCACGCCAACACCAGCACCTTTAGCAACCATGCTTGTAGGTGCCGCAAAAACAAAAAACGCTCAAAGTTGGTTTGACAGGTCGGATTGATGCCAGGCCTGTAAATGCGTGTCATCCCATTCGCCCTTTTTAAACATTGGTGCCACATCAGGTTTCTTCCAGTCTTCCGGGGAGCTTCCCTAGTGCTCCCAGACTTACTGGGCCAGTGCGCTCCTTGGCCAGCTCTTTTGCAACTCTTGGCTGCAAGCCCTCCTGACTTGCTGATTTCGGTGGCTTTAGAAAGACGGGGGATGGGGGGAATATATTTTACTGGCCCAGCTGCTGTTGGCGGAAGAGCAGTTTTCACACATCACAGCGCTTGTTGCTGGGCTGGGAAGGGGCCAGCACAAGGCAGAGCAGACAGCTGGGCCCTAAGGCATGAACCTGTGTCAATGGACCATTCGAGAGGCAGTGGCCTGCTAATACCCCTCCAGTCATGGGGGCTGGGGGGTATGGTCCCATTGACCAGTTACAGTCTGGAGGGGACACCACTTCCTGAACCCCCTCTTCTGGCCTTCTCTTAGCTGGAGTGTCCCTCATGCCTCAGGCTCCTGGCGGTCGTGGGCACAGTCTGGAGCTGCTCGCCCGCCAAGGCCAGGCTGTTAAATGTCCTCACACAAGCCCCCTCCCCACTCCCTGGCTGGAGTGCAATTCCTTGAAACTGGCCCTCTGCTGCACTGTGGCTATGCGGCGCGGCTGACTGGCAGTGCAACACTCGGGCGAGAAGGTCCCTTGGGAGGAGGAAGAGGGTTCGCACAGGGTCCCAACATAGTTGCAACATCTGCTGGGTTAGTGTAGACAGGCCCCATGGACAATACTTCATCAGTGTGCCTGGCTGTCTCCTCCGGACCGTGCTGGGGCTGAGCCTCCCGGCTGGTAAATGAATCCGGACCAGGCGGAGAAAGTCAGAGAATTTGGTTTTTTATTAACAGATGAAACTTCAAGGCCACGGCGCGGGGGGAGGGGAGGGGAGCCCAGTCTGCTGGGGGCTCGACAGACGGATGCAAGCAACGAGAGAGGAAACCGAACACTGGGGGGGTCCCATGAACACCATAGCCCCCCGCACATGCCCCCTGGCTGGTGGGGGGTCCCCAGGCAGGACCCTCAGCTGCATGCAGCATCAGAGAGGCAGGGAGGGGGCATCAGGATGCGGCTCTCTGCCCCCCTCACCATTTAACCCTTGTAATGCTGCTGGGCTCCAATAGTCCTAACCCCAGCATAACCCCCACTTGAGGGGATCCCCCCTCATGACCCAGTCTGCCATGGGGCTGGATTGGAGCTGGCGCCCCCTAAAGGGGAATGCCTCATATCCCATTCCCAGCCCTCCTGAGCCATCCAGTCCCCACCTAGGGCCAACCCCCCTGGGTCAGTGAGAGAATAGCCCCCACATCTGTGTGTGTGTGGGGGGGACTGCCCATCCCCCCCAGGGACTGGGGGCGGAGTCAGGGATTTAAAGTGCTTCATTAATGAATCATTGTTACAAAATAAAAATAATTAAAGCAAAATATACACAGAGCCGGGAGGGGGCCACATCCCCCTGTACATTCACCCCTGACCTCTGCGGTGCACCCCCTGCCCGGCCAGGAGCTGTTGCACCCCATGTGTGGGAGGAGGGGGTGCACCGGGCAGTTGGGGGCGGTTCTTGGGGGTCCCTCCTCCCGCCACCCTGGTTCCCACACACCCCACGCTTGGCCACACCCTGCCCCACCGTGCCCCACCACCGTAAGCAAAGCAAAATTGGCACAAAGCTACGGATCTGCCGCCCGGCAGTGCTGAGTCCCCCTGGCCTGGGCCCTGCGGCCACTGCGCTCATTGGTGTCCCAGGGAATTCTGAGATGACAGAGAATACCCCATCCCCACACCACAGACCCCTCGCCTGGCGCCGAGTGCCCCAGCTCTGGGGCAGGGTGCCCGGTTACAGGGGGACCCCTCGCCTGGTGCCGCTTGTGGTCAGGCTATGAACAGAGCAGGCCCCCATGGCGTTGGGGGTGAGCAAAGCGGGGTCAGTCACTGTCAGTCACAGGGGACACACTGCCCCCCCCAGGCAGCATCAGAGATAGGTGGGGGGAAGGCGGTCAAGGCATCGGTTCTGCTGATTGGTCGGTCCTGCGCCTCGCTGGCTGTGGGGCGGAGTCTCTGGCACGTGATCCAATGTCTGAGTTGGCCCCACCCCTTCTGCCTGGAGGTGGAGCCAGAGCAGGGCAGGACCTACCAGTTCATGATGCAGTTTCTGTTGAGCGTCATGAAGTAAACCTGGCTGCTGCCCCCGGAGCGGACGGAGGCGAAGAAAACCTGGGGGAGCAGAAGAGAAGGTCTGGCACACGGCCAGCTCGGGGGGGGGGGCGGGCACTGACACAGGGACCCACTGCCTGGCGCCAAGGTGTGGCCACCTCTGGGGCAGGGCACAGCAGCTATCTAACAGCCCTGCTGCTGGGACATGGGCCTGCACTAGCTGTGGGGCCAGGCCCCCTATGGAGACCCACCCCGCTCCCTGCAGAACTGCCCCCCAGCCCCACCTTGTCGTTGCGCTCGCACAGGAACTTGAGGCGCTGGGCCCGCTTGTGCATGAAGACCCCGTCCAGGTGGCCAGTCTCCACGGAGCGGATCTCGATGGCCTTCTCGCCCCAGCCCATGATCTGGTTGGAGCAGATGTAGGCTGGGGAGAGAGAGAGTCAGATAAGGGGCACCCTTCCCCGTTGAACCCAGGAGTCCTGGCTTCCAGCCCTCCTGCTATATACCCCTCCATCCCCCCCCCGGGGCCAGGGAGAGAACCCAGGAGTCCTGGTTCCCTGCTGACTGTGTCCCCCCCACTCCACCCCTCCGGGGGCCAGGAAGAGAACCCAGGAGTCCTGGCTCCCAGCCCCCTTGCTATACACCCCTCCATCCCCCTTGCCTCCCTGGGCCAGGGAGAGAACCCAGGAGTCCCGGCTCCCAGCCCCCCTTCTCTAACCACCTATCCCCGAGAGCGGGGCGGGACCCAGGCGTCTGGCTCACCCACGGAGGTGGGCATCTCCCCCCACTGCAGCACCACGTCCTTGGTGATGCGCCCGTAGGTGCTGACGTAGACGCCTTCGTCCTCGTAGCACAGCAGCATCTCCAGCCCCTCGGTCCCGGGCAGGAAGATGATGGCGTGGGGTGTGATCTGCGTCTGGATCTGCCACACAGCCCTACGTCAGGGTGAAGGGTCCCTGCCCCCCCAGGAGGCCTGTGTGTGTCCCTGGGGGCTCCCCAGTGCCATTGTGCCCCCGCTTCCCAGGGCCCCCCCATGTTCCCCCAAGTACCCCCCCACACCCCTGCTTCCCAGGGCCCCCCCATGTTCCCCCCAGTACCCCCCCTCGCCCCTGCTTCCCAGGGCCCCCCCATGTTCCCCCCACCCCACTCAGGGGCTCCCTGTGCCCTCAATGCCCCCAACCCCCTGGACCCCCCATGTATCCCCCCAGCACCACTGCCCTCCCACCCTCCAGGGGCCCCCCATGTTCCCCCCAGGTGCAGGCCCCACTCACATGTACGGGGATGTAGATGTCGTAGTTGTTTCCTGAGTCCACGTCGATGGCGTGGAACCCAGCACATGACCCGTAAATGACCTTTAACCTCTGCCCCTCCTCCACCGTCAGCTCCACTAGCAGCGGCCGGTGCGGCAGGTCAGCAAAGGACTGGAACAGGGGGAGGTTAGTGCTGGGGGGCCCCGAAACCCATCGGCCTCCAGCTCTAACCGCTGCACTCCGCTGCCCTCCTGGAGCCGGGAGAGAACCCAGGCGTCCTGGCTCCTGTCCCCTCCCCCCTGTTCTAACCGCTGCACCCCCCTCCCTCCCAGAGCCGGGAGAGAACCCAGGCGTCCTGGCCCCAGCCCCTGCAGTACCTTGAAGGCCATGAACTTGTGGTAGGGTTTGGGGGCCCAGGCGTAGACCTCGACCGAGTTCTTCAGGGCAATCACCAGGAACTTGATGCGCTCGTACTTCACTGCCAAGAGACAAGGGCCCTGTGACCCCCAGCCGTGGTGCCCGCCTGTGAGGCAGGGGGAGCCAAGATCCAGGGGCTCATGGGGGAAGCCCAGGGCCGGGCCAGTGGGGGCTGTGGGTCAGGCGGGAGGGACACCAGCGGAGCCAGCCCTGCCACTGGGTGGCCGTGGAGATGCAGCCACACGTTGGGGGTGGTCTCTGACCCATGCAGTACGGCCGTGCCATGGGTGCAGCATGGGCTGGGGCCGGTTTCTGACCCGCCTGGTGGGACGCGTGGCTGCACCCTGGGCTCCCGTGGCTGCACCCTGGGCTCCCGTGGCTGTGGTGTGGGGGGTATGGCTGTGACATGGGGGGCCTTGGGGTGTGGCCGCCCTGTGGGGGGCATGGTTGGAGTGGCCATGGGGGCCGTTCCCTTACCCACGCGGTAGTGGACGCAACCCTCCATGTCGCCCACCGTGGTCCAGCCCTGCTTCTTCTCCACCTCGGGGTCGTTGTGCAGGATCTTGTTGCGCAGCCAGGACAGGTAATAGACCCGCAGCTTGTTCCTCTTCCCTGTGGGAGCCGGGAGCTGAGCCGGGGGGAGGGTGCTGGGACAGCTGGGGATTGCGGGCTGTGGTTGCGGCTGTGGGTCTGGCCATGGGTGTCACAGAAGCTGTGTTGGACTGGTCGTGGGGTGCGGCGGGTTCACGGGGGTTATGGGGTGTGGTGGTTGAGGGGGATGTAGGGCGCAGGGCTGCAGGGGTTGTGGGGGGCTGTGGGGCATGCAGGGGCTGTGGGGGCATGTGGGGTGTGGGAGCTGTGGGGGGCCACGGGTATTGTGGGGGATGTGGGGCGCAAGGGCCATGGGGCACAGTGGGCTGTGGGGTCCCTACCCGAGATGGTGGTGAGCAGGTTGAGCCCCTCCAACACGTCCATCTGCTGGAAGCGGCGCCGGCTGATGAGCCCGTAGACCTTGCCCTGCCCGCTGCGATCCAGCAGCATCAGCCCGTTCTCTGTGCCCACCAGCAGGTTCACCCCTGCATGCGGGGCGGGGGTCAGAGGGGTGGTTGGCCCCATGGAAGGGACCTCTGGCCTGGCTGCCCTGCCCCAAGTGATCCCGCCCCCCCCAAGCCTGCCTGCCCCATCCCACCTCCCAGGAACCCATCCTCCCTCCCAGCCAGCACCCCTGGCTCAACCGCCCCACCAAAGTCCTCTGGAACACCCCCAGCCCTGCCCCCCGATTCTCCCCCAGCCTGGCCCCCCAGATCCCAACCCCGCCTCCCAGCTCACCCCACAGCGCAGCGCACAGGATCTCGGAGTTGAAGCGCTTCTTGTACTTGCGGATCTCGGGCGTGTCGCTGTGGGGCCGCGTGTTGGCTGGGTTCACGTTCACCACCGAGCCCTTACGCACCTCCAGCTTCAGCTGCTCCAGCTGGCTAGGGTCGGCCCCCACCAGCGCTGGGGGGAGACAGGGGTCAGAGACCAGGCCCCCACCAGCGCTGGGGGGAGACGTGGGTCAGAGACCGGGCCCCCCTGTGCCCCACTCACCGGTGATGGGGATGGTGTCCCCGCTGCCCGTGCTCTGGTAGATGCCCAGGTCCACGAACATGGTGAAGGAGCTTTTGCCAGGAGCCTTGACCAGCCCCCGTGACTGGTACTGCGGGGGGGGACAGGGTGAGACACGGCAAGATGCCCCCCCACCCTACAGCCCCCCACCTGGGGCCTCCCCCAGCCCCCCCACCCGACGCCCCCCAGGTCTCACGTCGCCGGTGCTGTCCTTGGCGGGGGAGCCAGCCTGGCCCTTGGGCTCGGTGGGAGAGTGGCTGGGCTGCACCACGTCCGGCAGGTTGGTGTAGCCGTTGCTGTCGGCGTGTCGCAGGCCACGCTCCTCCTCGGGGGTCTGTGGGACAGGCCAGGGGTCGGCAGAGTGCCCCCTTCCTGCCCCTCACGTGCCCGGCCCCACGCCATCCTGGGCCATGGCACCCCATACACCCCGCACACCTCCAGCACCATGCTGCCCCGGGCCACGGCACCCCATGCACCTGGCAGCACACGCCCCAGACCACAGCACCCCACTTGCCCCCTTCCCACCTCCCCCCCCAGCCCCCGGGGCCCCCCACATGCCTGTTTCCCGCCCCCCCCCCCACACCTCCTTCCCGCGTGCTCGGCACAGTGCCGTCCTGCTGCAGGCCATGGCACCCCACACGCCGCCTCCCACTCCCCACATGCCTGGCATGGCACTGTTCTTCCCTGAGGCACCACAACCCTGTGCCCGGCAGGATGCCCACTGCCCCCACATGCCTGGCACCCACCCTGCACCCAGCCCGCACTCACTCGCTGTGCCAGCAGGGTGCCGTCGCCGCCGTAGGAGCCGCTCTCCGACCCGCTGCCCGATGGCTCCTCCACCTCGTGCACCACCATGGTGCTGATGCTGTCCGTGTCACCGTCCCCACTCGGCCTGGGGGTGAGGCGGTGAGTCCGGCCTGCCCCCCACTGTTCCCCCCCCAACCCATCCCCCAATTGCTCCTCTGTGCCCCAACCCCCCACCGCCCCTGCCCTGCACACCCATCCCGCTCCCCTGACCCATCCCCCCACCTCCTCTGCACCCCAACCCCCCCACCTCCCTGCCCTACCTGGCCCCGGCGGGCTCGCCTCCCCCATCCTGGGGCTCCCCCTCCGCCTCGTCGTCGTCCTCCTCGCTGCTGTCCATCTCCTCGCTGGAGGAGGAATAGTCCATGGCCTTCTTGGGGGGTTTGGGAGGGTCCTCAGGCCGCTCCTTCAGCAGCACAAAGTTCTGGGGGGGCCAGGGAGGGGGATCAGTGCCACGGCTCCCGCGCATGGCCAACATCCGCACCGCACATGGCAGCCAGTGGGGGGAGTTCCTGCACTGGGGACACACCCCAAAAACTGACATGGAGAGTGGAGCTGGACGCCTGGGTCCCCAGCACTGAGGGGAGGGGAAGCGGGCTGCTGGGTTATGGGGAGAAGAGAGGGGAGCTGGAAACCAGGACTCCTGAGTTCTCTCTCTGGGGCTGGGAGGGGAGGTGGGGCTGATGGGTTAGAGGGGGGCAAGGAACCAGGACTCCTGGGTTCTCTCCCTGGCTTGGTGAGTTACGGTGGGGGGCCTGGGAGCCAGGACTCCATCTGTGGCTGGGCCTAGTGCCCCCAGTCTCTGGGGTTGGCCCGCCCCCTGCACTGACACGGCAAAGCACGGCGCGGCAGACAGGACGGCGCGTGGCAGTGGTGGGCGGGACAGACACACGGACGCACTAACCTCGCCGATGGCGCGTTTATAGCTCTGGCAGCGCGGGGGGAGCAGAGAGAAGGAAGGGCGCAGATGTTAACGTGGTTACAGCCAGGCACTGCCCGCCCTCCCAACCCGGGCATGCCTGAAGTGTGGGGCTGGTGCTGCCCCACAGAAACCCCCCACCTCACACACGTCCCCTCAGGGAGATGCTGGGAGCCAGGACTCCTGGGTTCTCTCCCTGGCCCTGGGAAGGGTGGGCTAGTGGGGGTGGGGCAGGGTACCAGGATTCCTGGGTTCTCTCCCTGGCCCTGAGAAGGCGGGGCTGGGAGCCTAGTGGGGGGCTGGGAGCCAGGACTCCCCGGGTCAGGTGGCTGGAAGCCTCCTCCCAAACACTGGCCCTGGCCCAGCCCCCCACAGTCCATCTGTTCACGGTTCAGGCCCTGGGACGCCGCCTCCTCCTGACACCGCTGCTGGGCCCCAGGCGATTGCAGGAGCACGTGGCCGCTCTCCCACTGATCTCCCAACCCCCCAGCCATCGGCCTGGGGTGCCCGGCCCACCCCCCGACACTCACCGCAGGCCGGCCTGGGCGTGAGCGGTGATCCTCTGTCTTGGGCCTGCTCACCGGGGGCAGGATAGGGGAGCTCTCCCTCTTGGCCGCGGCTGGGGGGAGAGCGGGTCCATGACAGCCAACAGCCCTGGGCAAGGGGCCCTGGAGGCATCGCGCACATTGCAGGGAGCCCCCACCTCCCACCCCATGGTGCCCCCCAGGGCCTGCCCCACAACTATGCTGCCCCCTCTTATCTGGCCCGGCCCCCCGGCTCCTCCCATGCCTGGCCCTGCCACGGTGCCCCTACCTCCTATGCGGTTGCGCTCCAGAGAGCCAGCCTGGGGCAGGTTGGCACCACCCGCCTGCAGCAGGCTGTCGGCTCGCTCCCAGCCGGGGTCGCTGCGCCGCAGGTCCGGGTTGCTGCACGGCGGGGGGAAAAGCAGAGCAGGAGCCGTGAGGGGGGGGCCCTCGTGTGCCCACGCCCCGGCCAGAGCGAGCCCGTCACCACCACAGCTGCACCTTGTCCCAAGCAGAGCCACCACCGCTGGCCGCGCTCCATTACCTACTGGTGCTCGGCACGGGGGCCGGGGCGCGGCGCTGGCTCCTGCGGGGTGGCTGGGGGGGAGGCGGTGGTGCCGTGTGGGCTGCTGGCCGCACCCTCTCTAGCGGGCTGTGCATGTGGATGTGCCAGGCAGACTTGCTACGTGGTCTGTGGAGGGGAGATGAGGGTCACCAGTGTCTGGATGGCAGCCGGAGGCAGGGGACTGCTATGTAACCAGCTGCCCTGCCCCAGAGGTGGCCGCATCTTGGCTCCAGCGGTTGCAACAGCCGAAGTAGGAGCAGCTGCTCAGGGAGGTGGAGGTGATATGGAGTACTGCCCAGATGTACAGCCAGGAGTCCCTGCCCCCAACAGCTCGCAGTCTGAACAGCCAGGGGGAGGGGAAACTGAGGCCCAGAGCAGCAGCATGACTGGGCGTGGCACCCTGGAACCCTGCATTCACCTCTGACATGTAACCAGGTCATGTGGGTACAGAGCAGGCCTTGAGGGAACCCTGTTGACACAGGCAGGCTGTGGGGCGCACGCTGTGTCTGCTGCTGAAATGTGGGGGGGCCATGTCGAGCAGGAAGCAGCCAGCCCGCATTAGCGGGAACCTGTCTCCGCAGCTGTTCACAAGGAAGATTTCACAGAGGAAGTGTCAGCAACGGGCCCAGCTTGGCCAAAGGGGGCAGCCCCCGTCCTGGCCAGGGACTTCACGGGGGATGATGTCAGTGGAGGACATGGGGCCTGGGGAATCACCCAGCCTGTGGACCGAGGATCTAGGACCCGTTTTGCCATTGGGCTACAACACAGCTTGATTCGAATCCTGGCTGGCCTGGTGCGCTCTGAGCAACCAGCTCAGCTCCTTCCTGCCGGCCGTGACAAGCCCCCGGCCGCTGTGTGTGCCGCTGGAGCACTTGGGAAATCTCTGCTCCGTGTGTCCTGCCCACCCGGGGGAGGCACTAAGCAACAAACTGACACCGGCCAGGCTCCCACTGCTGCAGGCCAGAATAAGTTGGGGTGCAGCCTGGAGGGGGGCCTTGGCCGGCACCCCTACAGCTGGCAGGGCAGAGCGCTTGTGTCCCCGCGCTGTGGTGTCCTCAGGGAAACGCCTGTCACTAGCGAGGCCTTGGGGGAGACGCCCAGGCGGCAGAGCTCAAGGGGCATGGTGGGCCCACAGACCCAGGCTGCACCCCGGGGATCCCGTCACACTAGCGGCCTGGAGTCTGTCTATTAGAAGCCGCAGGGAAGAGGGGGTGGCAGGTACGGGAGGCTCCTAAGAGATGGGGCCATGGGGCTGGGTACCTGAGAGGGTTGGGTGCCCAAAGGGATGGGGGGACAGGATTGGGGGGCTGGGTGTCTGGGGGTCCAAGAAGGCGGGGGCTGAAAGATTGAGGGGGCTGAGGATCAGGGCCTTACCTGGCTCTCACGGCGTGGCCCTGCCGGCTACTGCTCCCGGCCCCGCTGGTGTTGAGCGCAGTGGCGATGGACGACGTTCGCTGGGGGACCTGGTGGGGGGAGCAGAGCGGGAGTAGGGGAGCTATGGGGGCATCGCACAGGAACCCAGGCCCCTTTGCCTGCCTGCCCCTCACCCTGGCCTCTGGGCAGGAAGCTGGGCACTGAGGCAAAGGCCTGGCCAAATGCCCCCCTCAGGCATCCGGCCCCTGGTACTGGGGACCCCGACATCTCCCATGATGCCCTGGGCCCGTGGCGCAAGGGCCGTTACCTTGGGTGGGGCCTCAGGCTCCATGCGGCTCCAGGGCCCCCGTGGGTCAGTGGCGCCAGGCCGGGCGGGTGGGGCAGGCGTCTCCGAGGTGGGGTCCGAGTTCTGGCGGATCATGGCAGCGCGGGGCGGTGCCGGAGCTGGAGCGGCTGGGTCCTGCACAGGGAAGGCCGCCACATTCTTGGTGGGCTGGTCCTGCAGGGACTGGGAGCGTGGCACCGGCGCGGCGTAGGGCTTGAGTGGCACACGGTGTGCCAAGTGGCTCTGTGGGGAGGGGAGATGTCACTGCCAGGCCCTCAGGGGAACCCCCCCGCCTCGGCCCTGCAAGACCTCCCTGGTATTCCCCTCAACACTCACATACCCCGCCATCCCCACGAACCTCTCCCGGTGCCCCCAGCTACCCATGGCACCCCTGCCCTGCCGGGGCCAGAGCCCAGGAGTCCTAGTGCCCAGCCCCAGTGCCCCTGCCCTAGCTTCGAGGGGAGGCCAAGGAGTGCAGCCCGCCCATGTTGGTGCTGCCCCACCTTGTGCTGCCCCTCCTGCGGCTCCACAGGGCGCTGCATGGGCGGGGTCTGAGCTGCGGGGCTGGCGCCGGGGGATGCTGACTCGGCACGGCTCTGCAGGGCGGGGTCCGACACGGTGCCCCCCAGCTTGCTCTGAGCCGCGGGCGAGCTCTGCTTGTTCAGCCGCGTGCGCTCCTCCACCTGCAGGGAGGCGGGGCCACGTCAGGGGCGGGGGGCACAGGCCACGGCCCCTGCACCTAGCCCGGCCCAGACCGTCCCCCGTACCTCCCGGGCCCAGGCGGGCTTGTCGGAGCCGCGTGGGCCGCGGCTGTAGTGGTACAGCGGTGTCCTCTCGTTCGCCGGTGCCGCCTGCTGCTGCTGCAGGGACTTCAGGTAGGCGTGTTCCTGCTGCAGCTGGCGCTGGAGCCGCTCCGACTGGCGCTGCTCCTCCAGCTGCTTTCGCTTGTACTCCTGGGGGCAGGGGGGGTCAGGGCTGCACCCAGGGCCCCCCCACCCCGGGAGCGCTGCCGGGACGCTGCCTGGGGGACGGCACCTGCCACCACCCAGCTGGCTGGGCCTCAAAGCAGGCATCCCAACGCACACGCAGGGGGCCAGACCTGGCTCCTGGGGGCTGTGATGTGTGGAGGGGTAAATCTTTGAGATCCTGCCCCTCCCCCCTGGGGGGACCCCCCAGCAGCCTCCCCTCCTCCCACAGTTCCTGACGGGTGCCAGGCTGGCTCTGGGGGCTGACGTGGATCTGGACCCCCCCAATGGCACATGCTGTGGGGGGCCAGGGCACCCACCCTTGCAGCCTGGATCCTGGGGCCATCTAAACCCTGGCCAGGCACCACCCCAGCCCCAAGGAGGGGCTGGTCCAGCCCGGCTTGGCGCACTGCTCTGCGGGCATCCCCGGGGTCGAACGCAGTGGAGAGCTGCCCCAGGGTTGCTCCGACAGGAATGCCCCGCCCCTCAGCACGGTGGCATGGGTGGGGCTTGTGAGGCAGGGCGGGGCCAAGGGGGGCCAACCCCGCGCGTGGCTGCCCCTCTCCCCCGTTACCAGCAGCAAGGCCTGTTCCTGCAGTAGCTGCTGCTGGAGGATTTCCAGCTGCCGCTGCTCTTCCTCTAACTTGTGCCTGATATACTCCTGGAGAGGGGCGGGGACAGGGCAGGGATGGACAGACAGACAGAGACAGGTCACAGAGCAGAGAGCGCAGCAGAAGGGCACTGGGCCCGGAGAGCGGCAGATGGAGGGAGAAGAGGAGGGTGGGGCACAGACCCCAGCAGAGCACCCCACCCTGGGAGACTGCCTGGGCTGGGCTGGGGGCATTTGAACCCATGGCCCAAGCAGGCCAGTGCACTGATGCCTCGGGTGTGAGGGGGTCCAAGCGCACAGGATCAGAAGTAGGAATAGAACAGAACCCAGGAGTCCTGGCTCCCAGCCCCCCGCTCTAACCCACCAGACTCCCCTCCCAGGGCCAAGGAGAGAACCCAGGAGTCCTGGCTCCCAGCCCCCCACTCTAGCCACTAGCCCCTACTGCTATTCTGAAGCCCCAGTCTGCTTCAAGCCTGGCTCGGAGGGGGTGCCAGGTAGCCGGAGTCCCTGGAGGTGACACAGGGAGTTCCCAGGGCCACAGTCCCGGCGCCCCACAGCCGCCATTGGGGAAGCTGGGGCTGGCGCGGGCGGTACCTGTTCCCGCTCGGCCTGCCTCCGCTCCTCCTCCCGCCGCAGCACCTGCATGTCCTCCCGCCGCCGCTGCTGCTCCTTCTCCTGCAGCTTGCGCTGCTCCCGCTCCCGCCGCTGCTGCTGTGGGGGGAGGGAGCCAGCGGGCCCGTGGAACCGGCCGTGGAGGGATAACCCTGGAGTCCTGGCCCCCAGCCCCCCGCTCTGACCCCCAGCCCCTGCCAGGGCCCAAGCATCATTTTTTGGGGCCCAGCGCAAACTTGTAATGGGCCCCCTGCCACACACATAATCGGGGTTGCAGCCTGGGCCTGGCCCCTTCCCCCCCCACATGGAGGCCCTGGCCCCTGCTCCCCTCTCAGAGACAGGGAGAACCCAGGAGTCCTGGATCCCACCCCCCTGCTCTAACTCACCAGCCCCCTTCCCTTTCTGGAGCCAGGGAGAGAACCCAGGAGTCCTGGCTCCCAGCCCCCCTCCCTTCCCTGAGCTGGAATGGTAGCTCCCAGCTCCCTTGCTCTGACCCTCCCAGGGCCATGGATGGACCCAGGTGTCCGGGCCCCGCTTACCTCCTCCACGCGCCTGCGCTCCTCCTTCTGCTCCTCGATGCGGCGCTGGCGCTCGTGCAGCAAGTGCTTGATGTGGGCCTCCGAGTCGCGGTGCTGGGCCGCCAGCTGCTGCTGGTGCTTTAGGGCTGCCTCTGAGTTGCTCTTGTTCTCCTGCTGCAGGCGCAGGAACTCCCGGCGCAGCGTCGACTCGCCCGGCACGTTCATGATGGAGCTGCGGGCACGTGGCGGGGGCTGCTCATGGCTCCGCCTCCAGGGCCCCACCCACACGCCTGCCGCGGCCCCGCCCACATACCACCAAGGCCACAGGTGCCCAGCCCCGCATCCTGCCCACATGGCCCAGCGCACACACTGCTCGGCAGCCAGGGCCCCGCCCCTCCATGGCCAAGACTCTACCATGCCTGGGGGGGTCTGTCTTGCCCCCCATCCGTACCTGGGTTCCCCTTCCTCGCCGTGACTGTCGTCCTCCTCCTCGCTGCCGCTGTACTCGTACTCCGTCTCATCTGGGGGTCGAGAGCCCACTTACACACTGATGGGTCCAGAGCAGAGCTGGCCTTGCCCCCCCAGCCAGCTGCTCCCTGCCCTGGGGCCGGCCCCCCAAAGGGGAAAGGCCCCCTGTCCCATTCCCCGCCCCCGAAGCAGGCACTCCCTGCCCTCAGGCCGGATCGGGGCCAGCCCCCTAGAGGGGAGAGGCCCCCGGCCTGCCCCACTCACCCTTCTCTCCCCTCTTCTTGCGCGAGCGGTCGATGTGGTCCTTGAGCTGGATGCGCACCTGGCGCTCCGTGGGCTGGTCACGGATGAAGGGGAATTTCAGCAGCTGCTCTGTGGGTGGCCGGTTCATGTAGGCTTTGATCAGGCAAGTGTCTATGAAGTCGATGAATTTCTTTGACCTGAGGAGGGGGTGAAGGAAGTGGGGCCAGTCTGGAGAGGTGGAGCCAGCTTGGGGCGCCGCACGAGAAGGACTAGCTGTTTCAGGGGGTGGGGATCTGATTTTTGGGGCACCCCTTTGGCCTGCCTCAGCCTGAGCACCCCAGGCCAAGTCCATCTTGTGTCGCAGGCCCCATGCAGATGCTAGGCGACGGGCGGGGCACAGCTCCCAGCTGCTCTGGCCCAGACGGGCCTGCGCCCCCTTGGGGCCCCTTCCAGTGTGTCCCCCAGCCTGGGCCAGATCGGCCTCGTCCCAGCTCCACCTGCTGTGGACGGGGCCCAGTGACTGCAACAGTGAGACCGACCAACCCAACTGGGACTGGGCCCCGCTGACTGTGACCAAACCAGCTGGGCTCTGGCTAGGCGGGGGTTGGCCAGAGGGAGGCGCTCCGTTTTCTGCCCACGGTCCCTCCAGGGAACATACCATTTCTTGGACTTCAGCTTGGGTGGCGGGTTGCGGGGGATGAGGAAGAGCGCTCGCATGGGGTGCATGTCACACAGAGCTGGGGAGAGAGATGGGCACATGAGGGCAGCACCCACCCTGCCAGCCTCAGGCTGCCCACACAGGCCCAGCGTCCCCCCAGGGTCTTCCTGGGCCAGGCATGGTGCTCACAACGCAGACAGGGCTGGCTTACAGCCCCACACAGAGCCTCAGACCGCTTCCCCTGCTGGGATCTTAGGGCTCAACGAGTAGTGATCAATGGCTCCATGTCTATCTGGCAGCCGGTCACAAGCAGAGTGCCCCAGGGGTCGGTGCTGGGGCCGGTTTTGTTCAACATCTCCATTAATGATCTGTAGGATGGGACAGTTTGCACCCTCAGCAAGTTTGCAGAGGACACTAAGCTGGGGGGAGTGGTAGATATGCTGGAGGGTAGGGATAGGATACAGAGTGACCTAGACAAATTGGAGGATTGGGCCAAAAGAAATCTGATGAGGTTCCACAAGGACAAGTGCAGAGTCCTGCACTTAGGACGGAAGAATCCCATGCACATCTACAAAATGGGGACCGACGGGCTAGGCAGCAGTTCTGCAGAAAAGGACCTGGGGGTTACAGTGGATAAGAAGCTGGCTATGAGTCAGCAGTGTGCCCTGGTTGCTCAGAAGGCTAATGGCATATTGGGCTGCATTAATAGGAGCATTGCCAGCCGATCACAGGAAGTGATTATTCCCCTCTATTTGGCACTGGCTGCATTTGGAGCTTTGGGTCCAGTTTTGGGCTCCCCACTACAAAAAGGATGTGGAGAAGTTGGAGAGAGTCCAGCAGAGGGCAACAAAAATGATGAAGGGGCTGGAGCACAAGACTTACGAGGAGAGGCTGAGGGAAATAGGCTTGTTTAGTCTGCAGAAGAGAAGAATGAGGGGGGATTCGATAGCAGCCTTTAACTACCTGAAAGGGAGTTCCAGGGAGGATGGAGCTAGGCTGTTCTCAGTGGTGGCAGATGACAGAACAAGGAGCAATGGTCTCAAGTTGCAGTGGGGCAGGTCTAGGTTGGACATTAGGAAAACGTTTGTCACTAGGCGGGTGGCGAAGCCCTGGAATGGGTTACCTAGGGAGGTGATGGCATCTCCATCCTTAGAGGATTTTAAGCTGCAGCTTGACAAAGCCCTGGCTGGGATGATTTAGCTGAGGGTACTCCTGGTTTGGGCAGGGGATTGCACTAGATACCTCCTGAGGTCCCTTCCAATGCTAGTAATCTATGATTCTATGATCAACCCAAGGGGCCCTGGCTTCCAGCCTCCTGCTCTCACTCCCTAGATCCTCTCCCCTCCCAGAGCCGGGGAAAGAACCCAGATATCCTGGCTCCCAGTGTCCCCCCCACCCCCCAGGGCTCTAACTCACCACATCCCAGATCTCCTCCCCGAGCGAGAACCCTGGAGACCTCTGACCCCCCACTTCCACACAAGGGTGTGTATCTCTCCCCCTGCATATGGTACATGGGCCAGCGGGCAAAGACGTAGCTGCCTCTCTGGGCAGGGCAGACCCTGGCACTTACGTGGCGCCCCCTCAGCCATCTCGATAGCGGTGATGCCCAGGGACCAGATGTCGCTCTGCAGAGAGAAGGGATGGGTTGGGCGCGCAGAGCTTGCTGCACCACCCGGCTGCCAGCCCAGGGCCCACGAAGCAGGGGGCCAGAGGTGGGGGGACCCAGGGGGATCATCCTGTGGGTCTGTGTGGAACGTGGGGGGACTGAGGAAGATTGGGATTGGGGAGACTAGGGTGTGAGTAACGTAACTCAGGGGATCAAAGTGGGGGGGGGGCCTGGGAACACTGGGGACCAGAGAATCCAGAGGGGGAGGAACCAGGGGGATTGAGGCAGGGGAGCCCAGGGGAACTGAGATGTGATGAACCAGCTGGAGTGGCTGGGCCAGGAGCATGGAGCTGGAGCCAGGGCCAGGAAGAGAACCCAGGTGTTCTGGGATCCCGGGGGGCAGGGATCCCCTCCCTCTGCCCCTGCCGGGCATATCGGCCCCCAGCCCTACCCTGTAATCGTAGGTGGCGTCAGGATTCTCGTCGCAGGCGATCACCTCGGGGGCCATCCAGTAGGGGGTGCCGATGAAGGTGTTCCTGCGCCCCACCGTCCGGTCCAGCTGGGCGCTCACCCCAAAATCCACTGGGGAGGGAGGTGATGCTGCCGTCAGCACGTGGATCCCGTTCCCCGACCCCACCCAGAAAGGCAGTCGTATGGCCACCCTTCCGTCCCTAACCGTAAGCCCTCCCTCCAGGAGCTGGATGAGGTTCGTAGCTTCCCCCTCCCTGAGTGCTGGGATCAGGATCTTTGCAGACCCAGGCAGGGAGAAGTGGCCCATTATAAAGCCAGTCAAGAAAAGAACATATTTCCTGGGTGGCCGGTGGAACTCCCTGCCACAGGATGTGGCTGGTCCTCACAGGATTCAAGCTGAGGCTGACACGGACATAGCTCGCCAGAACAGCCAGAGAGCAGGGAAATAGAGGGGGCTCGAGCCCGGGCATGAGCGATGTCAAGCAGTCGGGGATCAGGAAGGAATTTCCCCTAGGAGAGGATGCTGCAAAGTTGCCCACTCAAGCGTGTGGCAGCTGCTGGAGACAGAAGTGAGCAGCAGTTGGGAATGGAACCCAGGAGTCCTGGGCGAGCTGCCCTTGATCAAGAAAGAGGCTCCTGGGAACGAGAGTGACTTGGTGCTGCTCCTCCACTTACCCAGCTTCACCTCGGCGTTCTCGGTCAGCAGCACATTCTGGCCTTTGATGTCCCGGTGGATCACCTTGTGGGCGTGGAGGTGAGCCAGGCCCTAGGAGAGCAGGGAAAGATCGGCTGCAATCGTCACAGGAACCCAGGAGTCCTGGCTTCCAGCCCCCCTGCTCTAATTCCCCAGTCCCGCTCCCCTCCCAGAGCCAGGAAAGAACCCATGAGTCCTGGCTCCCACGCCCTCACCGCTCTAACCCACCAGCTTCTACTTCCCTCCCAGAGCCAGGAGAGAACCCAGGCATCGTGGCTCCCAGCCAGTAACGCAGGGCTGGGTGCTGAGGTCACGGGGCAGGCAGCGTGGCCCGGCATACCCGCAGGATTTCCCGGCAGATGTAGGCGATGCAGTCCTCCTTCAGCGCATTGCCCTTGGTGTTCTTGACTAGGTCCGTGACAGAACCGGCCCCGCAGAACTCCATCACCAGCTGCGGGGGAAGCACAGAGTTACTGGGCCGGCCCCTCTGGTAGCCCACTGCCTGGGCCGGGGGCATGGGTGGGCAGGGGGCTGCTGAGCAGGGCAGCCCCTGGCTGGGGCCAGCGGAAAGGGAGTGCAGGGATGGCCTAGGATCTCAGAGCAGCACAGACACTGACCAGAATTGGGGCCCTGGCGTGCCAGGTGCTGCACAAACCCCCCTGCTGCCCCCCGGCTGAGATCAGGGCCCACAGGCGCCGCATGCTGGGTGAGTGGTTTGCGTGCCACTGCGTGGGTGTCCATCCTGTCTGCGTCCAGCCCTTCTCCATGTCCGTGTGTCCCAGCTGCATCTGTGCCTGGCCCCAGGTAGCCCCATGATAGCCCCCACACGTACCCACAGCTGATCATCGTTGCCGGGCAGGCTTTTCTTGACGAAGGCCCCATAGTAGGTGGCGATGTTGCGGTGGTGAGAGTATTTCTTCAGCATGTTTATCTCCTGCTTGATTTCCTCCTCCTCGTCCTGGAGGGTGGGAGGGACTAGGGTTACTGGCAACCCCTGCTCCTGCCAGTGCCCCCAATGCCCACCTGCAGACCCTTCTACCCCCAGTTCCTATGGGGAGGGACCCCAGGCTGCTCAGGGGCACAAGAGCCAACCCTAGCAGAGGCTGGGCAGGGACAGAGCAGCACAGGTGCGAGAGGGGAAGGCTGGGCATGGCCAGGGATCGAGAGCAGACGAGAGCAGAGCCAATGTGGGGGCTGGGCAGGTTCTGAGACGGACTCCAGCTGCGGCTGCTGAGAGATGGGGGCTCCTGCGTGCCCCAGATCCGAGGGGTGAGCGCGCTGATCTGCACAGGGCAGCCCTGAGGGCCACCAGCGAAGGCTGGGGCAGATGCCCTCTGGGGCTAGGGCTGTCCCCAGGGGGGCAGTGCAGTGCAGACGGGTGGCTCAACCTGGCAATCCTGGCAGCTGCTGCTTACCCACGGCACACCTGCCAGCTGGCACAGCTCTCCAGGAGGTGCCCCCAGAGCAAACGGAGCTGCAGGGAGAGACCTCTTCGCACCCCTGGGAAAGGGGGTAGCTGCGGCTAGGCAGCCATTGCTACTCCAGACAGACCAAGGTCCCAGAGCTGACGCAGAGATGCCCCTGCCCCCTTACCTCGGTAACGTCCATGACTTTGATGGCTGCCAGCTGCCCGGTCTTGACATGGCGGCCCTGGGGAGGGAAAGGCAGAAAAAGGGGGTCAGCCCAGGAGTGCTGGACACAGGGGATAGGATGGGCGCCTCCATCACCCCCTCCAGCGGCAGAGTGCTCACACCCCACAGTGTGTGGCTGGCCAGCGGAACTCACCGCCACTGGATCTTTGCAGAAATGGACAGCAGGAGTGTCTGGGGTTAGAAGACGCAAGGATTACAGTAACAGGCTTGAGGACAGAGCTGATCCATAACTAACAGGGGGCAATTCCCCCCACCCCAACGGGGCAGGAGAACATCTGTGATTCACAAGATGCCTGGACCCTCCCCACCATCCAAGACTGGCCCCCATTCTGCTGGGCGCTGTCCAGACTGCCCGCCCCCCACCTGAGATCAGGGCCCGTTGTGCTGGGCTCCAGGCATGTAACCCAGACATGTTCCCCACCCCACCTGCTGCGGGTGCCTGTGACAGGACTGGAGTGCACAGGGGCCGCACAGCCAATGGGGCAACCAGCCCCGCAGCCAGGGCCTGAATGCACGGTCCCAGCGCAGCCCTGCCCCACTTCCCGGCCCGAGGGCGAAGGGAATGTCCAAGCCAATGCCAGACACATACTACTCCTCCCTAGCCCCTCTTCTCTCCCAGAGCCAGGAGAGAACACAGGAGTCCTGACTCCCAGGCCCCCTGCTCTGACCCACCCGTTGCGCCAGCGCTGCACAGATCCTGGCTGTGCCAAAAGGGAAGAGGAAACGCTGAGAAAGGAAGGACGGCCCAAAGGTTATGGAATGAGCCTGGAACTGGGGCCAATCCCTGCTCTGCCACGGCCCCTGGTGACCCTGGCCAAGTCCCTCAGTGTCTGGGCTGCAGTCCCCACCTGCGCAATGGGGTAACAGCCCTGCTGGGGCGGGGAGGCTCCGTCTGGTACCCGGTGACGAGATCAGACACAGTGGGTTGGTGGTGAGTGGGAAGGGAGACACAGCAGCAGCCAGTTTCAAACAGATTGAAGGAGCCCCCCTGCCCCCCACCCGCTGTCAGCAGCCTGCAGCTCTCTGCCACAAGAGCCTGGATTCACTGAGGGCCCAGGCAGACTGCAGCAGGGGTGTGGGGGGGCTCGCCCTCTCCTAGTTACATTGTACACAGGAGCTTAACCATCCGTAGATCCCGGGGCGTTTCACAAAGGAAAGGCCTCTGTAGCCTCACATCCTAGATGGGGAAACTGAGGCACAGAGGGGGGCACAGGACTGGCCTCTTGCTTGGGAATAGAAGCCAGAAGGCCCACACCCATGATCTACCCCCTAAGCCAAATGCATATAAATGTTCAGAATTCAGTGGCATGCTGAACCATGGCTGGCCCACCATGGGGGCCCCGAGGCTGGGCTAGCTGGGCCCGGGTGGGGAACGCAGGCTGTGCGGAGGACACTTGGTGGGTGGCTAGGCACTAGTTGCAGGTGCTGCACTGACTCACTTCCAGGCCAGCCAGACTCCCCTGGGAATTGGGACCCTTCCTGCAGGCAAGGAGGTGGCTCTGGCGATACAGGCTGAGGGCTCAGGGTGTGTTCCAGTCTGGTGTGCAGGAGAGGAGGGGCCCCAGGCCCATCAAGCATGGGGCAGGGCACAGGCAGGGCAGTGGGAGAGTTGAGAGTGTTCCTAAAGGGACTGGTTTGGGAGGGGGGCCTGTGAACTGGCACTACTAGGCTCTCCCCAGCTCTGGGCAGGGAGCTGGAGGTGGGAGCGAGGACTCTTGGGTTCTCTCCCAAGCTTGGGGAGGGGAAGGGGGCTGGTGGTGAGAGCCGGGGGACCAGTGGGTTCTAGCACTCATCTGCTGCAAGATCAATCAATCATGGCCCAGGAGCTGCCTGCCTTGGACCCAGTGACCTCATGCCAGCCTGCTGGGGAGGGAGTCCCACCGCCTAGCTCCCAGGCAGGCTGGGGGCCTGTGGGGCTCACGCTGCAGGGACTGGAGCTCCTTGACCCTGCATTGCAGGACCCGCAGTCCTCTGCCACGCGCCCGCCTTGTGTAGCATGCCACGCGCCAGGGGTGTGGGCGGCCATTGCCTAGCAATGCCTCCTGCTGCCTCCAAAGCGGATTGATGCGGGGGGCGGGGGGTACTGGGACAATGCAGCCTTTGCCGAGGCGGCCCCCTGCCTCCACAGTAGCCGCGTGCAGGGAGGCACGGATCATTAGCCACCGGTGGTGCTGGACTTCTTTTGCTGGGGGAACGCTGTGTCTCCTCGTTCCAGCCAAGATCCCTGGCGGGGGTGTGCGCGTGCGCCCCACAAACTGCAGCAGGAGAACGAGCGTCTGGGTGCTCCCAACATGGGGCCTTAGGGGTGATGCCATCCCTGGCTGCAGAAAGGGGGCACTGGGGGCAGAAGGGGACCCTGCTCCTGTTTGCAGCAGGGGGGGAGCCAAGCCGGGAGCCCCGTGGCCCATTGGGGATGAGGAAGCCAGTGAGGGGGCAGAAAAGAGCTACAGAAATGCTGGAGGGAAATGGCCCAGGGAAATGGGGAGTTCTCCAAGTCACACTGGATTGCCCAGAGGGCGCTAGATGCCCTCCCAATGCCTTAGTGGTTACACAGACCCATCCCCCGGGCCTCGTGCCTGCCCCACTCTTTAATCAGGCCATCCCATGGCACCCCCACCAAGAAAATCCAACTGCTTTTGATTAGCACGGTGCGTAACTGGCTTGACCTGCTAATGAGGGGAATTTGTAGTGCTGGGAGAGAGCTGGGATTCAATGGGCTGTCACAGACCTGGGCTCAGGCTGGAGCCCCGCAAGGTTTTAACCGTTTGAACCACACCGCTCCCAGCCAGGCAACCCGTAGAAAGGGGGTCCCGGCAGCAGGGGAACGAGCGATCCTGGGGAAGGGCAGCTTGCTACAGGGATACCCGCACCTACTCCAGGGTAGCCATAGGGCACGGGAGGAAGGCTAGGCTAGTGGCCGGGAGCCCCAAGCTGTGGCCGTGGGTGATGCCGGTCAAGGCACCCAGGGCCAGATTTCCCAGGGTATCCAGGCCCCTGAAGCTGCAGCCAGACACTAAGCGTGGGCTCCCCAAGTGCCTGACTTCCACTGACTGGCCTTGGAGTCTATAAACGCCCCGTGTGTCCCCTTCCCGGACGGGCCATGGGGGAGACGGATGCACACACTGCCCTCAGCAGGCTCCAAAGACTAGTGCTCAGGGCACCACGTGTGGGGCAGGGAAGGAACTGGCCCAAGCTCGGGATGGCAGGGACCTGGAGTGGGTCCCCTTCCTGTGCAGCACAGGACGCAGGGCGCCCGCTGGATCTGCCTCTGGGCTCCTTGCTCTCCTGGGGCACACGCCTGCTGAGTCTCTTCAGTGCTGAAAAGTGAAACCCTCCCGGCCAGGCCAGAAAGGGTGGTGCCAGGGCCTGCTTGGCCTTCAACTCTGCACCTTCGTGAAGGCCCCCCGCAGGCTCGCCCTGTGCCTGTTTCCGTCCATACCCGGGGATAACACCTCTTCCCAGGCATGCGGTGTCTAAGAACTGCGAAGTATGGCACCTGATCAGCTGCCAAAGCAAGGGGAGTTTGAGGCACGCTGCAGGCGGGCACAGTCCATTTGGTGCTGTTACACCAGCTGTGTGAGGAGGTGCCCGTCACCCCCACTGCCAGCTCAGGGACCCGTGCTCGGCTTCATTTCACTTCTCCAAGCCCATGGCTCTGCCCGTTTTGAGCAGCTTCCAGCCCCCCCAGCAGCCATGGCTCCCCCCGCGCCCGAACCATGCATTGGATCAAAGAAACAAACGTGCGTTGCCATCACAGTGAGATCAGCCGCCAGGGGAGAGAAGGCAGAGAAGTGGCGGGCTGTGATGGGCGAGTCTGGCTTGGGGTGGGGTCAAACAGTCCCCTGGATTTGGCTCCGGCTGGGAGCAGAGTGGGTTATTTTTACCCAGCACTGAGAACGGCCCAAATTCCAGTCACAGGGGGTGGGGGGGATGAGAGAGAAAACAGAGCAGGGGTTTCCATAGGAACGCAGCAGAGAGGGGCATTTCCATAGCTGCACAGCCACAAAATAGAGCAGGAAGGAAAGCAATGCTCACCCAAACCAACCAGTGGGCACTTCAGACTGTCACTGGGGGCCTGATCTCAGGGAGAGGCAGCTTGGGCAGTGCCTGGCCCAGTGGGGGCCCCGACCTCGGCTGGGGGGCAGTGTCTGGGCCATGCTCACTCAGCTAATATCAAAGGACTTTTTTTTTTTAAATAACCTTTGATTTTTTTCACTCACTGTCACAGCTTTCCAGGGTCTGACTGCTGGGTTTGAGCACACACTCCTATACAACCCCCCACGTGCTGAGCCCAATTATCGCGAGCCATGCGCTCAAAAGCCACAAGAGTCACTTGGTAAAAAATCTCTGCAAAAGCCCAAACACTTCCACTTCTTTTCATTTGCCTCCTGCTCTCTGAGGTGCTGGGGGTGCCCTTTCCTCTGCAGCCCCAGGGCTAGAAACGGACCCATCTGTTTGAATGAAAGGTGGAGAGTCTCTCCCGGTCCTCTGACGCCGAGGAGGTGATACTGTAAGAAATTAAAACACCAAAATCTCTCCCCCCACCCACTCCACAATGGGTGCCAGAGACCAGAGGGGCCCTGCGCCATGTGGATGCGGTGCCAGGGTGACAAGCGGAGTGCAAGCGAGGGTCTCAGGCAGCCTGGCCACGATCGCAGGGGAGGGGCTGGGCCCACATGGGCTAAGTGGTACAAAACCAGATGCAGACGTTTAGTCTAGCACCAGTGAGTAGCACAGGCTGGGGTAACCGAGTGATGTTCTCCAGTGCCCTGCAGGGGTTGGATGAGATCTCCCAGAGATGCTGGACCCCGGGCAGGCTCCTTGCGAATGTCACCAGTTAGAAGCAAAGATAGGCGAGTGGGGTGCTAATAGGTATTGTGCCAGCTGGAGGCTGGGAGACCCTCCAGAGAGATTCCACGCCAGCCAGGGCATGGGGTGTCTCGAGGCAGGCTACAAAAGGAGGGCAGAGGCGCTTTTCATCCTGTACCCAGAACTGGAGCAACAGGGGAAGCATCGCAGTCCAGCAGGGACCCTCTGCTGGGAAACCAGCACAGATGGGAACTGACCTAAAATAATGGATTCATTTCATTTCGGTTCACCTTGAAGCTGGATCTCATCAGCCTGTAATTAGCCCTGCCGGCTCCTCTCAGGGGAAAGGCAGGCTACCCAAGGCAACAGTCTAGCACCTTGCCCACAGATCATACTACAAGCAACAGCGCTAAACAGGAGTGGGGTCTAGTGGTCAGAGCAACAGGCAGGACTCCTGGGTTCTCTGCCCAGCTCTGGGAGGGGAGTGAGGTCTGGTGGTTAAAGCAGCAGGGGGAAGGAGCTGGAGACAGAACCAATGCCAAATCTCTTCTCCTACTCGAGTCCATTTCTATTCAAGTCACAGGTGTTCTAATAAATGACTGATCAACAGCGCACGTGGCTTCATTCACTCAGCACCTATTAACCCTTGAGAAGCTCTTATAAAGGGAACCTTACGTAAAGCTGGCCCAGTTCGCTAAACCAGCTGCTTCCCCAGGCCTGCATTCAGGGTACATCTGCACTGCAGAGCTGGCTCGTGTCTTATCACCAGGGTTGGCCTAGTTGGCCAAGTCACAGCACCTTGCGGAAGCTATGGAGGGAACGGTGGTAGGTCAGCACACTCGGAGATGGCTGGATGGCATATGGCTGGTCACGGGGAGGCCAGTAGCCGTGTGCACAAAGTCAGGGATGCGTCAAGAGGACTCCTGAAAACCCTGCTACAATGTCACTGCTATTCAGACATGCCAGAGGGACCAGGCTTACTTACCGGCAGACCAGATGCACGGCCGCCTGCAACCCCAGTGCACAGTGGGTGGGTTGCTAGCTTGAGTGAAAGCAGCACTCGGACTTTAGCCCCCCAGCCAGGCCAGCTCACCTAGGCTGAAATTGCTAACTCAGGGGAGAGGTGTGTGTGTGGAGGGGAGGGGTGCTAGCTGTACCACAGCAGGCAGAGGCCAGGCTGACCCTAAAGGAGAAGGACAAGCCCCTTGGCCCAATATTGCTAAAGCCAAGTCAGGGGCCTCGAAATCAAGAGATTTTAAAACCTAATGAATGCTGGGCTCCTGGGTTCTGGTTTCCCAGCCTTTCAGGTGCATTCGTTTCCCATTTCCAAGCTTTTCTTGGCCACCACAACAGCTGGAAACTTCCAAGTTAAAGAGAAACGGCAGCGGGATCCTCCAGTAATAGCAGGTCTCCAGCAGTGGAGGCTTTAGGGACACACTAAGATGGGTGAGGTGGCAACATGGCTTTCCTGCTCTCGGTCTCCCTTGTGCCAGGCTCTGCGGCAGGCTGACACATGAAGTGCTGCTTTCCAAGACAGACTGTCAGAAAATGGAGATCCCCCACGCTAAGCCTCACACACTTGGCGGACGTTTCAGTTTGGAATGGGCGCCCCCACAGTTCAGGTGCTGCACGGTCCTGCTCATCTCCACAGGCCAGGCTGTCTGGACTACACCTCCCAGCATGCACCATGGTCTCCCCTCCTGCAGAGCCATCACTGTGCCTCCTGGGAGATGTATACCAACCAAGCTGCCTGGCCCATAGAGTACAGCAGCATGAGGCACCCAAACTACAACTCCCACGAGACACTGGAGCAGCATTTCCTAGCCGAGGCTCCTGGTTTTGGCAAAATGTTTCCCATAGGAAGCAGATATGTTTTGTTCGGTAAAAAACCCAACTTTCCATTGAGACAGGAAACGTTCCCCAAGCCCCACGCCTAGGTGCTTGTCAAGCCTGGCACTCCGAGCACCGGCTATTTACACATCACTCCCCAGAGAAATGACACATGCTTGGGTGTGTGCCGCCGTGTCTCACAATCACTGCTCAGGACAGAAGGGTGGTGAATGATTATGCAGTTTTGTCAGGAGTCTCATGATAATTATTGTTTTCCTTAAAGCCCCAGCTCCTGGAGTCAGGTGGATCTGGGATGATTTGCAACTCGATTCTTAAAGAAAAAACTAGGTTTCTAGCCCTCATGGCTCTGGAGAAAGCTTCAAATTGAAACCCCAGTGCACCCTAAAGGTTCAAAAAGCAGAAGGCAAATAAAAAGAACCCCAAATCTGTTGCTATGTTTTGGGCTTTTTGTGTGTTTTTTAAAAAAAAAAAACAAACAGAACTTGGTGATTTTAAAGCCAAATCTCAAATCTTTTGTGAGCCTGACTCATTTAGGGCTGGCAATACTGGTTACACACCAGCATAGGACTTGGGAGACTTGGGTTTCAGTCCCTGCTCCACCAGACTTCCTGTGTGACCCAGGTGAGTCATTCAGCGGCTCTATGCCTCAGTTTCCCCATCTGCACAATGGGATTAATTGCTCTGCCCTGCCTCACAAGGGGTTTGTAATATTGAAGACAGAGATGCTCGGATACTGCAGCCATAGAAGTGGCCACGATAACGAAGAGGGCGGCAGAATGCGACAGGAACAAAAGACCAGGAAGTAAATCGTCTCTATGCTGCTATTCCCTCATACCATGCCCAGACAGCTGGGTCTGCGTTCCCAGAGAGAAGACTTCTCTGCCAGCAGCCGCAGGGTCCAACTCTTCCACCTGCCACAGCATGAGCCTCGCTGCTAGGCTCTTGCTCCATCCCCCTCCCGTTCCCAGGGAACGTAAATCCACCCTCGATCGACTGTGCAAACAGTCCGCAGGGCCACAGAGACTCGGAGGGCAATTCAATGCCCTCATGAGCAGAGCGGTGGGGTTGGAGCCACAGAACCATTGGGTGCAGAACTGCATCTGAACAGCGTGTCTGGCAGTGTCACACTGGCTGGCACCACTCACCACATGCCAGCTTGCATGCATGAGGCCTTGCTCTTCTTTATTACAGGAGTGCGTGCAGAGCTGAGATCAGGGCCCCGTCCAGCGGGTGCTGTACAAACCCGACTGAGCTGGGGGTCCCTTACAGCACTGGGATCTCAGTCCAGGGCTGTGCAGCAGCCAGCTCATCGGCGGTCCCGATCTCAGCCTGGGTCTGTCTCACCAAGGCCCTGATCTTGGTGGGCCCCCAGATGCGACTGCAATACAAATCAGTAAGAACAACATGTCGCGGCCTGCATCCCTCAATGACCTGGAAGGTGGCTCCCTGTAAATAGCACACGCTGCACCTGGCCTCTCAGCTGCTCACACCGGCGGGACAGCAAAGGGGCTTCCCCGAGCGTCTTTGGGACCGGCCTGACCCAGACCACACTGGCGTAGACAGTCAGGACTCCTGCCAGCTGAGACCCCTGCTCACAGCTCCCTTGCTCTCTCCTCCTTATGGCCTCCAGCTTTGCTAGAGCCGAGGATGGATCTCTGCAGCGGCTGCGCTCAGTGTTAGAGCATGGCTCGCTGGCCCACACGACGAGGCTAGGGCAGTGCCAGGCCTGTGGAGGTGGGGGAATGCTGGGGAGCCAGGTAAACAGTGACTCAGATCATCAGTTCCATGGGGTAGGGAGCGAATCTGGTCTGCTTGTGCTGCGCCAAGCACAGTGGGGTCCTGGGCCACGAAGGGGGCTCCGAGGTGCTGCCTCAATATACCTAATAAAAAATGCTCCGGCCTAGCTCAGTGGCTCGGGGTCCGTGACAGGGCTCCTAGGCGCTACGATAACACAGATAATCACTGTTAGAACCACAGGAGCGCAGAGTGAGCAGGGCTGGCCCAGGGCTCTGTTTTCACCGCCATGGGATGCCGCAAAGCTCCGTGGACATGTGCTGGTATTGCCACCACCTGTGTGTGTGGGGCTGGGGCTCAGAACTCCTGGGTTCCAGGCCTGGTTCTGCCACAGACTCCCCAGGTGACCCCGGGGGAGTTACTGCACCTGCGTGTGTACTGCTGTACAGAGTAACAACCCTTTGCCTGCCTAGAGTGCCAGCGCTGTGGGACAGGGACCGGATCTCACCAGGGGCTGTGCAGCACCCTGCACAATCGGGTCCCTGCACTCTCAGTTGTGTCTGTGTGTGTCACGGGCAGGAGGGGGGTGTGCGAGAGGCTTCCAAAATGGCTGGGGGGCCCTGACCTCAGTCGGGGGGAGGAACTGCACAAGACAGCTCTCTCACCCTCCCCAGATCTCAGCCAGGGCCCACACTCAGGAAGCAGCAGGGGAGCCTGTCATGGCAATGAATGATCACACACACACACACACCCCTAACCCCCACCTGGTGCCACGCCTCCAGACGTTCAGGGGCATCATGGTGTGCTGGCCCTTGCGTTGAGGACTGCCCCTGCCATTGGGTGGCTTTGGGCAGTGCTCGGAACCGGGGCAAACGCATGGCGAAATGGGACCAGGAGGCATGGCCGTGAACTCACCTTGTAGACCTGTCCGTATGTCCCGTTCCCAACCACCTCCACCAGTTCGAATATGCCGGCAGGATCCTGGGGAAGGGAAAGAGAGAATGTCAGGGGTGACTATCCCATAGGCCGTCCTGCTCCACTAGCCCCCCCTCGGACCCTCCCTATGCCAGCCTGCCTGTCCTCCACTGCTTCAACCCCAGCCTGCCCCCAGACCTCCTCCCCCGATCCCAACACCAGTGCACCCCCATTGCTGGCCCATGTTGCAGCTTCCCAGCCACCCTTGGTTGTCCCTATCTTCTCCCTGCCCTCAAATCCTCCCCCCATGGGCTCAATCTTGGTTGCCATGCCCCACGCGGGTCCATTCCAGCCAGATCCCAGATGAGCCCTCTTGCACAGCTTCACACAGCAGGGCCATCTGCTTCCTCCTTGCCGAGGCCTCTCCACCCCCCATGGCAGTCACCAGGTACCAGGCTAGAGGGGGCCTTTAGCTCATGGCTCGCTGCCCCGGGATGGAGCTGGCGAGAGATCTGCAGCAGCTGAGGGAAGGGGCCAAGACTCCAGGTGAGCCAGGGAGCCGAGGCCAGCCTCAGATGCAGCTTTCTTAGCACATCTTGACACAAAACGAGGGGGGAGGGGAAGCCAGCAGCACAGGTGACAGCAAAGACAGGTGACAGCAAAGACAGCAAAGCTGGTCCCGCCCATCCCACCTGCTGGTTTGCCCACAAACCTGACCAAAACCACAGGCACCTACACACAGCATCTCCTCCCTTTCCCTACAGGATGGTGGGAAGCTGCAATCAGAGAGTTCACGCAGTTTTTCATCTGTGCCCTGCTTTCCCCTCTCTGTAGGGGGAGGCTAACCTTCCATTCTTCCCCCCCTTTGCTTGGCTTGCCTAGTTAAGAGTGTAGGGTCTTGGGGCAGGGACTCTCTTGCTTGGAGTATCTGCAGCATCCAGCACAATGGGGGCCCCAATCTCAGTCAGGGAACAAGGTCTGTGCAGCGCCCAGCCCGGGGGTGGGGGTGTAGGGGCACGATCTCATTCAGAGGTGGGCGTGTGTCTGTACAGCAACCTCCTGCCTAGCCCTGGCTAGAGATCCTCCTCCAGCAATACCCATGTCCAGCCCACAGCTGGCAAGCGAGCCAGAGCCTAGCTTTTCCAGGGAGACGCTTGGCCTCTATTCACAGAAGCTGAGCTCAGGAGACTCCACCTTCACCCTGGGTCAGCTCTTCCCAGTTTAACTCCTGCCCCTCCTTTCTAGGCAGAAGGGATCTCACCTCAACGCCCAGCCACTGGCTCTCAGCTGCCTCTCTCGGCCTCCAGGGAGGACTGGGAAACCCCAGAAGTCCAAGCGCCTCCTCCCGGTCTAGGCTCATTTGATTGCCTGGCCTGGCGATCTGCTGCAGCCCAGACTGAAGAATGCCACCCCACCAGCCACCCTGTACTGAGCCCCATCACGTGTGCCGGGCAGAGTTCTCGGTTCCCGCAGGGCTCCAACGTGGCCTGGAAGCCACACAAGCTGGCAAATGCCCTGCTCCAAATGCAGCGTGGGAGTCAGGAGCCCAGGAGCCCAGAGAGCCAGGTGCCAGGAAACGTAGACGGCCAGAGCCACACTGGGGAAGGGTCCTAACCTCAGTTCCTCTCCTCACTGGGGTCTGCTGGCTGCAACCCACAGGCACAATCAGGGCTAGCTCTCGGGATGGCCAGGGCTGCGGCAGAACCTGTACCAATCTCCCACAACCTGTGGCATTTGCAAACAGGCTGGTGGAGCAGAGAGAGGCACGTCCAGAAACCCCAACATCTGCCAGTCCTTCCCAGAGATTGCCAATTGGATCTACTCAGTCAGAGGAGGGAGCTGGGAGCCAGAACTCCTGGGTTCTATTTCTGGCTCTGCCACAGACTCTGAGCTAGTCACTTCCCTTTTCTCTGCCTCAGTTTCCCAGCCACAGGAAGATAGCATCCCAACCACTGCCTATTTAGACCATCAGTTTCCTTTAGGCAGGGCTGTCCTTGTATGTGAGCACAATGAGGACTTGAGGTCCCTGCTGTGCCCAGGCATCATGGGGATCCTCACATCTCAGTCAGACCCCACGGGCACTCCAGACAGAATATTCACATCCACAACCTCTCCCTTGCTACCCAGCTGCAGCCTTCGCTGGAGTTTAGCAACCCCCTGCTTTTAGGACAGGAAGTGAGGATGGCTGCTGGGTCCAGAGGAAGGGGATTCCAGCCGTCAGCGTTGGAACAGAGCCCAGACTTCAGGGTTCAAAAGCTGGTAGCATGGGCAAAATGGCAGGAGGTTTTAAAGACCGTAGCTGCTCAGGGCTTTGGCTGGTCTTGCTTTGGAAAGACTGCACGGCCAGCAGCAGGGCCCACTGACCTTGGGCCACAGCACTGCTCCCAGACCGACAGAGGAACCGCAGCATGGCTTCCCCCATCCAAGCACTGAGCTGGGCCCTCACTCCTGTAAAATCAACCATGGCCATTCTCCACTACCCTGGAAATTCAGAGCCTGGGCCTTTGCATGAGCTCCAGCTGCTGCAGCAGTTCTGGGCTGCAACCAGGAGTTACTCCTGGCCCGCCTGGAGCGCTCTGACGGCCTGTTCGCAGGTTGTGCGGCTAGAGCTGCAGCCCCCGATTCCCAGGTAGCGCCAGGCAGGATCCTTGCAGCGTATCAGACCAAAGAGCTATTAATACCATCCCAGGGGCCTGATTGCCAGAACATGCCAAGTGCTAACCTATATTGGAGGGGGAGGGACAAGCCTGTGAGAGCTGGGTGTCACTCCAGAGAAACTGCAAAACCCAGCTCCCAGGGCAGCCTCTGCACAGCCTTGCCTGGGCAGGAGCTGCAGCCAGAGGAAGGTTCAGAGACACGTCCGGGACCAGACAGCCAGGTTAACAGTGCTGAGCAGGGGCCCTGGCTCCCCACCTCCCATGTGGATGTGACTTGTATCATGGCAGTACCTACAAAGCCCAGCCCGAGACAGAGGACCCTGCCACACCAGGCACTATGCAGACCCCTCCTGGATGGAGATCAGGACCCTCAGAGCATCTAGCGCAGCGCAGACCCCTCTCATATGGAGATCAGGCCCCAAAGTGTCCAGTGGCGCGCAGATCCCTCCCTCCCTGACTCAGATCGGGCCCCCATTGCACCGGGCACTGCAGACCCCCCAGTTCAAGATCAGAGCCCTCCATTGTTTCACGTGCCGCACAGACCTGACCCCGACTAAGTTTTGCCCCATTGTGCTCTGTTCTCCACTGCCTCAAACACTAACCCTTCAGTTCCCTCTCCCACTCCCCCAGCCATCGGCAGCCCACCCCCACTCATCCTAGCATCTCTCCAGATGCCTCCGATCGATCGGCCAGACGCCAGCCTCTATTGCCCCATCTGCCCTCTCCCACTGCTCCTGTAAGCACGCACTGAACCCTTGCATCCTCCTCCTCCTCAAATGCCCCTTTGCCATGCTGCTTCCAACCCTTGACCATGCTTAGCCGCTGGTGCGCGGCATCCCGCGCGGCACACTCTCACTGGCTCCTTGTTCTCCGGGCTGCCTGGCCGTATCCACCCATCGGCTCATCTTAGACTGTGGGGGAGGACGGTGTACACAACAGAGGGCTTTACCTCCATGCGGTTGGAGAAGCATGTTTGGGGCTGGTAGTGGGAGTGGGGCGTTCATCCCCCTGCCAGGCCCTAGGATCTGTAGGCTATGCAGAGCCCAGGCCATTGGGTGCCTTGAAGGACACAGCCTTGGTTATCTGATTCCCAAAACACAGGAAGCACCTTGGGCCGTGCCGGCCGGACAGCAAGGCCATACGAGAGACAATCCCCGCATACAGCGCCTCTGGGCTGCAGGGGCAGCCCCCCGGAACACTCGCTGTCTCCTCCGACTACCGCAGCGGGGCCCAGCTGCTAACGGTAAGTGGAACAGCACTCAAAGAGCACACAGGAGTCCTGTGCCCAGCTCTGGGCTGGGCATTTTACAAAGGATGTAGGGAAGTCAGAGAGGAAGCAGACAGGAGCTACAGAAGTGATGCCAGGGCTGAAAAAGATGCTGTCTGGTGAGAGACCGAAGCTAAAACAGACTGAGTCCCTGACCAAAGAGTTCAAGAGGTGACTTGTTCTCCCTTGATGGGGAGAAAACCCCAGGTACTGAAGGGCTCTTTGATCTAGCAGAGAAAGGCCAGATGAGGCCCAGTGGTTGGGAGTTACAGCCCAACACAACACGCTCTATGGGAAACATGGCCGCAGTTTTTCACAGGACAGGGGATTCACCACCAGACCAATCTCCCCAGGGCAGGGGTGGATTCTCCATCGTTTCCTCTTTCGACACAGCCTGGAATCTTTCTGGGAGACGCTCTAGTCCAGCCCAAGGAGTGAGCTCAATACAGGGGTGAGAGCCTCTGGCCTAGGTTACATAGACCAGACTGGATGGTCTGATGAGTGTCACGGTGGAGGAATCATTGCCCGGGTACAAGGAACGACTCCAGAAGACTAACAGAACATGGCTCTCTTGCTGTGCGACTCACTCTTCTCTTCTTAATTGATTTACTCAAGATCCTCATTAAACTAATTTCTCACAAGGGCATAGGAAGGCAACTGAAGGTTTTAAATACTCAGCAGGGCAGGGAGCAAACCAGAGAGTCAACCTAAAAAGACAGAAGCTGAGGGGAACCTAGGCGCACTCTGTCATGCTGCAGGAGTGGCTGCTAGGAACCAACACGGTTTGCTGTGGGTTTGGACAGCGTCAGGGCAATGGGCCCAGGGCCATGGCCACACACACAATAAGTAACATCCATGGGTGAAAAGGGAACACAACGCTGACAGACCCGGGGGAGTTCTCGGATGGCTAGTCCTCAGCAGGTCAGGCTAGCCAATCAACATGGGGCACTCCAGCCGGAGGCTCCATGAACCTGGCAAGCAGCAGTCTCAGTTCAGTGTCCTGGTGGTGCACTGCAACCCTAGAGAGCCAGGATGCCCCGTGGGTCTGAGGCAGGGCTGGGGGTTCAGGACTCCTGGCCCTGCCTGACCTCAGGCGAGGCACTGCAGCTCTGGCCTTCGTGCCCTGTACAAGGGGAAAGAACAATGCTCTGTCTCTTCTTTATTTAGACAGTAAGTTCTTCAGGGCAAAGGCAGGCCCTTCCGATGTGCATGGGGGGCACCTGGAGCAACAGGGTCCCCCCGATCTCAGCCGGAGGGGCCCTGTGAGGCACCCAGCATGACAGGGTCCTCCCACTCTCAGTCAGGTCCATGGGGCTGATGAGCGCCCCCCTTCCCCTCTTCGATCTCAGCCCAGGCCTCTGAGCATCACCGGGGCACAGCTCATTAAGGAGGAGGCTGTCTGCGAGGCAGGGGAAGCATGAAAGAAACGATGGTGAGGATAGTCTGAGGCAGTTGCACAGATTGAGACAGAATCTATTGCTTAACATCACCCCCCTCCTTATCCCCCCCTCAGTCTGGGGCTCTATGCAGCGCCTGGCACAATGGGGCCTATTTATGTCAACTTTTCAGACAGCCTCTCCCTCTGTCTGAGCCACCCGCATCCAGCCCCTCTGCTCTCACAGCATGGAAACATCTGAGCCAACTCCATTTCACGGCAGGGCAGGGCAGGGCGCAGCACTAAGGTGCAATGATCTAGTGACAGCCACGGATAGATACCAGGAGTCCTGGCTCCCAGGTCCCTCCCCCTTCTGCTCTAAACCACTAGATCCCACTTCCCTCACAGAGCTGAGGAGAGAGCCCAGGTGTACCAGCTCCCAGTCCCCCCACCCCTCTAACCCATATCCATGGCTCACTAGTGATTGGTTACACCCCAGGTCAGAGGCCTCATCCTGCAGCTGCTGGGGCGGACCCAGGTTCAACCCTTGCTCCACCACAGCCCCCATGTGGGACCCAAGGGGAGTCCCCCAGCCTCTGGGTCCTCACTTCCCCACCCGTCCAATGGGGGCACAGCCCAGCCCAGTCCCACCCCCAGGAATGGCACAGTCCACTGAAGACAGCGCAGTGCTCTGCCAGGACCCAGCGTTCACTAATGCTCCCTCTCTGGGGCTGGCCGGCAGCTGCTCCCGTGGCATCTCGGAGCGCCACTGTCTCCAGCGAGCGGTGGAAGGGGCAGCACAAAGGGCCCTCTGAGCAGCTAATCCCCGGGCACACAAAGGAATTAACAGAGCAGCCAGGCCGGGATCAGTCACAAGGGGTCCGGGCCGGAAGCCAGCTAACAGGGCCGTCTCTGGGCTGGATGCCAGGGTCCCTGACCGCAGCCCGGGGTGGCATGAGCCCCTGGGCACACCAGCATGGCACGATCTGCATCAGGGCAGCTCACACCCACCCAGCCAGCCAGCACCACCACAGCAGACATACTCCAGGCTGAGCCGCCTCAGCAGCAATGCCTTCTGGGGCAAGTGTCCCAGAATGCCCAGCACTGCATCAGGTTGCCCTGTGGGGAAGATGATGGGTGGCCTGGGGGATTGTGGGAATTCTCAGCACAGACTGGAAAGTCCCCAGGTTCCCAGCAGGCTCTCCTGCAATTCCCCAGCATGCTGGAGCATGGAGACGCAGCCACCAGGCTTCCTTTCCCTGGCTCTGCCGCTGGGAGACTCAGGCAAGTCCCTGCCCCTCTCCAGGTCCTACTACTTCTGTCCCTCCTGGCCTTCATCTAGATTGCAAGTTTGGGACAGGGATTGCCTCTCACTCAGTGTCTGCGCAGCACCCAGCACAACGGGGCCCCCATCTCTGTTGGGGTCTGGGACTGTGCAACACCTAGTGGGATGGGGGCCCTGATTTAGCTCAGGGGGTCTCTGCAGCACCAAGCATGAGGGCCCCAATCTCAGCTCGAGGGAAAGGTAGGGTCTGTGCAGTGCCCTGGACACCAGGGCCCCAATTTCAGATGGGGGGCAGTGCCATGCTAGGCACAACAGGGGCCCTGAGCCCAGTCAGTCGGTCCATGCCGCACCGTGCCAGGGACAAAAGGGGCTCTGATCTTGGCTGAGGTCCATGATCTCAACCAGGGCTTTGAGGCTCTCCTATAGAAGCAGCAGCTTTAGCAGACAGGGCTTCCATGCACAGCCCACCCAGAACAAGCAGCTGTGTAGGGCTGGGACCCTGTGTAGCCACCTGATTTAAAGTGGCCACAGTGGGCAGGGAACGGAGTGAGCATGGTGGAGGGGAGAGGAAACTGGAGGGATAGCTGGAACCCAAACCCTCTGGGCCGTGTTTATCTTGGAGAACGGGATTTGAAGCTGGGTTTTCTCTGTTCCTTCAGGACACCGTGTTCCTTCCCGGGACTGCCCTTCTTGCTGGGCCCAGCAAAATCCCTCCCCCCTCCCTGGCACTGCAGCCCAGGTCACACCTCCAGAGTCAACAGAACTTTGTACTCTGCATGCTGGCCAGGCTACCTGACCCACCCTCACTCCTCCCCTGCCTCGCCTCAAAGAGAGAAGAACTGCCTGCATTTATGCAGGGCGCTAGCAGCAGAGCTGGCAAAGGAAGGAATCCAAGTATCCAGACTCCCAGGCCCTCAGCTCTAACCCACTAGACTCCCTCCCCTCCCAGAACTGGGAGAGAATCAGGAGTCCTGGCTCCCAGCCCCTCTGCTCTAACTCACCAAGATGGGGGTGGTACCATGCCAGCCACTGCATGGAAACCCAGCAACTGAGGTCAGGTACCTCCATCATGCCAGGGACTGCACACAAGGCAGCCAAGACCACAGGCTACCCAGAGAAAGACAGTCTCTGCCCCAAAGATCTTCCCATCTAAGCACAAAGAATGGCTCCTCGTCCCTGTTGCAGAGAAACTGCCAACAAGGCTCCAGGAGACGCAGCGCCTGGCTCACCCTGGAACCCAGCTTCAGTGCTTTAAACAGACGGCCATCCTTGCTCCCCAAGCACAGCTGCCTGCGTGCTTCTGCCCCTGCATCATGCAGGGCATGCCAGACCCAGTCAACTTCCAAAGGGGGCACTAGGCTGTCCAAACCCCACAGGCAATAGCGCTCCCAGTGCCCTCATGGGGACAAGCTGCAACAAGGGTGGTTCACATGGGGACAAACTCCCCAGGCCAGGGGGAATCTCCCGCTCAGATTAAAGATGCCTTCATCCAGCCCAGGTGATGGGGCTCAGCGCAGGGGGAACTCTGGCCTGTTCTAACCGGAGGTCAGACTGGATGGTCTAATGGCCCCTCCACTGAAAACCCACCAGCAGACATTGCTGGACTAGTTCCTCACTACCATGCCCAGAGAATACCTGCTCCCCTGATTTGCCTACACAGCTGTGGGGGCAGATTATCCATTTCACACACTGGATCACAGCCGGGGCAGTGAGATTCAGCCGAGGACCCACGATTAACGCAGAAGGCTGGCTCCGAGCATGAGATGGACAGATGGGGGTGAGGGACAAGGGGCTTGGAACACAGACCACTGGGCAGGGAGGCAGGAGAGTTGGGTTCAAACCCTGGCTCTGCCACAGACTCCCTGTGAGTTCACTTTCCTTGAGATCCCCTCGCCTGTCTGTATCCAGCAGCTGTCTGCTGCCTTAGCACACTGGCTATACTGTATTGTGGACATGGGCTCTAGCATGTGTTTAAGTCCAACCCTCCTAGCATCCACACACACAGTGCACGGATTGTAAGCCATATTTTTGCTCTGTGTTTACACATCGCCTAGTATAATGCAGTCTTGGCCTCCAGATGCTACCATCACACAAACAGTAATAACAGGTCTGAAAGAGGGAGGAAAACCCTTCATGGCCAGCAGGGTTTGTTGGCCCCCATTATCATAACTCACTTTCAATAGAATCCGCAAAACCCATGGAAGCCTCAAGTATGAGATGATGAAAGGATGCAGCTATCATATGCATGAGCCAAAGGCCTGTTTCAGGGGGGTTCTTCAAAGCTCGGCTATGTTCTGGCTGCTCTGAAAACTGGGGAGCCATAAGCATCAGGTGAGAGCTGGAAAAGACATTAGCTTCCAGCAAGAAATTAAAGGAGCTGATCAAAACTCAGCTCCAGAGGTGACTTCAGCACCATGCATAGGTGCCTTCCTGGGGAGGAAATCCCAGCAGGACAGGGCTGTTTAATCTAGCCCAGAAAGGCAAAACGAGAACCAATGGCTGGCTGTTAACACCTGCCATGTTCCAATGAGAACTGAGGCACTGATGTTTAACAGTGCAGCTGATTCACTGTTGAACCAGTGATATCCAATCCAGCCTGGAGATTTCTGCGTTTCCAGCATTTCTGGGACATGCTTAAGTTTAGTCCAGCACAGGAGAGTGGGCTCAATACAGGGGGAAGTGTGTGGGATTCTCTGGCCTGGGTTATCCAAGAGGTCAGGCTAGATGAGCCGATGGTCCTATCTGGCCATGGAATCTATGACATTGGCTCCTAGCCCTATATAGATGAGTTTGACAAAACTCTCTCTCTAGTGCCCACCAAAGCAGTATCTGAGTGCCTCACACCCTTCAGTGTATTTTGCCTTCACAGCTCCCCTGGGAGGCAGGGCAGTTATCCCCATGGTACAGATGGGGAAACTGAGGCATGGAGAAGCCGAGTTTCTGGCCCAGCATCATACAAGGAGTCTGTGGCAGACCAGGAACTTGAGTTTGGCTCTGCCACATCCTAAGCTAATGCCCCACCCATTGGGCCATACTTCCTCTCGAATTGTGAATTAGCCTGTGGCACTTATTGCCACAAGTGCTGGATTCGACAGACAGACATCAGACATTTCTATGAGTAATGGGGATCCATGCGCTTGAGTGAGTAAGGGATTCAAAACACAGCCAAGAGTGTGGCTTGGGGAATGCACTCCCCGCTGACTGGGGGGGGGGGGGCCGTGCATCAGGGATGCAAGCAAGCCCTGGCTTGTCTGTTAAGAGGGCACAAGATTCTCCGCCTCCTTCCTTCGCAGAGCCACCCCCTGGCTCCCCAGTGACAGTGCAGAGCCCAGGCTACTGAAATGAGAGACACCGCAGAGCTGGAGACCCTGCGCAAGGCAGCGCATGGGGAATGTTATGAGGTGGAATGGCCCATTCTGGAACGCCGCAAATCCTTCCCTAGCCCCTGGCTTTCTCCCCAGACAACATATCTCCCATCAGCACAGATCTAGCCCAGAGCCTGCATCTCAGGCAGGTTCAAACATGACCCAGGCAACCCTACACTCTGCCAGCTGGCAATACGTCATTTGCTCTCAGTGGCACTTAAACGGCAGCCAGAATCTAGGGTTAGAGGAAGAGGCTGGGAGCCAGGACTCTTAGGTTCTCTCCCCAGATGTGGGAGGGGAGGGGGCTTAGGAGCTGGTTTTGTGGTTAAGGGACTGGATGAGACTCAGTGACCTGAGTTTATTTCCCAGCTCTGCCACAAACTCCCAGCGTGACCGCAGCCAGTGACTTCACCTCTGCACCTCAGTCCCCAGCTGTGAGATGGAGGCGACATACCCCGGCCTTCCTCCTCTCCTTTGAGCTCTTCGGGGTTAGGAGTGGCTCATGATTCATCTGTGCAACACAGGCCCTGATCGATCGGTGTCTGTACTGCACCTAGCCCGACGGACGGCCTCCTCCAATCTCAGTCTGAGCAATGCCACCACAAAACAGACAGCAACCTGCCTGGCAAGTCCCCGCCCGGTCCCAGTCCTCCCCCGCTGAATTAGTCTCCAGCTCCAAAGCCAGCTCCCTCCGTTGTCAGGCAGCTGGCAGCTCCCAGGCCTAGGTTACACAACTAGGAGGGACTGGCTGCTCCTAGCGCTGCTGCCCTGGGGAAAGAGCCTAACCCAGCCCACCCGTCCCCCAGATTTAGCCAGGGGGGACCAAAGCCCTGGTTATCACCCTGCCCACTTGCCCTGCACAGCCCAGGGCATGTCTTCCACAGCTGCTATGTCAGTGTTGTTCACTCCTGTCCTCACATGGGAAGCCTAGCTGTTGTGTTCCACTTTCAGCTGTGTCCCTCCAGCACACAGGGGGTTAGCAAGTGCAGAGATATGGGGGCAGTAAGATAGGAGAGCCCTGTTCTCTTTCAAACTACAACCTTGTGCCCTCCCCCTGTGGGTGATGTGTTGGAAACTGGTAGCTGACCGCCAAGCAGTACGGGGAAGCTTGACAGAACCCTCTGTCCTAGGCAGGCATTTTCGATCTTCTCCCTACATTTCGATAGAAGAATTCGCAGCTGCGCCCTTCATGTTCCACACAGCAAAGCCCATTGTGAGGGGATCTGAATGCCACCACCCGAGTAGGGTAGGTTTCTGCTGGAAGTCATCTATCATGGTAGCACCTTGGAGATCCCTGCCTGGACCAAGAGCCACGTTGTGCCAGCTCTTGCACAGGACCCAACCTGTTCACGACTGCAATCACCAGGAGACACGCAGACACCACCCCCAGACCAAGAGCGGGGTCCCCCGCTGCGCTAGGCCCCTACAAATACTGCAAGAGACAGCCCCTGCCCCAGGGATCTTTAATATTGTATGAAAATCAAGGGTCAAACTTTTTATACACCCCACAACTTCCTGCAAATCTGAGTGGTGCTGTGAACTCATGTGCCGGATCATACTGGGCCAAATCTGAGTGAGTGGCATTGCCACCTGGCGCAGAGAGTTGCAACACCTGTTTCTCTGTGTGTGTGCAATGCATGTGCACTTTTATCAGTGCCTGAACTGACAGCCCTCAAACCACAAAGTTCAGCAAACTGTGGATGCAACTTCTGAACCACAATATAAAAATCACTTCTTCCAGCTTTAATGAGCTCACAGTCCAGGGGCCGGATCCAAGATATGACACCTTCCAGGGCTTTGGCTTAGGCCTATATCACTGTGATGTACACAACTCAATCCATCGAGCCCTGCCCTACTGCAGTGTCTGTGCACCTCTCAGTCATTAATGCCTCCAGGGACACAGGACAAGGCTGTTTTCCCCATTGCACAGATGAGAAACTGAGGCACAGAGAAGCTAAGTGACTTGGCCAGGTGACCCAGGAAGTCTGTGGCACAGCCAGGAACTGGACACTAGCATGCTAAGTCCCGGCCTTAACCACGAATTCATCCTCCTACAGCAACCTTTCTCTACCTGGGACCACATACAGGGGGCATAACCAGAGAGGCCTTCTCTGGGCCCTCTGAGCCAAGGATAACAAGCCAAAAGACTCCTCATTGTCCAAGAGACCCCCAAGCCATGATGCCTCAGTGTCCTCCACACCGTTCCTGAGCCATGCAGACCCCCAAAAGACTAACGATCATAATCCATAATAACACTACCTTGCGCTTTCCATCTACAGATCTCATTGCACTTTACATCGGAGATCATTACCCCCCCATTGGATAGATGGGGAAACCAAGGGACAAAGTGGTGAAGGGACTCGCCCAAGGTCACACTCAGTGGCAGACCTGGGTCTCTCATGTCCCAGCCCCTGCTGGATCCACTAGAGTACACTGGCTCCCTTGGCCTTTAACCACAGTTTCGGTGCTCCTCTCCCATCACATGGGTCACATCACATTGCCATCGGAGACAGCACGGCAAGCTTGCGCTGTCCCTGGAGAGCCATCGGAGGGTATCAATAACCACCGTTCATTTCTGTCCATGAGATTCCCCCCTCCAGCCCTAGGGAAATCTCGCAAGTCAAGGCTGTTTCCCCCTTCAAGGGGCTATTCCTTCCCCTCCCATACAACAATGATGTCACCTTGTTTTTGGCAGAGAAACACCACTTAAATGTGTGAGGTGTTGCAGATTGTCTGCTTTTGCTAATTAGACAGCAGTCCTCGCTGCAGAGAGCTCTCTGCTCCGCTAAGAAAACCACACCCAGCCAGCCAGATGAGGGGAAGCCTGACAGGCCAGAGGAGGGCTTCAGAAAGGCCCTGATCCTCTTTTAACGAAATTGCAAAACAGTTTTGCTGAGCTCCGGAATCATCAATCAGGGTTCCCTTTAGCGCTTCAGGATTGGTTAACCCCAGTCACAGCTCGGAGCTGCTTTCCACCACAGCATACTACAGAGTGGTGAGCTAGCCATGACCTCTGGGCAAAGTTAGCCAGCATTTCCCTCCCTTGGTAGCAAATTACCAGGCAGCTTCCTGGCCACTGTGCAAGCCATTCACTTGCATTTCACGTGGGAAAAAAGGAATCGGGGCCGTAGAGCTACATAAAGACTTGTGCTGGATAGTGCATTCGGTCAGACAGCCTGTGTGATTTTGGGGTAATTCTCTGGCCTGTGCTACACAGGAGGCTGCACGATATGACCACAATGGTTCCTTCCAGCCCTGGAATCTATGAAAAACCCTGGGGGAGTCACTGTCTTTCTGGGCCTCAGTTCCCTTATCCGTACAATGGGGATAAGAACTCTGCCTTGTCCGCTGAGACTGTGAGCTCGCAGGGCAGAGACTGTTTTACCCTGTCTGTGTAGTGCCTGGCACAATGGGAGCCATCATGGGGGGCAGTGCTGTTCCTGGGGGAACTGCGTTCCCACCCCAATCTTTGGAAGGATTTCCCCACAAATCTCCATTGCGGCAGGGACCATTACTACAGATCTGTCCAGTGCCCCAGCTCAGAGCTCTCTGTTCTGCAAAACACCTTTCACAAACTGGGTTAGAGAAGGAAAGCTCTACAGGATTTAGTTCTCCTGCCTGGCCCAGGCTGCCATTGCGTGAGGCACTGTACAAACCCCATGCTTTTGGGGCACATGCCCCATGGCCAGAAGCACCCTGAGAGGAGTAGCCCATGGCCTCCCCCCCCCCCAACAACCAAATGCAAGCAGAATCCAGCGCAAGGCCAGCTCCAAAAAGGGCTATATTTGCTCAGCAGCTGAATTAGCGGCAGGTTGGGACACATCCACCCTAGGCAGAGAGCAGAGAAACACCCCACTCCATTCACACCAGAGAGGCAGGTCAGACAGCTGGAATCTCTACCACTGCCGTCATTTAACGCAAGCACCATCACCACAGGCTGGGCACACTGCCGCTGTGCAGCCCCCACAGCCCCTCCACTGACCCCAGTGCCAGCTTCCACTACCAACTCACCATCTAGGACCCAAGGAGCCAAAGGGCTGCCTATCTTGCTTCCCATAAGGGCCCGGCCCAGCAACAGACTGTGGGCCAACGCCAAACAGCCTCATTGCGAGGTCAGGTGCCTGGCCTGCATGCTTTAGGGCCCACTCAAATGCAGGGGGGTCCCTGGCCACTGGTACACAGCCTGAGCACAGGGTGAAAGGGCAGATCTGTCTACAGTGCCATGGAGCACAGGCAAGCAGGGGCCCTCAGATCTTCCAGTCTGATCTGCACAGCCCAGGCCAGAGAAACTCACCCAGCTACCCCTGTCCTGAGCCTAAAGACTTCAGCTACATCAAAGCAGCCCAGTGCCCAGAGCAAAGAGACCTCCCTGCCCGAGTGGAAGACAGCTAGGAACTGGCTGCCCAAGGTCACCCCGCAGGCCACTGGCAGGGCTGGGAATAGTGTCTTGAGTCCAGTGCCCTAGCCCGCAGAGCATAATGACTCTTTAGCAGCACCTTCTGCCAGCCATCCATCCAGGCTCACACCCCCGGTGGTGCCGTATGTACAGCCTGCGGAACCAGACGGGGGACCCCACATTCTCTCCCAGACCCACAGGCCAGCACACAGCCAAATTGCATTTAAACCTGTGACCTAGATTGGCCTCGTTACCAGCCCCCATAGCCTGCTGGCCACCTACACAGAAGATGCCGCTGCCGTTCTCCAGGGATTATTTGATGAAGCTCAGCCCAGACTACGGGGCTCCCTTCTCATCTCAGCTCTGCCACCAAGCTTCTGGGGGATTGGGCAAGTCCCCTGTCGATGTGCAGCTGTTTCCCTTCCCCGCTCATCTGCTTAGATGAGCTCTTTAAAACAGGGATGACTCTTACTCTGTACCCATGAAGTGCCTGGCACAGCTGAAAGACCCCTGATCTTGGCTGGAGGGGGACTGCAGGCAGCACTCCCCCAATCTCGACCCAAGGAGAGGGGCTTCGAGCAGTGCTCAGCACAGCCGAGGAGCCCCTGATCTCTGCCAGCACAATGAGAATACAAAAGCCTTTTTTAAACTGGATTTTTGGCAGCTCTAACAGCCTTTGCATCAGCAGGGAGTCAGATATGTTTTACAGGATGCTCGTCAGGAGCATGTGGACAGTTGTACATTAAAAGCCCTTATTAGCTCAGTCTCTTATTTTCCTTAGCATCTGCGAGCTGGAGCCAGCGGTGCCTAAGATGCTAGTTCAAGGACAGAAGGAACCAGAGCATGAACATGTAAAGCACACAAGAAAAAAGAAATCAAATTCAAAGACACACATTGCAGTCAACAAGTTCTACCTAGCAACCAGCACAGCGCTGAATACCTCAGGCACACAGCCGCGAGTTGAGTGCTGACGCCGAGCGAAAGACGCACTCAAAGTGACACGGAGCCAGCAGCTGCACCACTGCCTTTGTGTCAGCGACTCAGCATCAGCTTACGTTTGGGGGAGGAGGGGGATCAGTGCAGAGTGTGAGGGGGCCATAGTCATTACACATCTGCTTTACCTACAAAGATAAACCCACGCATGATGAACTGGGGGGCTGCAGTGAAGCTCTCGACCATTTCTATCAGCAGTCTGGGTGAGGGGGGATCTACAGTCAGTCCAGTCAGCACCGAATGCCACAGACCCAAGCAACCACGATTCCCCCCAGCAGGCAGGCTCTGTGACTCACACATGGCAAGTAGGATGCACAGTACCTTAAACGCGCAGGGCCTGGCACGTCTGCCCACACACTGAGCACCACCAGCACAAGGAACAGAACTAACACTCCAAATGACTAGCTCACACAAAGAGGTCTGAAGCCATAACTGCCGACAAGAGCAGAGCCTGTCAGCTGTGATCACAGGCTAGCAAGGCCATAGCATCTGAAAAGGAGTTGGGGATCACGGTGAATAATTAGCTGACTATGCGCTCCCGGTGCGACCGTGTGGCCCAAACGCTAATGCCATCCTTGGATGCATACACAGGGGAATCCTGAGTAGCAGTAGGGCAGTTCTGCATATTTGGCACTCGTGTGACTGCTGCTGGAATACCGTGTCCGGTTTGGGTGTCTGCAGTTAAGGAAGGATGGGAAAGCAGGCCTTATAGGAAGGGACGCCAGGAGCTCTATCTATTCAGCTTGCTGAAGAAATGGTGAAGGGGTGATTGGATCCACACAAAGAACAGAAATTTGATGTTTTGGGAGGTGGGGGGGCTCCTTAATCTAGCCGAGAAAGGTCTACCATAATCCAAGGGCTGGAAGCTGAAGCTAGACAAATTTAGACTGGAAATAAGGCGCAACGTGTTAATAGTGAGGAGGACTAGCCACTGGAACAAGTTCCTAAGGGCTGCGGTAGATTCGCCATCAAGATGAACATAAGAATGGCCACAATGGGTAAGGCAATGGTCTGCCTGGCCCAACATCCTGTCTGAGACAGTGGCTGGGGAGCAAGTGAACAGAACAGGGTGATTACTGAGCAATCCAACCCCAGCTTCTGGCAGTCAGAGCATGGGCGGGGTGGGACAGGATGTTTTTCTCAAATACCTGCTCAATTCTAAGAGGGATTCATTTAGGGCCAGCACTGTATGGAAGGTCAGACAAGATGATCACAATGGTCCCCTCTGACTTTGGAATCCATGACTCTAGCGCTGCTTAGAGAAAGCCTTTACACACAGTCCTTAAAACACACCCAGCACCATGTCTGAACTAAGGATCTCTACACTGCTACTTCCCATTCAGCAGCAACAATAGGAAAGACTTCCTGGTGCAGATGGGGCAGTCATTCCAGTTAGGGCAGCCAGGCACAGCTTCCTACTCAGACTGGATCATGGGCATTAGTCGCCTTTCCCCCGCTCACATGCATGCATGCATGCAGACAACCCTTCAATCCAAAACTGCAAAGCCCGGCAGAATGCCTTTGCCCTGCACATATGCAGACAGATGCACCACCTTGCTGGCGGGGCTAGGGGGTAGTTTTTCGCTCCCGTCTCACATTGCATTTTTGCATACTTTGTGCATTCCAGCAAAACATCCCTGGTAAATGATCATTCACCTCTCAGACCAGGTACGCCAGAAACCAGGAAGTGAAATTAAGATCCCAGTCTACATTTGGGAACAGCCCTGAATAACCCACTGGCAGGGAGTGGCCTTTTGGGAAATCCTGAGAAGTCAGCCATCAACTCCAGCAAATGGCAAGGATAGATAGTGTGTCCAGTGTTAGCATCCACACTTTAAAAAACAATGTTGAAGCATGAGAGAAGGCTCAGAGAAGAGCTACAAGAAGAAGACAACAGCTGGCAAACACACCTCCCAAAGAAGCTTACCAAAGACATTAATCATGGGCTGTAAGTACCTACATGGGGAGAAACCAGCTGGAAGCTAAAGTCAAGCAAATTCCCATTAGAAATAAGACACACACTTCCCACAGTGAGTGTGAGTAACCACTGAAACAAGCTTCCCAGGGCAGGAGTGGATTTTCCATCTCTTGATGCCTTCCAATCCAGATTGGGGCCTCTCTGATAGATGCTTTAGCCCAGCATATTCTTGTGCTCAATACAAGAGGAGCTGGGTGAAATTCTCCTGCCTGAAACATACAGTACTAGATTATCTAATAGTCTCTTCTGGCCTTAATCTATGAATCTGGGCAAAACAGATGTCGACAATATTTGGTGATCCTAGGACAAGCAGATTTTGTGCTTAGCTTGCAGTTTGCCAAATGCTGATGTATATCAGGGCTTTACTCCAGAAATGCACCATGCCCAACCCCTGCATTTCCAATCAGATAAAAAATTATTCACTTCCTGTCCTAAACCTCTGTGCGCTGTTGAGCAACTGCCACATTTCACCCCATTGGATCCGATGTTTCTATCAGTATAAAAATAGCCAGAACCAGGGGCCATTCAGCCCAGAGTCTTGTCTCTAATAGCTGCTTCAGAGGATGGCCCAAAAAACCCTGCAGCGATGGGATCACCTGCTGCTGTTCCACAGAGGATGACTTGTGCCTTGAAGAACAAGTTAAACTCTTGGTTTTCTTTGTAATCCTTACTATTACCCATATAAAATGTCTGATCATTTGTTTGTCAGTGATCCCCAAACTTTTAAGGTCGCACCCCCTTCCCTACCTGTCTCTGCCCCCCCCACAGGCCTTATCTGACATAACACACTTTCAGGACCTCTGGTTTAAATCCCACTGAACTCTTGGCTTCTTGTGGCAGTGAGTTCCATGTGTTTTTTAAATGCAGTGCACAACATATTTCCTTTAATCAGTTTTAAACACGCTGACTTCCAACGTCATTCCAACATCATCTTGCTCTTAGGCTGTTTGGAGTATGGACTGCCTTTTTGTTCTGTGTTTGTGTAGCACCTGGCATCATTCAGAGATTTTAAGGCCAGAAAGGACCGTTAGATCATCTAGTCTGACTCCTGGATACAACAGTCCAGAGAATTCCATGCATCGTTTATGCTGGGCGAACGCATCTTGGCCACAAAGGCATCCAGGCTGGATTGGAAGCCATCAAGAGATGGAGATTCTGCCACTGGGGAGTTTGGTTCAATGGTCAATCACCTGCACTATACAAAATCTGTGCCTTATTTCTAGCTTGAACGTGTCTGGCTTTATCTCCCAGCCATTGGTTCTTGTTCTGCCTTACTTACAGATTAAAGAGCACTTCACTACCGGATGTTTTCTCCCCATGAAGATACCCGGTGATCAGCGGAGTCCGTGACTTGATGCTACCACCACGTGAATAAATAATAAAGGGAGGGCTGGGGATCCTTGGAGGAGGACTGATGTTAGAGACAGAAAGAGTGAAGCCAGCTGGGAAGAAGTTCTATCCACCCACCAGCAACGACCTCTGCACAAAGCCAGCATTATGAAACCTCCCCGTGTCAGTTTGTCTGCAAGATAGACGGTGGCTCAGTGTGATTTGAAGAGAGATGTAATCACATTCCAAAGCATTCTGGAGCTTGGCTTGCAGTGCCGATCTGCTGATGAAGGCGAGAATTCACAGCACAGGCCAACCTGCAGCAGACGTCTCAGGGTTTTTCCTATTAAACGCAATTATAAACTATGATTCCTGTAAAAATAATGCTCTGCTGGGGACTTAGAGCCACCCACTGAATTTATACTGGTACCACTATGGTGGTTATGGGGGATATCTAGTTATACTGGTATAAAGGCAGGGTTGCCTTGGATAGAGCATTGGACTGAAACTTGGGAGCTCATCTGTCCCCAGCTCCAATACTAATCTGTTAGGTGACCTTGGGTAAGCCACGTCCCCACTCTCTGCCTCAGTTTCCCCATCTGTAAAATGGGGATAATAGTACTTACCTACTTTGAGATCTACTGATGAAAAGCATTAGACATTATTATTCTAGGTGATTATACTGGTGTAACTATATTGATCTCAGGGCTGCTCTACACTTAAACGCTACACTGGCACCACGGTAAAGCTTCAATGTAGACTCTACCTACACTGACGGGAGAGGTTCTCCCACTGGTGTACCTAACCCACCTCCCCAAGAGGCGGTAGGAAGGTCAATGGAATAAATGCTCCACTGCAGAAGCTCTGCATACACTGCATGAAAGCCCTGGCATGTCAGCCTAATCATTATTCACCAGCTCGCCTCAATCCCAAGCAGACACACCGCTTTGCACTGCCAAGGTTTTGTGGCAATGGCCTGAAGAACTCCTGCTTGTTAGCACTAACAAAGCCAGTCAGAGGATGTCAGAACCACCGTTCCTGCTGGCAGCACTGGGGGGGATTGGTTGTGTGTTTTTACCACCTGTCCAGTGCGGCAGAGGTTAATGCTCCAAGATGTAGCTGGTCATTAAGCATTTGAAAATTGGATTCATGGTCTAGCAGGTTAATGTGGGCCAGGTCAGAGACCCCACAATTCATGCCCAAATGCCACCATGCATGCCCTGCTCTGAATCACTGCAATAACAGCTCCATAATCTGCCACCTGAGCCGGCAACCAACACGTGCACTCCCTGCCCTGGTCCCCCCTGCTGCCCATTAATAATGTGGTGGCTGGGCACCAAGAGACTGATGAAATAGGAGATGGGGGAGGCAAGAACAGGGTAACACAGCAGCATGCGTGGGGAAGAGCTAGTGAGATCACTGCAGAGATGGGGGGGACGGGGAGTCGGGGTAACCACAGCAACGCCAGTGGGGAGGAGAGCAAAGGGGGGAAAATAAGGAGTTAGAGTAACAGCAGCAATGCTCAAGGGGGGGTGGGGAGTAAGTGGAGAACAGGGAGTCAGGGTAGCAGCAGCAACGGGGGAAGACAGAGTAAGGGGGGGACAGGGATTCAGGATCACTGCAGCAATACACAGGAAGGGGAATGGGGAATCAGAGTTACTGCAGCGATAAGGGAGAAAAGCAAGGGATGAACAGGGAGTCAGGGTCACTGCAGTGATACTGGGGGGAAATAATAAAGGGGAATGGCAGGGACAACAAGGGTGGTGAATGGGGAGTCCTGCCCACTGCAGAGAGGCTGGGGTGGGGGACAGGTGTGCATGAGGGGGCTGAGCAGCCCTCTTTCCTTCCCCAGTTGGTGAAGGGAAGCAGCAGGACCAGAGAAGGGGATGACACTGACACTATGGGAAGGGACCTGGGCTCCTGCAGTAGCCATGGGAGTATGTAGGTGGGTTGGGCTTTATCCTGAGTGGCACCCCCATTCTCATCCCCATCTAACCAGAGAGAGCATGAATCCTCCCCATCCGCCAACCTCCTGGGGGAATCCCTGGGCCCCAGCTCCCCCCACTCACATCCCCCAACCCAGGGACAATGGGGGAAGAGTCCAGCACAGATGGAGGCGGGGGGGGAGGGGAGGGAGAGGGGCCTTCTCAGGCCCCACAACAGGGGGGCTCATTTAACCAGGCCCTATCCCTCCCCTCACAACATGGCCCAGAATAGGGGATGGTCCCCTTTTACCCCCTCACAACAGGGCCCGGGGAGGGTAAGGCGGTTCTTGTCCCACCACAGGGCCTGGCCACAGGTGGGCTCTCCCCCTCCCCAGATTAAGGGGCCTGCCTGGAAAAGGCTCTTCCCCCCCCCTAAATTAGGCCCCCTTCCCCTCACATTAGGGCCGTGCCGGGGGGGCTCCCCCCATACGCCCCAGTCCAGGGGGGCTCTTCCCCTTCACCTGTAACACCCCAAAACCCCTATACCCCAGGCTGCCCCTTCCCCGCCCTTTGACACCCCGCCCCCCAGAGGCCCGCTGACCTTTGAACTCTGACCACCCCCGGCCCCCCGCACCGCGCGCCTGCCCTTTGCCCCGCGGCCCTCGCCTCCGCGCTTTGCCCCGGCCCCTACCCTGAGGGCGGAGAGGTCGATGTCATCCAGGCTGCGGGCGGGGGCCGGGTCGGCCATGTCCGGGGCTGGGCTGGGCTGGGCTGGGCCGGGCCGGCTCCTCACTGCGGCCCCATGGGCGGGGGGAGAGGGGGGACCCGGCGCCGGGCTCCGCGCGCACCAACTGACAGCAGCAGCCCCCGGAGTGCGGAGCCGCACTGCGCACGCGCCGGCAGGTGGGCGGTTGGGCGCACGTGAGGCGGAAGACGGGCCGGCGCGAGGAGGCGGGGTTGGGGGGGAGTGGAGGAGGCTCCGCTGGGCACACGCACGTCGCGGGCCGCGCGAAGCGGAAGCGCGAGACCGGCCCCGCGCACGCGTAGAATGGGGGGGGGCCGCGCGAGGGGAAAGCGGCGCAATCCGCGCGTGCGTCCGGGAAATGTGAAAGACTGCGCCTGCGTGAGACAGGCAACGCGCCCGGCCGCTTCGTCGCGCATGCGCCGGGTGGGAGACGGGGCGGGGGGGGGAGGCTGAGCACGTGCGCGGCGGGGCTGTGCGCGCGGAGGACCAGCAGGGCGCGAGGCCGCGGAGGGTGTTCCCGCCTTTTTCACCGCCTGCGGGGGCGGGGCCTGTGTCCCGAGCGGGAGAGGGGCGACCTGAGGGGGAGGAGCTTGTTTAGCGGGGGCGGGGCAGTCTGAGGGAGGAACCTGCTCCGAAGGTGACGGGGTCTGATCCTGAGGGGGCGCCTCTGTGGGCGGGGCCTGTGCCGGGGGCGGGCGGTCTCTGTGGGCGGGGCCCGTGCCGGGGGGGGGCGGGCCCCGGGGGGGGGGGCCGGGGCCGGGGAGGGGCGGTCTCTGTGGGCGGGGCCTGTGCCGGGGGAGGGGCAGGGCATTAAACGCAGGCACTCCAGTTCCACTCCGGATTGCGTTTCCTCTTCCCGGCTGCGGCTGGCTCTCCTAGTGCTGCACCCCAGGCATTCAGCTGGAGGTCGGGGTAACCCCAGGCAGTAGCACGGACCTGTGCATTGCAGGAGTGGTGGCAGCTGGGCGCTCTTAGTGCCCCTGCTCAGCAGGTGTGCTGGCTGGGGCGTTAATGGCGTCTTCCCCCTCCCGCCCAGCCCTGCGCAGGGCCCGGCTCTGGGATCCTCTCTCCCTGCAGGCAGCAGTCTCCGGGCCCCCTTTCTTGGCCCCTGGCCCCTCGCGCACCACTGTGCAATCCCGACGCCAGCCGCCGGCATCCCGCACAGCCGTGGGCTCACAGCGCAGGGCCCAGGGCCACGCCCTCGCCCTCTTGGTCTGGGACAGCATGAGGAATGGAGCCCTTTGATCTCACCCTGATCTCTGTGCCAAGAGGGAAAGCTTCCAGGACACCCCCCCCCCACACCCCACCCGCAGCAACTTGCCCTTCCTAGGCACAGGGCAGTCCTGCACAACATATCCTGAGCTGGCTGGGGCCCCTGCTGCTGTCGTTTTGCAGCCAGGCCCTGTGCTCCTCTCACTGGTCTCTCCGTCTCCACCAGGCCAATGCCCAGGGATTCACCCAGGGAGCCAGGGGCAGCACAGGTGTCATTGCCCTGCCTGGCCGCCAGCAGCCCTGGCCTGCACATCCACAACCTCCCTCCCGGGAACGAAATCAGGGGAGAAACGGATGAGCTTTCAGAGCATTTATGTAACAAACAAGTGCAGAAAAGCAAGTTAGTAGCAGGGCCCGGCCCAGCACAGCTCCGCTCAGCCTTTGACTGCCAGCGAAACCTTTCAGCTAGTCCCTGGCAGGGTCAATGCTGGGGCATGTGCACGTGCCCTTCCAGGTCCCCAGTGGAATCCCAGCTTGGCCTGGCTCTGCAGGACGCGGGCCCCCCAGGGGACGCGGGTTAGATTGACAGCTGAGGGCTAGCAGGCAGAACCCGGCCAGCGGGAGTGTTGTGTGGCCCGGCCCCCGCTGGGCGGGTGAATCCAAGTGGCTCCACGCGCTGTCCAGACGAGACAGGGAACGTGGGGACGGGGCTGTGAAGCGCCAGCCCAAGGGAGCCTGGTGGCTGGCGGCTCAATGGGGGTGACATTCAGCAGGTGGTAGCAGTGGAAAGGGGGAGCAAGGCACCCTTTGACCTCTGCCCCTGTGGGCGGGTGCTGTGCACCCTCTCCGGGCTGCGCTGAGCAAAGGGCAGGGGAAAGGGAGGCGCAGGGGGTTCCTGCTACCTCGACGCGCCCCGCTGTGGGAACAGCCCCTGGAATGTAGTGACAGGGGGTGCCCTGGGGGGCCAAAGGAGGAGCGGGATGGTGGGTGCAGGGCATGGGCAGCATTTCTAGGGGGGCCCCACCACAGCACAGGCGATCCAGGAAGGGGGTCGGGGCTGTGCAGATGGGTGGGGGAAGGGGTGTAAAGTGACTCATCAGTGCTGGTGTGGTCAGAGAATTGGTCCCACCCCCTTGCCGGAGGAACAGGGGGGTCACGTGTAGCTGCCAGGTGTGCCCAGCAGGGAGGGAGGCTGGGAGGTGGAGCTGGCAGGCCCAGGGCTGAGAGAAGCCTGCGCCAGCCCCCAGCCGCCCCCTGAGCGCTTACGTCCACACCTCCACGGGGACCATGCCCTCCTTGCTGTTGAGCGGGGGCAGCAGGTACTCCTGGGCCATGAACTTGAGCGGGAACTGCACCACGTGGCCACGCACCTGAGCCAGCTGCTGGCGGGCCAGCTCCGGGTGCACACGAGCCAGGCTCTCCACCGCCACGTACTCCCGCAGGGCCCGCTGCGACTGCACCGCGTTGGTGGGGAGGCAGCGGAACACCTGCCAGCGGAAGGCTGTAGGTCAGAGCCTGTGGAGCTAGAATCCATGCCCACACTGCCCCTCTCTCCGGACCCGCAACCCCTGCTAGCCCAGCCCTGGTCCACCCGCAGCTCCACTGGTGCCCCTTGCTCCCGACATGCAGCCTCCACCAGCCCGGCCCTGGTCCCCTCTGTCCTGTCGGTGTCACTCACTCCCAACCCCCAGCCCCCCCACACACCTGATCGTAGATGTTGGCGTTGGCCAGGGCGGTGGCTTTCCAGACCTCATGGAAGAAGTGGTCACTGACTGGATCCTGGAGGTCAATGCCAGAGTCCGTCGAGGCTCCCAGGAGTGACCTGCAGAGAACAGCCCGGAGCCGGGATGAGGGGCTGGCTCCCAGGTAGCAGCTTGTGGCTGCCGCTTGGGGCTGGGGTGTGGAATGACACCCGACTCTTCCCCTCGCCTGCCCCCCCCAACGGCCAGGGACCCGTGCGGGCGTGCGCCCACCTGAAGCAGTCGAGGCGCAGGCTGAGTGTGAATTTCCCAGCCTGGTATAGCTCCCCGTCCATGAGAGAAGGGACCAGCTCCGTGTCCTCCACCAGCACGGCCAGCTCGCTGTCCCGCTTCCCCAGCAGGCTGCGGTCATTGATGTTGGCGGAGCCTGGGGGATCCAGGGAGGGATTAGAGATCTGCCGGGGCCTCTCACTCCCAACCCACAGACCTGGGCTTCCCTCCCCAGCCCTGCCAGGGCCCCTCATTCCTGACCCGCAGCCCCCCCGCCACAATCTTCACATGCAGCTCTGCTGATGTCCCTCAGTTTTGACCCAAATGGGAGCCAGAACTCCTGGATTCTCTCTTGGCTCTGGGAGGGGATAGGGGGCTAGTGGGTCAGAGTGGGGCGGTGGGGAGCCAGGACTCCCAGCTGTGGGAGGGAGCAGGATGTGGGGGGCGGGCGCCCGGACACCTGGGTTCGCTCTGGCACTTACCGATAATGACCCGGCGGTCGTCAGCAATGAGCACCTTGCTGTGGATATAGACCAGCTCCGTGAGGAGGGAGCCGCCCAGCTCGCCGTGCGTGCGCAGGCCGCAGATGGAGATGTAGTTCTGCCACTCGGCCCCCACTGCGCGGGAGGGGAGGGGGCCTTAGTTAGCCGGTCCCTCCTGGACCTGCACCCCAGCACCGAGTGTACATTTCATGGGGGGCCGGGACCTTCCCTGGCCAGTGTGCTGACCTCCGAGAGAGCCTCGCTCCTGGGGGCACTTCCACAGGGGTGGTTAGAGCTGGGGGCTGGGAGCCAGGACACCTGGGTTCTCTCCCCGGCCCCGGGAGGGGGGGCTAGTGGTTAGAGCAGACGGGGCTGGGAGCCAGGACTCCTGGGTTCTCTCCCCGGCTCTGGGAGAGGAGGGGGCCGGTGGTTAGAGCAGGGCCCCCCCCAGAACACTCACTGGCAGCTTTCAGGCGGCACAGGATGGAGGCGTCGCCCCGGCAGAGCGTCCTGGGGGAGGGGAGCAAGGCAGCCGGTGAGCAGGGCCCCTTCCACACACTCCCACACCCCTCCCATCCTGAGGCCACCTGCCCTCCCAGACCCAGCCTGGCCCCCCCCTTCCCCCATCACACTTGTTCCCAAATCCCGTTTCCCTACCCCAGGGCTCCCCTGCCCTCCTCCCACTGCCCCAGTCTGGGGCACCCCCCGCAACCTCCCATACCGGTAGGTGAAGTGCAGGATGGCCTGGATGGAGTTGCCCCCCCCTTCAGCGATGTCGCCCTCAAAGCCAGGCAGCAGGGGCAGCAGCACGTAGACCCGGAACTGCGTCTGCTCACTGCCAGGGGAGCGGGGAGATGTTACCCCCCCACACCTGCAAGGAGAGCTCCTCTCCCAGGGGCTGGGCTGCCCCCGCAGCATGAGCCAGTCTCCTCCCCAGGGCTGGTCCTGGGGTTCCCCCCCACAACCCGCCCACAGCGTGAGCCCCCCTCCCTCCTTAGGGCTGGTCCTGGGGTCTCCCCCCATGCACAGAGTTAGCCCTGGCCCCCCGGGTGCTGATCCTGGGACCCCCCGCACACCCCACCACAGATGAGTTCTGCCCCCTCACCTTCCCTCTGAGCTAGGTGCCCCCTCCCACGGGGTGACAGGCATCGGGGCGCCCTCCCCCCACAATGACAGACATCGCCTCCCCACTCCTCAGTGACAAACCGCCCCCCCCGGGGCACCTGTGGGCGCGCAGGATGCGGCTGACGATGGCGTCTCCCACAGTGTTGAGCACTGAGCGTCCGTCCGCACAGCTGATGAAGAACTGGTTCTGGAGGGAGAAGGGGGGGTGAGAGCCAGATTGAGGAGACCCCCCCCCACTGGCCTAGCCCCACCCTCAGCCCCGACCCAGTGCTCCCACGCACCTCGATGTAGAGGTAGTGCTGGCTGCCCTGGATGACGCTCAGGTAGGCGTTGTAGATGGAGCGCTCATGGGTCCCGGCTGACCAGCGATCTACCGAGCGCAGCACCTGGAGGGCCGGGGACAGGGTGAGGGGACCTAGAGACACCCCCCGGAGCCCCCTGCCTGCCCCCCCCCCACCCATCACATGAGCTCGTTCCCCCGCCTGCCACGGCATGACCCCTGGGCCCATCACAGGACCCTTTGCTCCCTGCCCATCTCTGACCACAGAACTGCAGGCCCCCATCCCCTTGGGTGACCCGTGACCCCCTGGGCCCATAGGGTGACCCCTGCCCCCAGAGGGACACCCCAAGTCCCCACCCCAGTGCATGTGGGGCCCACTGACCTGCACACTAGCGGCCTGGGCTCCAGCGAGGGAGCCAGGCAGAGGCTGGGCGGTGGCGAGCGACTTGGGCAGCAGGTGGGGGTACTCGGCGCCCTTGTACTTCTTCTTCACCGTCTGCAGGGGAGAGGCCGGGGAGGGGTCCAGGACATCAACCCCCACAATCCTGGGAGGCCCAGACCCACCCCCCCAGTCTGGGCAGCACAAGCACTACCCGATTCCCAGCATAGGAGGCACATACCCACCTATTCTGGGGCCCGGGGGCCTGGGCCATTGCCCTGTCATCCCATCCCCAATATAAGGCATAGCCCCCCTCCCCCAGGGGCCACAGACCCTCCCCAGCCGAGATCAGCCTCCACCCACAACATGACCCTGGCGGCCCCGGACCTTGGTGAAGTTCCAGCGCTGGATGAAGTGGCGAGCGACGTCGCGGGCGGTTCTGCCGTGGACAGCCACCCCCACATCCCGCCAGGGCATGCGGGGCATGCAGGACCTGTCGATGAAATCTGACACCGGCGAAAGAGGTTGGGCATGTAAGCCCTGCCCCCCAAGTGACCCTCCTGCCCCAGAGGCCCCTGGAATAACCCCAGCCCTGCTTGTTGGCCATCCTGAATTCAAGGGGATTTTTGGGACAGTCTACCGGCTAGGCCTGGGACATCTTGGGTGCAGGGTCGGGTTAAGACCGCACAGCTGGTGCTGACCCATGGGGGGGATGGGGGCACTGTGTTGTTAAGGGGCTGGGGTAAGTCCACTTGAGCTCCCTCTATGGAAGGGCACAATTAAGGGGTTGTGATGCTCTCAAGGGCAGTTAAGGGGATGTAATGTTCTTAAGGGCACAGTAAAGAGGATGTAGTGCTCTCAAGGCTGCAGTTAAGAGGATGTAGCTCTCATACACACACCAGGGGCACAGTTAAGGGGATGTAGCTCCAAGTCAGCCCCAGGCACACAATGGCTGCCACACACACTGCCCAGCCCAGCCCCGACGCTCCAGCCCAGCCAACAGGGTCCCCGGAGCGGAGACGAAGGGATTCCTCCCTTTCCCTAATCACCTTCGAAGGGCCGGTCCAGCTGCACCCAGTCCTTGGTGATGAGGTTGCTGTAGTCCTTGCCTAGCCAGAGCTGTTGGTTGGTGGCCAGGTCGACGGGCGGCTCCTCCCTGGAGGGACCCCCTGTCTGAGGGAGACAGAACCCAGTGTGGGGAGGAAGTCACTGCTGGGGGCAGGGTCCAGACAGAGCAAATGGGGGGGATCTAGAAAGGGGGGACAGCCCCTCAACCTGGGGAAGGGTTTAAGGCTAGTGAGGGGGTGGGATGCCAGTGGGGAAAGGCCTCTTCTCTGCACAGCTGCTCGGGGGCAAGACTCGGGGGCGGTGGAGAGGAGCAAGACAGAACAGAAAGCTCCCCTGTGGGCTGGGGGGAGGGGGAGGTTTCTGACCTCAGTGGGGTGGGGTAGGTCGGTGAGCCGGTACTGGTGGTCATCCCAGCGCCCATAGGCCAGGTCCAGCCCCCCCCAGAAAGGCCACGTTCTGGTCCACGGCCACCAGCTTCTCATGGTGCGCCCACAGGAACACGACAGACGAGACGTGGTCAGGGTGCCGCATCACCTGGGGGTGGGGGCAGACACAGCTCAGACACCCCTCCCCAGCTGGGAGCTTTGCACTGCCCTCCCGGACGCCTGGGTCCCATCTGCCATCCCCAGGGCCCCTGGGGGTGAGTGCCCTGCACTGCTATCCCTGGATCCGATCCCCAGGGGTGACTGCTCCATGCTGCTGTCCCGGATGCCTGGGTCCCATCCCAGGTCCCTCCCAAGGGTGACTGCTCCGTGCTGCCAGCCAGGACACCTGGGTCCCATCCCCCCAGGGGTGCCTGCTCCGCGCTGTCGTCCCGGACGCCTGGGTCCCCTACCTTGACGTTGGGGTGCAGCAGCATGAGGGCTCTCTTACTGTAGTCGCTGTTGATGCCCAGGGCCAGCTGTACCTCCTTGAAGAGCAACACGCAGACCCGCACGCCCTCCTCCTAGGGGAGAGGCAAGAGGTCAGTGGGGGCCGGTGGGACTCTGCTCACTCCTGCCTCCTGGATACTCACCGCCTTGCGCTTCAGGATGATGTCCAGGCGCCAGTCGTCCATCTGCGCCGGCCGCTTCAGGTGGATCTCGGGGCTCAGCCTGGGGGCAGAGAGGGGCCTGGATCCCTGGAGGGAGAGGAGCTGGTGCCCCCCCCATCACAGAGCCCTGCCTGGGCCCACGCCCTGACAGGTGGGGTGGGGCCGGCCAGGGTGACGATTTATGAGGTTGGGCCCCCACCATTCCCAGAGTTAGAAACCCGAGCTAGGGGGAGAAGCTACACTAGGGGAGCGAGTTTAGTTGGGGGGGAGGGGGGAGATTAAGGTTTCACAGCCAGGTTGGACATGGGTCCTGGCACAGTGAGGGGGGGCTGGAGCAAGTGCCCTCTGGGGGGGGCTGCCTGGGATGGGGCAGGGGAGACCTGGGGGACTGGGTGCAGGCCTGGCCCCTGTGGCCATGGGACGGGGGGGGGTGTCTAGAAAGGGAGGCTGGGATGAGGTGGGAGGGCAGGCGGGAGGGGTGATTTGGGGGCAGGGCCCTGAGGGGGGCCAGGGCTGTGGGGCAGCAGGTGTGTGAGAGGCTCGGGGCCCAAGGGATGCAGGGGTCACTCACCACCAGTCGGTGATGTAGATCTCCTCCTTGGCTTGCATGAGTGCGTCAGCCACAGCTGCGAAGTACCCGGCGCCGTTCACGAACCTGCTGGGGGGGGCGGCAGCAGTGAGAGACGGGACCCTGGCAGGGCTGGGCCTCCCAGGGGGTCAACCCCAGATCCCTCCCCAAATCCGCTGGCACTGGGTCCCACCCCATCTCACCATCCCAACCCTGCCCATGCAGGACCCCGTCCCATGCCCATGGGGTCAGAGTCCCCCCCAGCAGAGCCCTCTTTCCTCTGTGGGCCTCCCCCCAAGTGGGTGCCCAGCCCCTCACCAGCGGGCAGGGGTGCCTTCGCGGGGGGGCGCAAAGGCCTGGTGGCGATGCAGCCGCAGGAAGTCCCGGCCCGTCTCCTCCGCCAGGTCCGTGATCTTCTGCCCCCACCAGCGCGCCTGGCGGTAACTGCTGCATTTCAGAACCAGCGACCTGCAGGCAAGGTTGGGGGAGACATGACAAACCAGCCCCTCCCCGAGCCGGGGAGAGAACCTTGGAGTCCTGGCTCCCAGCTGCCCTGCTCTAACCTAGTCCCCCCTTCCCTCCCTTCCCCTCCAAGACCTGGGGAGAGAACCCAGGCGTCCTGGCTCCCAGCCCTACTCCAACCCCCGCCCCCATGCGGGGTGGGCCCAGGCGTCCAGACCTGGCGCTGTTCTCGACGCGGACGCCGTACTTGCTGTCGGTGGATTTCTTCCCCACCAGGACGCTGAAGCCCGGGTCGAAGAGGAGGACAAAGGAGATGACCCCCGACTCTGGCTTGAGGTACAGCAGGAAGGAGTCCTTCACCACCAGCCACCTGGGAAGAGGGGCCAGTGAGCAGGCAGGGGGAACACGCAGCCCCCCCGCTCCTTGCCCCTCAACTCACCTCTTGGACCAGCGGTAGCAGATCTGGTGGTGCCCAAAGCAGTGCAGCCCCTGGAGGCGGTGCCCACCTGAACGCTTCAGGATCATGCCCTCCCTGACACAGGAGCCAGGGTCAGCGGGGAGAGAACCCAGGAGTCCTGGCCCCCAGCCGCCCCCCCTCGCTCTGATCACCAGCCCCCCCTCTCCTCCCAGAGCCGGGGAGAGAACCCAGGAGTCCTGGTCCCCCCACCCCGTTCTGACCCATCAAACCCCACTGCCCTCTGAGAGCTGGGGAAAGAACCCATGAGTCCTGACCCCAGCTCTCCCCTGCTCTGATCACTGGCCCCCCTCTCCCCTTCCAGAGCCAGGGAGAGAACCCAGGAGTCCTGCACCCCAGGGGCCTCCCCCCTCCCCAGTCAGAGAAAGCGAACTGGACTCACAGGCCCTTGGGTCCCAAGTCAGGGATGAAGGAGAGCTGGCTGACGTCCAGGAACTCCGCCTGCAGTGGGAGAGTGGGTCAGAACCAAGGCTGTCGTATTACACGTAGGGAAACTGAGGCACAGAGCCAGAGCAAAGAATGGAACCCAGGAGTCTTGGCTCCCAGCCCCCTCCACTCCCAGAGCCGGGTAGCGAACCCAGGAGTCCTGGCTCCCAGCCCCCAGAGCTGGGGTGAGAAGCCAGGCATCCGGGAAGCGGGTGGGCTGGGACGTTACCATGGCGTGGTAGTTGCGGTAGAAGGACATCGCCAGCAGGGAGTTCAGGTAGGACTCGAGGTACTTCTGTGGGGGGAAGGGCAGGACGGTCAGGCCTACCCCGTTCGAGGCGCTCACATTCACCAGCCGCACCCCAGCACAAATGGGCACCGAGCAGGCGGGATTCCCTGGGCCCCCCACCGAGGGGGCCCCCCCACCTTCCACAGCCTCCCCCATTTCTGTGCCTCCCACACATTCAAGGCTGGGAGCTGGGGAGGACAGCATGCTGAGTCCCCCTCCGGACGCGGCATCAGGGCCGGGCTGAGCTCCGCTCACTCCAACACCTGGAAGGGCCCCAGCTCCGACTCCAGATCCTGCTCCCATTGCACCGTGGGTTGCGTGTAAACATAGGACGTCACTACGCGCTCAGTCTGTGTGTGCTCAGCACGGGGCAGGCCCACTGACGGGACTCCCAGAATCCCAGCGGGGGATTTGACTTGCCACCGGCTGGCAGCAGGGATGCAAACCCCAACGGGACGAACGCACCGAATCCCCGCAGACGTGAAGGTTGGATTCGGGCCGGGCCAGGCCAAGCGAGGTTATGGCTTCACTCGTAACCTCATGTCCGGCTCAGAGGAGGCCCGGGTGGCGTGGAAAGGCTGGGGCGGTGAGGCGTGGATGAGCACTGGCCAGCCCTCACCCCCACCCTGTACCTGTTTGCTGGAGGGGCGTCTGGAGGCGCCATCACCCCCGTGGGGCAGGGCTGGCATCTCCGAAGACGTGGCCTCAGCCCGGGAGCCCTGCAGAGCAAACCTGGGGGGTGGGACCAGAGACGGGGGTTGAGACCAGGAGAGGGCAGGCCCCGTGCCCCTGCCCCAGGAGGGGTTAGGACCTAGGATGTCTCTGGGCAGCTGGTGGCTTCAGGGATAGGCTGGGGATGCCAGCTGGGAGCATGGGGGGGGGGGGAGGGGAGTCTGACCTGGAGCGGGGCAGCAGGGTCATGAAGATCTTGTGTCTCAGTAGGTCACGGTGCAGCTCCTGGAAATGCTTGAACTTCTTCTTCATGGTCCAGGTGAAATCCCCGTGGGTCAGGCGCAGGGAGTACAGTGTGTTGGGCCGGATCTGCAGGGGCAGAACCCAGGCATCCTGACTCCCAGCCCCCTGCTCTAACCCAGCCCCCCCTGCCCTCTCAGAACCGGGGAGAGAACCCAGGAGTCCTGGTTCCCAGCCCCCCCCACTCTGACCCCCCCAGACTCCTCTCACCTTGGAGCCGGTGGTGTAGCGCTCCGCGCCCTCCACCCGGACTGTGACGGGCACCCCCTTGGCAAACACCGGCCCCTGTGACTTGAGCGGCTTCAGGTTGTAGACCACCAGGAAGGGGTAGAGTGGGCCCCCTACAGGATGGACAAACAGGTCAGGATGGACAGACACACGGACCCTGCCATACACACACACATGGAGGCAGCAGAGAGCCCTGCTGAGCGACAGACAGACACACAGACAGCCCTGCCCTGGACAGACGGACCCCAGGGTGGGATGGACGGGCACACAGACACACCTCTGCCTTCCACCCTGCCCAGGGACCAGCAGCGGTGATGTAGGCCAGTGCCAGGATGCCTGGGTTCCTGAGGAGGGCCCTGACACCCAGCCTGGCTGGTGTCTGGCTCCCAACCCTCCCACTGCCCCCTCGTGCCAGGGACTAAAGTATTAACCCCCCGGCCCGCCCCACTCACCTGGTTCTTCCCCCTCCTGCAGCCCGTCCAGCTCGTCCAGGGCCACCTGCAGGTCCGAGGCGTCCAGCGAGCTGCCCCCGGAGAAGGGGCCAGCCAGGGCCTGCATTGTGCCAACCTGTCCGGGGAGAGGTGCTTAGCTGGGGGAGGGGAGAGAACCCAGAGATCCCAGGCGTCCTGGCTCCCAGCCCCCCTGCTCTAACCACCCTCCCCGACCAGGGCGAGAACCCAGGAGTCCTGGCTCCCAGGGGGCAGGGTCGTGGCAGCTGGGCCAGCAGCACAGAGCACCCAGGGGGGCAGGTGGACAGCTGGGTTGGCCGGGTTTCTAGGAACAAATTCCTGGTGGGGGGCCAGGCCAGGCTCCCTGCCCCAGATTCCCCCCCCCCAACCTCAGAGGGGGGAGAGGATTCCCAGGGGACCCCCCCACTCACCCCTCAGCTGAGCCCCCAGGGTGGGGGGGGGTTGGCCCACATGGATCTCGGAGGACCATTGTGGGTTGGGGGTGAGGAGCCAGCTCAGAGGGCCTGAGCCCCCCCGGACAGTTATATAACAGGCCCTGGCCACCCGCCAAGGTAAGTGGAGGGGGGGGCACAGACCAACAGCTCTGGGGGGCAGCAGAGAAGGGCCTGGGCTAGCAGGGGGCTGGGGACGGGGGTTTGTTGCAGTACCCCCTTGCCAGGCTGGGCCCATGGCTCCCCCCACGGCTCTCCAGACTCCCGGCCTCTGAATGGGAGAAGGGCAGCCTGGAGAGACAGACAGACCCCCCGTCCCAACAAACAGACCCCTGCCAGCCCCCCTCATGCCCCCACTCCTGACCCACAGCCCCGCCAGCCCCACCCTGAGCCCCCCAGCGCCCCTCACTCCCGACCCGCAGCCCCGCCCGCCCCGGGCCCAGTGACCGAAGTCACATGAACCAAAGGGAGATTTGGAGTCAGCTGCGAGTCACGGGCCGGGGGGCGAGTTTGGGGGAGGCAGGAAGGAGCCCGGCCCTGCAGCCTCACCCCTCCCGGCCCACGTGGCCGGCTCTGGGGCGGGCCCCTGGTCTGGGAAGGGGACCCAGCGGGGCCCGCGGGCGGCCCGCGGGCGAGGGGGACGGCGGCGGGGAAGCCTGGCACTTACCCGGGTCCCCCCGGCCCGGCCCGGCCCGGCCCGGCCTGCTCCCTCCCTGCGCCCGGGGCGCGGCGGCGGCTCGGGAAGGGGAAGTTGCGGGGGGGGCTGGAGCCTGACCCGGGACAGCCTCCGCCCCTCCAGGCCCGGCCCGGGGCGCCACCCGCCCCGCCCCGCCCCGCCGCGGTTTTGGGGCGGCCTGCGGCTGCCCTATCGCGGAGCCGCGGCTGGCCCGGGCCCACTTGTGGATTGAGGGCGGGGACACCGCGCGCAGGAGACCCTACAATAACAAACCCTGCCTGCTAACCCTTCCACCCTGCCATAACAATCCCTCCACAGCTGTCCCAGAGACCCTACAATAACAAACCCTGTCACACTGCCCCGGGCACC